>JAHLJT010009419.1:142826403-143153414 GCA_031308135.1 Acheta domesticus | reverse complement strand
CCTGGTGTTAGGCAAGCACACGATATCCCCGTGACTGTCAGAGCGTATCATGCGAAACTGAAAAATGTCTAATATTACAAATGGTAACAAATCTGAAAATGTATATTTTTTACAAACGGTATTGGTGTTATTCAACATCAAGAATTTTAAAAAATGACGTAACCCTCTTTAATGAACAATACTTCCTACACATAATGAGTGTTTTCCTGTTTGGCAATCTTATTTAATACAAACTTACTTTATTGTATTCATAAAAATATTTTGTTTCATAATTAAATTATTAAAATGATATTTTATCCTCACCAAATTTCCAGTTCATAACTGCCTTTCCAAAAGAAAGCAAATGTGTGTTAACTGAAATACCCTAATTCCTTAAACAATCTTGTCTTCTACGTTACTAAAGCTGTTGTTGTGTACATTGTGTCGTATTTGTGTTGCGTGTGCCTGAGGCTGTGCTTGGTGTGCGCAGGCGCTGAGCCGGCGGCGGCCGCGGGAGGGCGCGCGCAGCAGGCAGCTGGCGCGCAGCTTCGCGCCGGCGGCGGTGCCTGCGCCCGGCGCGCTCCCCGACGACGGCGGCCCCTCCGTCGCGGACGAGGTGCGCCCAAGCCCCTTTCCACTCGCCCTCTTGGCACCTCTTCCACTGTCCCTCACCCACAGCCGCTCACCCCTCGCCACACATCCCCTCGCCCTTCTCCCCACGCCTCTCGCCCCCCGCCCATCGCCCCCCCCCGCACCTCGCCCCAAGCTCCACGCCACCCGGCCATCGCCTCCCGCCCCCTAGCCATCACCACGCTCTTCGCCACCCTCCCCTTGCTCCCCCAGCCACCCGCCCCCACCCATTCGCCCACACCCTTCCCCTGCTCCCCTTCCCCATGCCCTTCGCCACCGCCCCTCTCTGCTGCCGTTAGTGCCCAACCATCGCCCCCTTCCCCATGCCCCTCGACCTCCACCCCTCGCCGCCCCGCCCTTCGCCCCTCCTCTCACACCCCTAGCGCCCCGACCCTAACTCCCACTCCTCCGCTCCATGCTCCCCTTCCCTCGCCTCTCGCACCCCGATCCACGCACCCCGACCCACGCACCCCGACCCACGCACCCCGACCTCACGCACCCCGACCCACGCACCCCGACCCACGCACCCCGACCCACGCACCCCGACCCACTCACCCCGACCCACTCACCCCGACCCACTCACCCCGACCCACCTCACCCCGACCCACTCACCCCGACCCACGCTCCCCCCTTGCTCCTCCTCCTCGCCCATCACTCGTCCCCCTCGCCCCTTGCTCCTCACCCTTCCCTCCACCGCCTCCCCACTAAACCTCGCCCTTAGCAGTCACCCCCTTGCTACTGACCCTGCCCCTCTTCCTCCGGTCCTTTTCCACTTCTCTTCAACCCCAAATCCAAAGCACCTTGCCTATCCACCTTCGTCCCCGCTCCTCGCCACTCACCCCGCGCTACTCACCCCGCGCTACTCACCTTGGCCCTTCCCCTTAACACCTCTTCCACACACTCTCGACCTTCTCCCTCATTCCTCAACACGTCTTTCCTCAGACCCTCCCCGCCCCCTCCCGCCACAGTTCCTCTGTCCTCTCTCCTCACCCTATATCTTCTCTTCCCTCACTCCAGCACTCATCCCTTCTCTCCCGCTTCCTTATAACTCTCATTCTCTTACCGTTATCTGCCTCAACCCTTTTTCCTATTCTCCTTCCTCGCCCCGTCGCTCGATCCTTCGCATATTTATACCATCTCTTTATCGTTCTCACATTCCTTCTTCACACTGCTCTTTCCCACACCTCAACACACACCTCTCTCAGCATCCCTCTCATGCTCGTCCTTCACGTTTCTCCCTTTCTCACTCCCCTCTCACCCCTTCATTCTCCTTAACGTGTCGCACTAATGTTCGTCCTTAAACTTCAAAATGTTTAATATTTCATGTTAGAATACATGTATTGTTCTGGGTCACATGCCTCATGCTGAAGTGTTTTCAGATTTATCTTAAGTATGCTTGTTCCATCTTTTCAAGTTTCAAATTTCTTGAAAAACGCAATGGCGGTCGATATCATTTCAATTGTCATTTTTCGTAATGGTTTCCTTTGTGAAAAAGGCTGTGTGAACTTCAGACGTCATGTAGCAGTTTTGTCAATAAATTAATTCTTATGCAATAAAATCTTGTTCTCAAATAAATATTTTTAATTCTAAGACAGTAAAGGGTCATAGCATTATAAAATTGCTGTTTTCATTCAAACTTTCTCAAAATACTATAAGTTACAGTTGATTCCTCAACTTTAAACAAGTACTCCTTGAAATATTACCAAGAACCATGCCCATCGGCTTAGCTTTTCCAAGTCATAATTTTGTCTTCTTTAAATTTGCCAAATATCTTGAAAACTTGAGATGTAGAATTTTACTAATAAATTTGTTTTAAAAAAAGAGTTAATTTGATAACATTGTAAAATGTAATATTTGAAGTGGAAATATCCCTCATTTGTATCTTTGTTACCCAATAGAATGATCCACATGCTTTTTTCTTAATGTAGATTACTTTCTACCACATTGTATCTTATAGACACTGACTCCACGAGCGGCTGATGTCTCTGAAATCACTTTACGATTTATACTATATTTTATACACAAGTGTCTCAAAATAAATGTTACATACTTCTACGGCATACAGGAGCGGTCAAATTTGATCCCTTTTTACCAAAGAGCATGTGGTAAATTTCGTATAATGGAGTTACACATATGACAGATGCTCCTGATTGTTGGGCAACTCCTTATGCACGGGTGTTTGGTAGGTCACGTTCTACCGCTGAATTTATAAACTTTTCGTGGTAAAATCTATTACATATTGAAGCGCAACAATAATTTTACAAGCCTTGAAACTAATCAGCTCCAGATTTAAAACATCTCTCCCCTTCAAATCTGAATTTTGGACTGCGCCGCCCTTGCGATTGCGTTGGGAGAGCTCCTCGTGACCGGAGGCGTGGGTGTGCTGCCGCAGGTGTTCTTCGACAAGCCGGTGGCCGCTCCCACGAGCAGCGCCGCGCCGCCGTCGGGGGCGGGGCCGGCGGGCGCCGAGTACCCCGACGCGACAACAGCGGCGGCGGCGGGGGGCGCCGGAGCGGCGGCGGCGACGTCTGCGTCCGCGGCGGCGGCGGCGGCGGCGGAGCCCGCGGCGGCGGAGGGCGGCTTCCCCACCGCGAGCCGGGACCAACTGGACCACCCAGCCCACCACTCGCACCACCACCTGCACCACCACGTGCGCGATCACTACGCGCCGCGCGAAAGGTGAGAGCCACCACCACGGCGTCCGCTGCGGCCACACTGCTCCTTCACTTCCCCACCGGGAGAGGTGGCTCAGGGCATCAACTGATGTCACTGCAGTGCCTCTGACCGGAAGGTCCTTGGTTCCATTCCTGCAGGATTTGCAAGGACTGGCTAGCCAGTAGGTCGAATTCAGTCGCTGTCTGGAGGAGAATTCTAGCGGGCGGCTGCTCTGGTCTGTAGTTTCCCGTGGTTTCTCCAATCAATACCAGGCGAATACCGGAACAGTACCCTAACAAACGGGCCAAGGACTGCGCGCCATCTTTCCTTGCCCCCATTCCCTCTCCTTACATACAAACTAACACCATCACTTATGCCGGGAGACCAGTCGGGAGCTTAGAGCTTATCCTGGCAAGGGCGGTACCCCGCTACTTTTGGGAGGAAATCCCGCTTGTCGACGGTAGGTCGGCGCCGGATCTCGCCATCCAGTGGGGAAGATCACCGCCACCTCTCAAGGAAAAAACGTGCACTACACCTGCACACGACCTTGGCAGTTGACACGCCAGGAATCACTAACAATAAATCAATCAATTCACTAAGCCCACTCTACTCTCACACTGCTCCCACACTACTTCCCCACTAATCTTACGTTATGTTACGTTAAGTGCGAAGGCGAGTAGTTCTATTAATGGAAATCCCGAACTGAAGCTACAATGAGGGGCCCAGAGCACAAGAGGTATAAGTGCATTTTGGCCAATTTTGAGTTACGAGAGGAAGTGTAAAGTAAAGACACCATTTTATTTCGTGAAAAAATGTTATCCCAACAGCTCATACAGTTGACACGTTCTAGCTGCGAAAAGAAAATGCCTTTCTAAGGTTTTCTATTGTCACTCAACTATGAACTCGATTTTTTCAATAGCACATTTAGTGCACTTACATCTCTTGTGCTCTGAGCTCCTCATTGACGCTTCAAAAGCAAAGTAAGAAACCAACTCTACCTTTGCTTGATGAATTAAGGTAAATTGAAAGTAAATCTCGTGGGAGATAGGAATCTCTGACCCAGATACTTCTCCGAGATTTGTCGAAAATTATACATTGCGCGGAAACGACCGTACACACACAAAGAGAAAGTAAACTAAAATTAACTATAAAATAAGAATTTATTTATTAAATTGTAAAAATTGTTCAAGAAATAATTATTATGAATTAAAATTAACGCGGAGAATCCGTAACGACCGTAAATATTATTCTGAAGTCAGGTTTTCTGGTCTTGGTCAAAAGGAGCAAACTTAACATATGGTTGTTTGCCAATATTTCGGAAAATGTATATCCATCATTAAAGCTACAGAAGATGAAAACAAAACAAGAAAAATTTGAGGCCACAAAAAACAAAAAACACCGTGTCAGATATTAATAAACTCAATTTTGATTCAATTCAAGTGAACATAATTAAGAAATTAATACATGATTACCATACCTTGCAACAACCAGAAGAGTAAACACACAAACAGTCAGCTACATGTTCATGGAGGTGGGACTCTCCACGAGATGTGAGGATTCCCCCACCACTTGTAAGTGGTGAAAGTGTACTTATGGTGTACCTCGTCCCTCACCCTAACCCTGCCTCCCGCTACGTTCCCCTCCCTCCCGTTCTCGCCTGTTCCGCCCCGATCCGCTCTCTCTCGCTTCGTTCTTCTCGCTTCCACCCTCTTCCGCCCCCTTCCGCCCCTTCCGCTCCTTCCGCTCCCTTCTTCTCCCTTCTACCCCTTCCTCGTCCTTCTGTCTCACCCTATTCCGCTCTGTCCCGCTGTGGCCCTTTCGACCCCTTTCACCCCCTTTCGATTCCTTCCACCCCTTCCATTCCTTCCACCCCCTTCCGCCTCCTTGTGCCCCACCCTGTCGGTGTGGTTTCTGCCGGCTCCGTCCCGCTGCGGCCCGTTTCATGTCCCCATGGAATATGAGGAGCGTACTTGTAAATGGTGGAGGTGTACTTATGATGTACCTCATCCCCCACCCTAACCCCGCCTCCCGCTACGTTCCCCTCCCTCCCGTTCTCGCCCGTTCCATCCCAATCGGCTCCCTCTCGCTCCGTTCCACTTGCTTCCACCCCCCTTCGGCCCCCTTCCTCTCCTTCCGCCCCTTCCATCCCTTTGGTGCGCTTCCGCCCCCTTCCACCCTATCCACCCCCATTCACCCCATCCACCCACTTCCGCTTCGTCCCCTTCCGCACCCTTCCACCCTCCTTCCGCCGCCCTTCGTCCTCTTCTGTCCCCCATCCGCTCCAATCCGCTCCGCTCTACCCCGCTCCGCTCTATCCCGCTCCGCTCTACCCCGCTCCGCTCTGCCCCGCTCAGCTCTACCCAGCTCCGCTCTATCCCGTTCCGCTCTACCCAGCTCCGCTCTATCCCGCTCAGCTCTACCCCGCTCCGCTCTACCCCGCTCCGCTCTACCCGCTCCGCTCTACCCCGCTCCGCTCTACCCCGCTCCGCTCTACCCCGCTCCGCTCTACCCAGCTCCGCTCTACCCTGCTCCGCTCTACCCCTGCTCCGCTCCGCCGCGCTCCGTCACGTCCCATTCCATTCCGTTCCGCCCCTCCCCCTCCCTCTCCTCGCCACCCTTATCCACATCGCCCCATACCACCCCACCTGGCACTCCGCCCCCCTACATCAGATATTTGAAAATTTCTTTAGGGTAGTCATTTTCTCAATTAAACTCAATTTATTTTCCTATCCACGTGTTAAATGATCCACTTGTGATCCACTAGTGTCTCAAAGCTGAAAGATTACAATTTCATGCATTGCAAGAGATGTATGTTAAAAAACTGATGTGATTGTTATGATGAATGTTATGAATGAATGAAAAATGTATGTTGTGGTGAACATTATTTTACATTATTTGTATTTGTTCAACTTGTAATGTTATTTTACATTATTTGTTTTTGTTCAACATGTAATAAATAAATAAACATTAAAAGAAAACAGCAATCAACAGTTTGTTTATTGCTTGCACAGGGCCCCCAGTTGGCGCAGGACACCTGATCGCCTGGAGGCTGTGAGTCAATCAGGCCCTGAAGTTGGTAGTTCTCGCATATGGAGTCGTGTGCTGGATCGTGTATTTGATAACTCAGATAGACGTCAATATGGAATGGGGATAATGGGACGTCTCTTTGGGTAAGATTCTGATTTGCAAAAAAAATTTTTTTTTTGTTAACTAAATGTGCTTGTGAAATTTCTTTTCATTGTTATTCTCCCTTAAGGTAGAAACAATAGTTGTTTTGTTTTGTGTGTGTTATTAGCAAGCATTATTTTGTGTATGTAGGAGGAGAGCTCATCATTCAGTTGTTGGGTACCCTGCAGCGAAGGAACAGTTGGATGATCTGGACCATCGGCCATTCTTTACATATTGGGTGACAACAGTGCAAGTTCTTATTCTTATCATATCACTTGCCTGTTATGGATTGGGACCTTTTGGGATAGATATGAAACCTCATTCAGGCCAGGTATTTTTTAAAACACCTTTTCCTGTTTTTATCATTAGAAATAGATCTTAGTTGAAGGATTTGATTGTTATTAGAAATAGATTAGAAGAGAATTTCATCAAAGTCAGAAAATATCTATTAACAAATTATTGGAGTGTTTGTTGGACATCAAATTCTAAACAATTCCTCACTCTCCAATATTCTCCTCCTATCATATTTTTTAACAATTCATTTATAATTAACTGATAAATCACAACCAAATGGAAATTTTTATTTAGACTTCTTGTAGTGGATTTGTTATTAGATAGCCATGAATTAAAAGTTTGGAAAATTTTATTGAAGAGAAAAACCTTATATTATTTCCAATAACCTTCATATGTGGTTTGAATTTAAATTCTTGGACTGAAGTACTCAGAGGGTGTATTTTTAATTTAGTAATTTTCGCAGCTGTAGATTAAAATTATTCAACAAACTAAATATTTTAGTTAATATTCAAACTAGTAGTGCTGAAACAGCACAAATTTTCTTGCCATTAGTAATGGTTTTGAACACCACAATTTCTCTTCATATTAACTTATCTCAGTCATCATTTTTTGTAAACTCATTTGAAATCGTAGAACATTTCAAAAATTTATTGGTGTTAAAATTAAATAGTTTCAAGCAATAGAATTTTTTATTCAAAACTTTAAATTGAAAAGCACTAGAGAGTAAAAACATATTTCTGGCATTGAATTCCTTTTAAAAGGTATGTAGTGTACTCACAAACATATAGTGTCAATTAGTAACATGTAATAGTTATTATTAAACACTATGGTATTGTAATATTCTACAAATATATAAAAGATTAGTTTATATTACCACGAACAAAACCCAGCCATCATTGTCGCCTTATCAATGTGGCGTTACAACAATGGGTTATAACAAACAGCAATGACCGCTCGTCTATTCGTTTTCACATTTAACACAATTGAAGGATGCAATTTAAAAAGAAATGGCAGAAATAGAATAAATAATAATAATAATAATAATAATAATAATAATAACAATAATAATAATAATAATAATAATAATAATAATAATAATAATAATAATAATAATAAAATGAAATAAGAAATAATGTACAAATTCTAACTTATGTAGCATCCAACTGCATAATTTGGGAGCGGTCAACTGAAAGTTAGCAATCTTTATTTCATATTTATTTCAAATAGGTTTTAAATGATTTCTAAAAGTTTAATTTGTAAATGTGTAGCAAAAGCTCCAACATATGAAATGAACCAAGAAATAATGAAATAATAAAAAAATGAGATAATAATATACACATTTTAACATCCTCCTTATTCAAAACACTTCTGAAATTATGATCAGGAAGCAAAGGATTTTCAGAGTGGACGACTAATTTTGATGCCCAATTACTCCATAAATACTCGTATTTTCAAAAAATTCAACGTGACCTTATTTGAAGATCAGTTTTTTGATGAACACATTTCATTAAGAAAAAAAAATCTATCTTCACAATAACTGTAGTTGTAGAGGCCAAATTTTTTAAAAATTTTTTGTAAAATCAGGCATTTCAACAAACACGAGACCTGTACCATTCTCTTAAGCTACCTTTATGCTACCTAAGATCCCAATTTAACAAAAAATGTGAGATTTTTAAGAAAAAAACGGGTTAAAGAAAATAGAAATTACGTATGTTTTACACAAAATTTTGAAAAAAATACTCATGTTTTTGAAAAAATTGGACATGACATTATTTGAAGATCTGTTTTTGATGAACACATTTCATTAAGAAAACAAATTGTATCTTCATAATTGTAGTTGTAGGAAGACGCCGAAAAATTTTTGATTTTTTTCAATTTTCGAAAAATCAGTTTTCAACCAACATGAGACCTGTGCCATTCTCTTAAACGTCCTTCAGACTATCCAACAACAAAATTTAATTAACATTGTTGGTGCCTTTTTTTTTATGTCCCAGGGGCTTCATGTAAAGTACTCCCCAAAATTAAAATATTGGTTTCGATGGGGGAATATCAATTTTGGAGAAAATCGGCTGAACAATTTAGTCTCTAGCGTTGTTCACAGACAAACAGATGGACAAATGGACATTTGGACATATGGACAGACAGACAGACGGACGGACGGACGGACAGACAGACGGACGAATGGACGGACAGACAGACGGACAGACGTTTTGCCGTCTATCAATTTTTCGATATCAAGAAGCCATAAAACATGGATCTGCCTGCACCACGTGTTAGAGGACTTTTTTCTAATTTTATCAATTTAATTTATTCACTTTTTTGTTACCAGGGCCCTGTAATAAGAGTTTTTCTGCCGAAAATTCGCCTTTTTTTCACGCAGCATTGCATAACTTTCTCTTGTTATGAAGTTCCTTCTTAAGTGCGAGAAAGTAAAGAATTAGCAATATTGAATATAAAACTATAATCATATTTACAAAAATATAATATCAAAATAGCATTTATATTACCATAAGTTATTGTATTTAAAGATTTATTTTGGTCTTAGTTCTATTAACATGTATTGTTAGTCCCTCTGCATATCAAAAAGTATTTTCTCCAAGAGCGTTATGAAAGGTAAAATTCAACTCCTTTTTCAAGACTGACTGCATTTTTTCAGAAATTATAATAAAATATGAGTTCATAATATTTTGAACTCATATTATCATATCATTTTTGTAAATATTCATAAAGAATTGTTCTGATCTTCACTTTTAACACATCAAAAACAAGTAATTTCTGATGTTTGGTAGACTACCAGAGTGTTTTTTTAAATAGTTCATGAGTATTTCTCATACATCCAATTTACATATGTGATGATAACGGGTGAGAAAAAGAGATTTGATGTTACTCTATTATAAGATAGCTCTATGTACAAATGAATTATAAAATAATCATGATTGTCACATTGTGGCATGCTTAATCACAGTACATTAACTTTTGATTCTTAATTAAAGAAGAAAAATTTACATATCTTGGAAATAATTTTCCAATGCAATTTGTTGCAGGTTTTGGTGACCAGTTTGTCTTTACAGCAAGTGGACTATCTTGAACCTGCCAATTTTTGGATTGGACCAAGAGCAGTAAGTTACATTTCTTTTAGTCTGTGCTATTTGTTTCTTTAAATTTTGAATTTGATTAAAATCTGCATTAAATTTATAATATAAAACAAAAATTTATTTTCAGGCTGACCTGATACATTTAGGAGCAAAGTTTGCTCCTTGTATGCGAAAAGATGCAAAGATTATAAAAGAAATTGAGAAGGGAAGGGAAAAGGAACGAGAAACAGCATGTTGTATCAGAAATGATGATTCAGGCTGTGTGCAGTCTTCTCAGGCAGATTGTTCAGTAAGTTCAATCAACTATTGCTAGTCATTAATTTACTAATAACCAATAATTGTACCTAGCATATGTAGTGGTGTTAGTTCATTTTATTTTATCAATGACAACTGTTCATCAATTCAGTGAGGTAAAATTTTAATATATTGAAATTTTCTTTTGAAAATATGTATCTCAGTGTATCACCAAGGATTGAGAATTTTTGTGAACCTTACCATTTTTAACACAAATAGCACATTAAAAGTCCATAATTTTCCATTCACTAATAATTAAAAATGCAAATAAACAGCCTAGCATTTATGTGTCAGAATTTATGTAACCTGTTTTTCTTCTTTCTTCCAAACAACTGGTGCGGGGACTAAGATCAACGGTATGTTTTTCATCAGTAGCATTCTAACTTTAGGAATGCTTTTGCTTGACTTTGTTTGTTTGTTTTTTAATGACAATTTATTTAAGGTATGTCTCTATCTTTGCATGAAATTTGAATAATTTCTCTTTAGCACAAAGACATTAGCAAATAGCAAACAAGAAAATTTTCTTTGCCTTCCTCATTACTCTTTAGTATTCAAGAAAAATACTTAAAATGTTAAATCTTGTGATACTGTTAGTGCACAACAGTTTCATTTTTAGTCTGTGGTAGATTTAATTTCTATATTTACAAAGTTACAAATTATCTTTTTCTGATTCATTAATGAACATCAGTAGATTCTCATCAACCACAAAACCCGATATTTATTCATTTTATTTGTAGTTGTTGAAATGGTATTTTGTTTTAGAATGAGCCACCTGTCAAAATCCCTTAAATTCCTCCACACAATTCCCTTAAATAAACATTGAAAACTTCAAGTGGGTCAATCACATTATATTGAAATTTCCTTTGATTTCTTCAAGTTAACTTCAACCACAAAATATACTTCTTTATGTGGGGTTGTTTACTTCATGTTCACTACTAGGAAAGTTATGGGAGGATCCCACATCTGAGACAAAAAAACAGAGTATAGTAGGAGGCACTTAATAAAATATAAACATTCTTTCAAAATGTATGTTATATTATCATATTATTAATATCAAACCATTCATCTTCTTTACGTACCAGATTCTTGGATATTGACCACCTCCTTTTGAGGTGACTTCTCTCTCATGCTTCTTTAAATATTTCTCCTACACTCTGGATAACTGTCCTTGCTATTACTCAGCAACGTCTTCTTCCAGACACGCATCAATCTTAAATTCTCACTCACCCTGTAAAATATGGATGAAGTACATAATTTTTCTGCTTCTTGATAGTGTTAAGCAATTTGCACTTGGTAAATGCTTTCTGAAATACATTCTTTATTATGAAAGGTAGTGACAACCCAAAAGATCTTGAACATCAGCATTCCCTTCAGCACCTACATCTCTCAAGCCACTAGGTGACTGTCTTAGAGATCCGTGGCTCCTTTCCAGTCAAAAGGATAGACTAAATATGACATATGACCATCTTCTTCCATTGTTTGATTTCATATTTTCATTACAAAGATGGGATCTCATTTTGTTGGGAACCACATGCGCAGCTTCTAGCCTATATTTGGATCACAGTTTTTGGCCCTAGATTTTCAGTGATCATTCTCCTAATACATCTCAATGATGAACTGGTTGCATGTTGAATGTTCTTACCATCATTGCGAAACGTCACTAACTCATAGTTCTGTTGTATGAATTTTTCAATGAATATTGATTTTCAGACCAGCATGCTGTCCATTGTGGGATATTCCTTTGAGCAGTATTTGAAAATCTTCAAAACTATAAATGAATGATCAAATATATCAAAAAACATTTCTTGTTTTTTTATTGTGAAAATATCTATTAAAATATATCTTTGACCCCAATGAATAAGTTGATAAGTCAGTATTTGCAAAAAGGTAGACAAGTATTCCACTGAATTCTATTCATCATTCTCTACATCTGGGAATAATTAAGTAAGTTACATTCCTTTTAGTTTACTGGTGGCAAATAATAGGTGCTATGTGCTAACACAATTTTTTTAAATAATAAACCATAACAAGATAAGTCAAGAAGTCTGAGTTATCACCCTGTAATAATGATTTGAAAACATTGATTGACATCAAATAAGTTGAGTTATCTGTTTATTCACATTAAAATTTTAGTTCAAACTAGTGTCCTACAGCAGCAAAAATGCTGCTAAACAAAACAACAAAAAAGGGTGTTCCAAAAAGTAGCAAACACACTGCTCAAAAACTAGAAATAAAATACTCCTGTATAATACTGCAATAAATTAAATATTTCTACATAAACAATCTTCATGAATACTGCAATAACATACTGTATATATTTAAAGTGCGAAACTTCTACTCAAACCAAGAATATCAATATTCCACCAAGAGCAAATATTTAATGAAGGGTGGCCTCTTGTTTTGAGCCTTGTTGTCATGTTAGTTCAGCTGTACTGTAATTTGTGGCATACTGAATAAGGAGTCAGTTCAAGCAATATGCAAATAGGTGGAATGCCACATTGTATTTTTGCATGAAAATCAAAGCAAATTTCATTGTTTTAGAATTTCCTCAAGTTCCAGGGTATCTAAGAAAACTATGCCAAAATTCTCATATGGCCAGAGGGTATATAGTTTTCTTTAAATTTCTGTGCATATTGGAAATTAGTAATACAAATAATTACAGGTTGGCAAGGTATGTTGATCTCTGAAAAAAATAGTTTTCATGTATTATCTAATTATTCACAGGGGTAAAAGATATATAAATTTTCAAATATAAATTAAATTTTCTCTTAACAAAAAAGGAGAAAGAAGTCAAATTGTAATGTTTATTTCAGGGCATGTTTATGTTGAATTGTGGTAAAGCAAGAGGGAAAGGTTTCAAAGAATCTAAAACTTGTGAACACATTTTTATAGAGGCTCCTTTGGAAAAATAAATATATTGAGGTACATATCTGTGCATCCTGAATGAATATGTTACAAAAAGAATGTATGTAACTGTAACAAATATTCATGAAAGTATTTGTTATTCATGACTCTTTCTTACCCCTTCACACAAAAAATTACCAACATCCACATATTTTTTCATTCTTTCCTTCTTTTTTAACTTTTCTCAATTTGTGGATGTTTTGTTTTTAAATTCAACAAGATTTAGATTTTTATTCATTTAAGACATTGATTCAGATTTTGAGATTGTTATTCCCCCAATGTCATCAGGAGGCCCTACATCTTTTGGGGTCAAAAGTTGATGGTCCTTCACCTTTAATTCATCTCCATCAACCTTATTGAGTTGTATTTTGGAGTAACTGGTTCAGTGTTGGTTTAGTTATCCTAATATAATTTCTTTTGAAAATATGATGTGAAATAAACTTATTTTGTTATTTAAACGAAGGCAAATAAGTCCTCATCAGTATTTATTTTTATTGCATTTTTAGTTGTCCTTGTAGATTCTTAGTTGCCCTTTTAATTATTTTCAGTAAATTCAAAGCAAATAGGAAAGTATTATAAATTTTATTATTTTATATCTCGTGTTTAATAGGGCAAAGGGATGTGGGAAGACCTAAAAGAAATTCCTGATGAATTACAAAGTGACAAGTTTTTTTATACCATAGTGACAATTTTTTAAATTAAAATGCTACCATTTTATGTATGATGTCAACAAATTCTGGACACTAGAATTGTCTGTCAATAGAAATGTCTGTTTTATTAAGACCATTAAACTATTACAAATAATAAGCTGTACAACAGACATATATATTCATTAAAACCTAAAAGAAATGCCTGGATCAGGAACACCTGGAAGAGTAAGCCTCCTGGTCTACTAGGAAAAAGGAACAGACAACAGGCCTAACAACCTGCAGTTAATGATGATGATGCAGGTTGTGGTGTATCTCATATTTAAGATGAATGTATAGAGTTTAATTTCTTTATAATGATATGTATTGAAATTTTCTGTGGGTAAAGGGGTATCCAGAGCATCTTTATAAATATAAATGTCAGTATTTTATAACTTTTTACCAAACAATATTTGGTAATAAATTTCAATTTGTATATATTTCAGTAGATATTTTAGTTCTAAACATCTAACATCATTCAAAAACAGTATTACAATTGAAATGAATTATGTAATAATCGAATTCAGTGTTAATTATACTTATTTAAAAAAACTATTTCAAAAAAATTCTTAACTCTACTTCAAATGTTAATACTAATACAGTAATAGTAGACATAGCAAAAGACTTGCATGGGTTTCAAGGTAAAAAAGACACACAATTTTATCAATTCCTCAAATCTTAAAAGAGGAAAATTCCTAATTTCTTATATTGGCTCCCTTGGTTGTAAAGATTGTCTATTTTATTTATTTATTTGTTTGTTTGTTTGTTTTTCTAAATTGTAGACATGCAAACAGGCATGATTGAGCATGTTGTGTGCATGTAATTTTGCATGAGTGTATGTACACGCGTAAATGAGCATCTTCATCTGAGTGAGTAAAATGTTTGATCTGCTAATTTGTTTTCATGCTCATGCGTTTTTTTCTCAAAATCAGTTTGAATGAATTTAATTTGTGATTTTTTACAAAATCAATTGGAATGAAAAGAGATAATTTCATGAAATATTGTTGTGTTTTAACTTATACTTTTATTTTGCAAGATGAAATTGTAGAAAAATTTTTAAAATGCATGTAATCCATTTCAAAAATATATAATTTTATTGAAATTGCTTGAAATGTCTGAAAAGATGTTCAAATAAATGGCAAGTACTTCTTATTTTCATTTATTTTATCATTCATTCTAATTACTAATGGAATGCTACCTTTACATCTAATAGTTGAAAATTCTAACATAAGTGTGGAAGGAAAGCTTTGGAGTGTTTTCATTTATTGTAATTTTTGTGCACAACTTCACAAATTACTGAATAAAATAAATCAGTTTAACATGACTTGAACAATACCCAGTTTGTGAATATGACAATGAGAATACTCCAAAATGTACAGCGGTCTGCCATATTATTATACTCACTAAGAAAAATCACATGTTTTCATTTCTTTGTGGAAGAAAATATTTCTGATGAATGTTTTCAATTTTTCTGTAGTGTACAAATATTATACATACTTGCAAAATATAGAAAAAATGAAAACATTTATCAGAATTATTATTCTTTTACAAAGAAATGAGAAATATGATATTTTCGTTTTTTTTTGTTTTTTTTTAATTTAACGTGTGCATAATTGAATTGAATGCATTCACAAATTAATATTTTTAATTTTGTGGGTTAGCTCCCTCTCTCACTGGAAGCCTAAATTATCAGGATCCACCTCTGTAACTATATTAATGAAGTTTTCTTTTTCTAATGAAATCTGTTCTTCAAAATCACTTAGTCATGCACATTAATTTCAAAATGTAAGTAGTTTTTGTGAAATTTTGATGGCAAAAATAAATGAAGAAAATGTAATTCCTATTTTGATGAAAAAATCATTCCTGATGATTTGATATCTTTTGATTATTCAACTCTTCTGAGTTCATTTTTAGAGTTCAATTGGAAGTGTTAAACAAATTGAAAGGCATTTGTGAAGTATCCACAAATTAAGGAAATTGAGTAATGAAGCAAGAGGAACAAAATTAATGTTCTAATTTTTCTTTCAGAATACAATATCAACTTGGAAAAAATGGACTACAAGAGATGCAGGTCCGGGAGGAAGAATATCAGGATCCGTTTGTGGCCTTGATCCAAAGTATGTAAAATATTTGTCATCTGAACTATTACTTTAAAATATATATGGATATGTACTACATTAAAGTAAACATTAAAACTGCTTTATTAGAGGGTAATAAGTGGTATGTGCAGAGGCATATCTAGGTATTCCAGAGCCCATGGCAAGTACAGAGTTTGCACCCTTATCAGGATACATACACATTAGGGTTGTTGTCCGTCCGCCCGTCCGTCCGTCCGCCCGCCCGCCCGTCCGTCCGCCCGTCCGCCCGCCCGCCCGCCCGCCCGTCCGGCCGCCCGCCCGCCCGCCCGCCCGTCCGGCCGCCCGCCCGCCCGCCCGTCCGGCCGCCCGCCCGCCCGCCCGCCCGTCCGGCCGCCCGCCCGCCCGTCCGGCCGGCCGCCCGCCCGCCCGTCCGGCCGCCCGCCCGCCCGTCCGGCCGCCCGGCCGCCCGCCCGTCCGGCCGCCCGCCCGTCCGGCCGCCCGCCCGCCCTGCCCCCCTCCCGACCTGCCCCCCTCCCGACCTGCCCCCCTCCCGACCGCCGCCCCCATATTCCATATTGTTTAAAACGATCAAATAATACAAAAAATGCAACATTCAAATGTAAGTTATCTTAAAAAATAGACTTGTTTCATTTCTTCATTGCAATATAAGTGAATATTTAAAAAATTGAAGTTTTAAAGGAAAGACAAAATAAGGAATAAAGAAATGAGTAAGAATCTAAAAACTAAAAACATCATTGAAGACTTGATAGAGTATCAAAAGAAATGGCAAGATAATATAAAAAGGATGAAACCAACCAGGCTACCAAAACAGGTGCTAAAGTAGTTTAGACTGAGAGGTGAAAGAGGAAGAAGCTGACCAAAGAAGATGGGAAGATCAGGAACACCTTGGCAGTGATTAGGGGACTACTGGAAGAATAGGAACAGACCATTAATCTATACCTAAACAGTTCATGATGATGATGATGATGATGAAGTTTTTCCATAATATTATTTTTCATTGAAATGTTTATTATTTTTCATTGAACCGTTTTCTATACAATACATGTTTCATTCTTTGACAGGCAGGGAAAGAACTGTTTTTGCAATCACAAATTGTTTTAAATATTGCCTCTTATATCAAATATTTTTGTTTGTGATTTATTTAATGGCCAGTTATGGCTCTCAATATAGATTCTTTTCTTTATATGATTTGTTGTGACTAATGAGGTATTTAAAAAGATGTGTAAAATTACTAATAAACTTTGCAACTTACCTTTTACTGCAGTCTTAATATACACAATTAAGGACTTCATTAAATGTTCTTGAAAAGTATAAGCCACAAATTTGCTTCTTAACAAAATATTGTTTGACATCACTTTCTCATTTTTGCCTGTTCCCAAGCAAAAATCAGGATCGAATAATGAAATTAATTGTATTCAAGGGATCTCCTCACAAAGACACTCCGAGGCTCCCATGAGGGTTAATCAAGCACTGGAAGATATCTCTACTTAGGAGTCAACCATAAATTAAAGAGGGGTGGGAAGGGGTTTGAGGCAGCATTACAGTGCATTACTAGGGGTAGATGGGCATTAGTTTAGTGTTACCTAACAATGATATTAATTTTTTGAAGTTTTTTAATGTTTGTTGAAATACCAGTAATTTGTTTTTTGTGTCATGGACTTTAACATCAAAATATTTACTACTTAATTTGTTTTAAAAAGATAAATAAATTAAAGTTATTAGATGTAAATTGTCACAATAAGTGGAAATATTTTTTCTTCAATTTTTTATTGAATTTGTAAGATTATGAAGAAAATATTCAAAAACTGATATGTGATATATTTTAGAATCCATTTAAATTGCCACAGTAGACTCTCATTCATGTGTCATCCACAATGGTGTGAACACAGTTTGTGATCAAACATTTTTTTGCCAATTCACTCACAGTTTGCCCCAATCTTATTTCCAGGAGCAATCAGATTCGTCAACTAATTTCTACTTTCGTTATTATTAATTGTAATCTACAACACAAGTAAAATAAACACAAATTGTTTTTACTGGGCTACAACTTATTATCACTTCTGGTATTGACAAAGGGCGGGGTGTTGTCGCTAGCATTATGTAATTATTTAGTGGAGGTTCAAGTGTGCATTATGGGTGGGGGAGGGAAGGGGATTCAAAATACTCCAAATTTGTGTCACAGAATTTATGGATGAGCCCTTATTACAGTCCAGTGTAGTGCTTATAGAGCTTTTGCAAGGGTTTTACCTGGAAGAACCAAGGGAATTATTTTGACACATATGACAACAACAATTGCCATTGGTTTCCCTCATATATTGTTTTGATTGCATATGATTTGTTGTCAATTACAATTGGTTAATATTAAAAAGGAATTAAATGAATTGCAATTTCATTGTGCAACAATTTATTAAGATTTTTTTTTCTTTCTAAAATTATTAGTTCTGTATCAATTTCATATGTTGCAACCGTGATATAATTTGAGTTTCTGGTCAATTTTGATAAAATGTTTTCAGTGTAATGATCTCAATTTATAAAGAGTTCAAAAAAAACTGTGTATTAACCTTTAGAGAAAATATACTGAAGTTTATAAAACAAATTATCATTAGAAACTCAATTAAATCAAATTTTTAAATCAAGTTCAAATGTAATATCTGAAATAGAATTAAGAATTTGAATTTCTCAATATTGCAAACAACAGAGGTTTAAATTAAGCTTTTAATTTTCAATACTTGGAGAGATTATTTTCAATCCAACTCTAAGAAATAATTCCTCAATCAAAATATGTAAATTAAACAATTTAAATAACATGGTACTAAATCATTGTTGTTATAAACAAGATCATTAACACTTTAGTTATAATCAATAAAATGTTTTATTTATAAAACCTGTGTGTAACAAAATTCTGTAAATTGCTCTCCAAGTGTAAATCATTTTATAATGCATTTTTAATATAAAGAAGTTTTATATCATTGCCACAGGATATTTCATTTTCAAATGGAGTTCATGATAGAAAACCAATTAATGCTATCAAAATGTGAATATTTGAAGACAATTGGCTTGTTTACAGGTTCTGTGAAGCTCCTGCATCAGTTGCACCATATGAATGGCCAGATGACATTACTAAATGGCCAATTTGTCGCAAAACAAATTCCTTTCCCCAACGTTTCCGGTATAAGGACAAAACAGCTGAACATATGGTGTGTGAAGTGATTGGTCACCCTTGTTGCATTGGCATCCATGGCATGTGTCGCATTACAACTAAAGAGTACTGTGATTTTGTTCGTGGCTACTTCCATGAGGAGGCTTCCCTCTGCTCTCAGGTAAAAGATTTTACAAACATGAAACACTAAATTATGAAAGACAGTAAATGATGTGCAGACAAAAATGCACCTGAATAATGAAAGTAATTTTTGTTATAAAATATTCTTTCACACAATATGTATTTTCTTAGTATTGCCAATTGTGATATCTGATACGTGTTAGGATGTTCTTCTCACATCCATGTCAAGAGTTGAACTGAGAAAGTTTAAGGAAAATGTATTATCAGGGATCATCTCTCTCTGAAAATAGTGCATTGACGTTTACCTTTTTTTTTTTCATAACAAATATTGTTTTAACAGGTATCATGTCTGGATGATGTGTGTGGAATGATTCCCTTTTATGCTCCTGAAGTTCCTGATCAGTTCTATCGGTTGTGGACATCCTTATTTCTTCATGCAGGGTAAATTTTACTGTTCTAAAATTATGTGCTCTACAGAAAATATAATTTTAGTATTTCTGATTTATTTTATTTTGTTTTCTTATTACAAGAAATTATATCTAATAAATTTTATGTATTTTCTTCCAGTCTTCTTCATTTGGCTATTACATTAGTTATCCAATTTTTTCTTATGCGAGATTTGGAAAAATTGACAGGTTCATTGAGGATTGCCATTATCTACATGGGATCAGGTGTTGCTGGCAATCTAGCCAGTGCTATATTTGTCCCATACAGAGCAGAGGTAAGGATACACTTGACATAAATATCAAGGATCATCTATTATCTGTTTTTAGAACAAATGATTGCTAATCTCCAAATTATCATTCAACTGTCCTCTATCACAATTTACTGTTTCAAAAGCTGGTTGAATTTATTCTAAAATTAGTTTAATGTTGTTCTATAATTCTTGTATTCTTTGTGATATTACAAGACAAGACATGTAGATATGTTTTATTAGGTCTCTGTGATTTCTTAACTTCTCTCAGCTGAAAAATAAATTGTTATTAAAAATTTAGAAATGCTAGTGCATGTGAGCCTTAATGTATCATTTGTTTTATGGTAGTCATCAATACAATGACAACAATATTAGTTTTATGGTGGCCATCCAAAAAATTAATAATACAAGAATATTGTTTATCTGCTTCATGTAAAAATACGTGGATAAAATATTTCTTCAGCTAAGCAATACATGGGTAAATTAAGTGGTCCTCACTATCTAAGCCAAGTTATTAATTTTTTTCTATTTTTTTTATACAGGTAAATTAATTTTTCATAATTTTGTAAAACTCCAGGGTTATTAATTTTTAAACATGTAACTTCTGTAATTACCCTGTAAGGATGATACACAGAATTTGATGCTGATCCATATGAAGTGTTTTATTTTGTTAACTATTTTCAACCAAATCTGTAAATGTCAGTCTAAATATCATAAAAGTACATATTAATGTTTGGTATCAAAAATATGCATACATCTTCTCTAAGAATTAAAATTTTCATGAAATGGAAAATAAAAGTGGGTATCTTAGTAAGGTTGTGTCCAACTTTTTATATAAAATGTCTTCTTTATTGAAGATTTGGTGTAAATAGAAATACATCTGTTGTGAAACGCTTATTGATGATTTTTGAAATACTTGTTGATCCCTTTGAATCATTGAAAATAATATAAAAAATCAGGTTACTATGAAACTGGTTTCTGAATCCCGTGTGATCCATGATTCAATTATTTTAAGCATCTCATTAGGGGGTTTTTTAGATTCCCACCCCATTATTGGAATTAGTGAAATACATATTGTTTAAAAATTGTCACAAATAAATTTAAAAAAAGGTTTACATGAAATAAAAATATGTTTCATTAAAAATTCATAATGGGAATAGTTCTCTGAATGTGATCCAATCAGTACGAAGTAATTGTTTTAAATGAATTAAGTTAAATTACAAAAAAATATTGACTTAAGGGGCTGCCATGGTCCCCATGCTGCTCCCTCCCACCAATTCATTGCTGCATCACTAGTATTTTTCATCAAAAATTTGAATCAAATGAAAAATTGAATTCATGAATAGGTAATTTCATTACAAATGGAATACATACAAAGTTTTGCAAATTACTCCAGTATTTAAGAAAATTACAAGTTGTTTGTTGAAAGTTTGAAAACATAAAATCAGGGATGCTAAGAAATACGTTTATAACAAACTTTGCTGCAGAAAAATTTTAGGAAATATAACCTCTTAATATGTAATTTCTTTTATGCTTGAAACAATGGTACTAAAAATTAAAAAAAGATATATTTGACATCATTCTAGTTTTACAATGAGTACTTCCATAAGAAATAAAGTTTTACTTAGAACATGTACAAAAATATTCAGGAAAAACAATGCATTATCATTTGTCTTAATACCTTATAAATACAACCTTATTAATATATTTTCAATTTTTATTTTCAGGTTGGACCTGCTGGAGCTCACTTTGGTCTTCTGGCCTGTTTGTTTGTAGAAGTGTTAAACATATGGCCCATGCTTCGGCATCCAGATCACGCTCTCCTTAAACTCATTGCCATTACTCTTGTATTGTTTTTATTTGGTTTACTACCATGGGTTGATAACTATGCCCATCTCTTTGGTTTTATATTTGGATTTCTTCTCTCATATGCTTTTATGCCTTTTGTTTCATTTGGTGAATATGATCGCCACAAAAAGATCGCTCTAATATGGGTGTGCTGTCTGTCTTCATTGTTTCTATTTGCTGCATTAGTTATTCTCTTTTATGTGATACCTGTGTATGACTGTGAAATTTGTACATATTTTAATTGTCTGCCACTAACTCGAGACTTTTGTGCCAGTCAAAACATCGATTTCAAACGTGAAGATCCTGTAGTATGACGAATGTGGGTACGGTTGGCTGGAACCGTAAACATATGTCTCAAGTTCTGCTTGGGTCATATCTGGACAAACATGAGAGTTGTTGCCAGCAAGTGTATGTGGACATTTAGACACACGAAGAAATTTCCAACCACACTGAAACTGCAAGTATTGTTGACCAACAATATGATTTTTCTTTGTGGATACCAAAAACTTTCATGCTTCAAAGCGAATTATGAAGCAACTTTACCATGTGTAATCAGATACAAATGAACTTGTATTTAGGAATATGTTACAACTGTTTTGTTTTTCTTTTGTATGAGTACTACAGGAATGAATAATCGTGAAGCTAAAAGTTAGCTAAATACGAAAACAATATATTCAAATATCTGTTTTCCTTCCAATTTGAGTTGATCAAGACTGATCCTAAGAACTGTCAAAAATAATGATTATTGTTGACTTTTATGTTTATTTTCATGCTCTACTCTTGAAGATGGCATTCAATAAAACAATAATAGTTGTATATGTGACAGTTCTCTTTGTATGCTAACATGATACAAAATAATCCATATTGCACAATAAGTATGGCAAAATCTGCATTAGAAAGACTGTGAAAAACAGAAGCAAAACTTATGGTGTCGTACTTTACCCAAGAAAATGAAACAGGGAAATGTACCATTCAATTAATAAATAAAATGTGTGTCCTACCACATTTAGTTTTAACGTCTCCTTACTCGTTGAATTTACAATCAGTGTCAATGAAAAAGGATAAACTATCAAGAATGTGTGAGTGATGAAGCTTTCACCATTGATGTTAATTTTTAAATATACTTTTGGATGGAATTAAAGATGAAATATTTGCAAAAACTGAGAACGTGCCAATTTTCATATTAAAATAAAATGAAAAAAATTCATGTTGTCTTGTATGAAGTCTGATGCAAACTATATAGTATTATACAAATTGATTGTTTTTGTTGTGAGTTTTCAAGACACAATGTGACATGAGGTATAAACTGTTGTATGATCGCATCTGTTATAGTGATTGTGTCTATTGCCTCAGGAAGAGGAAGAATCTGTGTAAAGCAGGTATTCATGACACTTGATATCTGATTATCATTATGTAATGTGCATCATTAATATGTTAACAAACGTACTCATGACCAATTTTATTCTAGAGTATGCAAAAAGAGCAGAAAACCAATAATTCTTGACTTATGAATTATATCATAAAACTTAAAAATTAAAACAAAATCACAACAAGAACAGAAAATCTGGTTTGATTTCTCTTATACCCTAGATCTGGAATATAATTATCACAAATTAAATTATTTTTGAACTGTAACTTTGATTTAATGAACAATGCTAATTTGTTTATTTTAATTCAGAAAATATGATGGCTCTTCAATTGATTTCTTTGGAGCAGAAGAATAAACTACAAGTCCTTTTGATTATTTATTTATATATTTATTTATTCAAAATTAACCAATGGATTGATTTTAGTATTTTTTCTTCAGTAGGGTTATCACTGGTTCTTATTGAAAATGTGAAATCAAAAAAGATAAAATATCAGTACAGAATATTTGATATTCAAGATATTTCTCATACACATTAACAGTGTACATAACCAATTGAAGAGTCTCATATTTACCTCATCCTTCTTCCTTACATTTCTGCATTGGTTTCTAAAACTGAACATTTTTATGACAGTAAAATCATAGTTTCGAGACCTTTGGCAAATTATCTTTTTATCTCATGACTTCCATTGAAGGAAGATATTTGAGAAAATCATTCATTACTTTTATCTAATACCTATCAGAATGTTTATCATCAACAAATGGTATTAACCATGCGCTCTTTCAACATTCCTCAGTGCACTGTATGAAGTTTGTTTTAAAAATGTTTCCCGTTCAGTGCTTAATATGCACCAAATGGAAGGAGTTGGAAGTTTGGAACTTGTATAAAGGAAAGGAAGGAGTGATATCATAATGCATTGTGATGTTTCCCAACTTGACAACTTGTGTGATGCTTTTAAAAAATCTTGTGATAACTTCTTTTCATATTTATTCACTACAAGACAAGTAGAAAGTGATCAATGATGCATTTCATTGCACAGGTGAGTTGTGAGCATGGGTGTATGAAAGAAAATTCTCCATGTGTTTTAAATGAATTGTATACATGTGAATCAATGAATGCAATAAGGTATTACATGAAAATATCAGCGGTGAATGTGAAATAAGCCTTGCTATTAAAATTAGCAAGTATTGCATTGTGAACAGATATAATTTATACTTCAAGACCAATATGAACCTAAATATATCCTGAATGTAACATGATCATTGTGCTGATTGAATTCCTCATATTCTTTCAACTTTCACACCAATAACATGCAGTACCATACTTCTTTAAAAACACTTATATGAAGTTTTCTTGTTATTAATAACGTATATCAAAGATATATCAGAATTGTT
The DNA here is from genome assembly GCA_031308135.1 of Acheta domesticus. Lineage (NCBI taxonomy): Eukaryota > Metazoa > Arthropoda > Insecta > Orthoptera > Gryllidae > Acheta > Acheta domesticus. The sequence goes on along the minus strand of JAHLJT010009419.1, from coordinate 143,129,027 downwards.
AATGATATCTATAAGAAATAAGACTAAATAATGCATACAATACAGAGGGAGGAAAAACCTTTCTTTGTGTGGAATTAAGCAGTTTGTCAGGAGTTATAAGAGTCTAACGGAAGGATTATGAAAGCAGAATTCTCAAATTATTCCAAAATGAAAGCATTTTAATGAAAATTAAGCATTTTACTTTATTTTGTAGAAATAAAGAGATCACCTATGATAGCCGAAATATGACCACCATACAAATAGTAGGCCTACTGTCTTGTAAATATATACATCACAATTGTTTTCATTTCAATTTTTCTTATAATAATTTTCTTCCACAAATAGATGGAAGTGAAATTAAATAATTAATTATTTGCCAACAACATGATCACTCTTCATCTTAAAAAAGAATGGTAATCAGTCGGCGAGGTGTACTCACTCAAACTGGAGTTTCATCATGATAGAAATGTCAGTGTTGTACTTTAACACAAAAGAAATGGGATATGGTGATTAACATTTTTCCAAAGTAGTTTGTGATTCACTTCATATAACAAAATATTCTAGAGATTTAACACATTTTTAATTATGTAATTTTTTCAAGAGAAATAATTGGTGCAGTACTAATTTTTTAACATTATAGTTTCAGCTTATGAAATATCAGTTCGAATTTGCAAATAATGAACCATATTTTAAAATTCAATTTTTAATCAGAATTTGAAACACATTTCATGACTTTACTTAACTTGATAATAATGTACACATATCTGCATGATATAAAGACATTAAGATTGTGATATGAAAATTTATTTAAATGAAACTTGTAGAGATTGCAATTGAATTTAAACATTTGAACTTTGTCTTTTCTTTGACAGAAATTTTGAATAATAGCTTCTTATCATTACAGTATTTTATACAGAAGAACAACTAAGAAATTAATTGAGGTGGATAAAAATCTTTAATCCTTTATTAACAAAACCAATTTCGTGATTTACTACTACACTTATTATGTTGTATTTACTGATCTTTTCATTATTTTTGCATAGATATTCTTTATGAGTGGGAATACAATTTACTCAAAGAAAGAAATTCTCTTGAACTCATAATAATAATAATAACAACAATAATAATAATATTTTACATTATGTTAATGTAAATTCAACATTCTAATGAACCAGCATTACTGGAACTAACGATTTTTTCACCTTTTCGATCACCATTTTCATCAACACAATAACATTTATCTCTTGAGCATTGCCAGGGTCTAAAAGTGCCATCATTATTACAAACTGGTATTTCCTGTATACCTTCTTTCTTTAACAGCCAGCTCGTAAAGGCACAATTACAATTGCTTTCTCCATTATCTTGTTCATATTTACCAATTAGATTACCATCAGGATCCACACATCTAAATCCATTTCCACTTTGTGGCATTTGAACTCTGTGATAATGTCCATCAGCTGTGCAATTAGGTAGTTTAATACTCAAAACTTCAAAATTTTCATCTTCCCACTCTGTTACTTCATCTAAAATGATTTTATATTCCAGTGCACATGATTTTTCAAATCGTCCATCAGGATGAATATCTTCATTAAAACAAGGCAAAATATCTTTCTTTAGTTCACTGGCATGAACAGTTGTTGTTCCAATTGGAGATCCAGTTGTTTTGTCTACACATATGCATTCATCATCAACACACTGCAATTCATCATACTGTCCATCTGGCATACAACGAAAGAAATCATTTTTTCCCCCAAGTTTTGATGCCTCCCATGCTGCCAAAGAACATGAGCAACTCATTTGTGTAGCATCATCTGAGAAAACAGTTTCACCAAATATTCTGGTTCCATTGTTGGGCTCAATACAGTAACAAATTGAATTTGGGATGCAATGAACTGGTCCAAAATCCCCTTCACTGTTACACTCTGGGCGCCAAGAAATTTCTGCATAACTAGGAGTTTGATCATAGTCATACTGCTTTTTAGCACATTTTGTCTCATTCATTGGAACACATACTTCTGAACCTTTCTCGTTTTTGGCACATGTCAAGCTAGGACCACAAATGTTTTGTACTGTTGCTGAACCTTGGTTTCCTGGAAAACACTCTGCTCCTTCTTCTAGATACCCAATGCAGTATTGACAGCAATTGCAAGGAGTAGGTGACTGAAGCATCACGCCCTTATTTTCGCATCCTGGAGGTATTACATCTGTACATCCTTCCCCATTGCTCTCAAGCTCTTTAGAGCAAAACTCTTTAGAACACAAAAAATCTGTATCACCTTTGCAAGTGAAAACTAAATGCAATAGGAACATATATAAAACGAACATCTTTTGTCTTCGATATCACAAACAAATAAATTGTAGCCATTCTCTCAGTTTTTCGCTGCAGGCCCTACTTTCAGATTAGATAAATTCTGCTAGATAAAGAGTTGTCAGATACGTTCAGTGATAACTCTTCCAAGCTCATTTTCTGTGAAGTCTCGCCTTTGGAATGGATTAAAGAATATGAAATAAGATAGTATTGATAAATAAAGAGAATCAATCAGTATGTGAAATGTGTGATTTGAGGGAATTTCATTCAAAAGAAGAGATCGTGTCACGATGTTGATTATGGTTTAGTATCAGCCCTGAAGAGCACTCGAGATACCTTTTCACGAAGTTGTCTTGTCTATTGGCTGGAAAGAAAGAAAGCTGGTGTACGAAACTGTATGTGGCACATCCTATCAAATATAACATGTTCGCGCAACAGTCAAAAAGTTCCGATATTTAAATATATTTAGTTGGTATGAAATGGTGCTTATTTGTTTTGCTTAATTATTCTCGTAAGCCATAATCACGAAAAATGAATGATGGAAATTTTAACGGAAACACGTTTTGAGATACCAAAAAAAGATTATTTTTCTCCAAAATATCCGTCCGTCCATCGTCCTTCAGTGAACAATTCTAGAGCCTATCATATGATTTTGTTCTTGTATACGTACGTACATACGGAGTAATATACGTAGTATAGAGAAACTTATGAAATGCTGGGGTATTTCAACAGAAATACAAATTTTGATACCGAAAATTTTGATCCCCTGATACCGAAAAAGTGGATTTTTGTCGAAACGTCCGTCCTTCCGTCTGTATGCCTTTCCCTCCGTCTATGAACATCCCTAACGCCTAAACCATATGTAGGATTTTTTTCCAAAATGGACATTCCCTGGTCGATCTGACTCAAAGAGTATACGATCTGGCTCGACTCGAAGCTTTGCAATTTTCAAAAAATTTTTTAAATTTTAGGGTACTTTACTTTACAAACCTTTTCCCAAATTGTAGAAACCTCTGTCAATCAGGCCTGAGTCGAAGCTCTGAGAGTTTGAAAAATATTCATTAAATTTGGAGGTACTTTACATGAAACCCCCCTAGACGTTTTCAACATTTTCTCAAAAACGATTCTATAATTTTTCTTTAAATTTCTTGTAAGAATATACTAAAATACACTTAATAACGTGGCATAGGTCCGATGTTCATGGTTAACTCTGAATTTTCGAAAATTGCAAAACTTTGAATTTTATTCTGCGTCTTCCTCCAATTACAAAATTGAAGATAGAGATTTTGCCTTCAAATACAACTTGTTCTTCATAGTTAGCTCTTTCTCAAGGGTCATGTACACTTTTTTGAAAATTTTAGTAGGTTTCGCGCAATATTACGTGGAATATGTGCAATTAAAAAACATACAAACACCAGATTTTCTCAAAAATGGCTCCAAATTTTTTCTTTAAATTTTTGGTAGGGATAGTACTAAATGTACTCTGTGAGATGACATGAACGCCATAAAGCTCTGTTCTTTCGTTTTTTGAAAAATTACAAAAATGTATTCTTTCACAAATTTGTAGCTGTTTTTAAGAAAATTGCGTTGAACACAACTAAAAATGCGAAATTTGAAGCTCTTTTTCTCAGAAAATTTTTGAGTTTTCAAAAAACTTCATTGGAAGTTATTTGAAGCATTTATACTCACAAATATAATAATGTTTACAAATTTCTGGTAATTTCCACATTAAAGATATGAGAGATCTTTCAAAAAAATTACATTTCTGTAATTGCTGAGAAAAAAACAAAATTACCTCAAAATAAGCTTTACGTCATATCAAAGAGTGTAATTAGCACTATCCACTCAAAAGTTTGAAGAAAAAAATTGGAGCCATTTATAAGAAAAGGATGTTTGAGCGTTTCTGAAAGTGCGGAAATTTGAGCTAGTTTTCACAGAAAACGGCTGAGTTATAGAGAAAATTTGTATGACACTATGAAAGCACATGTACTCATAAATATGATAATGTTAACAAATCGCCGCTAATGTAAATATCAATGACGAGAGATAAGTCAAATAAATTTTATTTTTGTACTTTTGAAAAAACAAAAGAATAGGCGTTTACGTCGCCTCATAAAGTACATTTAGTACTATCCCTACCAAAGTTTAAAGAAAAAAATTATAGCCTTTTTGCGAAAATCTTGGTTATGTAATTGTTTAAAGTTGTACATTTTCATGTAATATTGCGCGAAAACTACTGAAATGTTCAAAACAATTTACGAAATTGTTTGTCATTGTTCACATACATCGTACATGGTCTTAATGAAAGAACTCACTTTGGAGAACAAAATGTATTTGGAAGAAAAATATCTATCTTCAATTTCGTAGTTGAAGATGCTGAAGAAAATTCCTACTTTTGCAATTTTCAAAAATTCAGAGTTAACCGTGAAAATCAGACCTACGACACCTTAAGAAAGCCTTTAAATCAAGATTTTCTCAAAAACAGCTCCAAATTTTTTCTTTGAACTTTTGGTGATGATAGTGCCTAAGAACTCTATGAGATGACATAAACGCCATTTTGCTCTATTCTTTTGTTTTTTCAAAAATTACAAAAATGTAATTTTTTTGACTTGTCCCTCACGTCGTTAATATTTACATTAACGGCAATTCCTTCACATTATTATATTTATGAGTACATCTGCTTTACGTAACGTTTTTCGAAAACTCAACCGTTTTCTGTGAAAACTAGCTCAAAATTCCCCATTTTCAGAAACGCTCAAACGCCATTTTCTCATAAATGGCTCCAATTATTTTCTTCAAACTTTCCGTACAGATAGTGCTAATTACGCTTTAAAATATGACGTAAAGTTCAATTTGGTGTAATTTTTTGTTTTTGCAAAAATTACACATCTGTATTTTTTTTAAGATCTCTCACATCTTTAAAAGGCACATTAATAGCAATTTGTAAACACTATTGAATTTGCTCGTTACCGGGCCTCAAATTTCTTCAAATGAAGGTTTTCGAAAACTCAAAAATTACCTGTGAAAAAGACCTTCAAATTTGTTTTTTTTTAGTAGAGCTTAAACGCCATTTTCTTTAAAACGGCTCATAATTTATTGAAGAAAATTGCCATTTAGAACGAGGTTTTAATGTTCTTTAATATTCTAAAATTAATATTTCCGTTCTACCTTTAGGAAACCGAAAAATTAAGAAAATGTCAAAAACATGTATTTGAGGAGCGATAAATGGCAGCTGGTACGAGTATGTGGCAATTCCAAATAGCCCAAGGAAATAGAAAACTAATACGGGAAAGTCTGTACCATTCTGTAGCACCACTAATCTTAAAATTATGCATATTGCACTCAATATTGTGCGAAAACTACTAAAATTTTCGAAAAAATGTGCATGACCTTAAAGTAAGAACTCACTATGCAGAACAAATTTTAGTTCAAGGAAAACTCTTATCTTTAATTTTGTAGTTGGAGGAAGACGTCGAATAAAATTCTAAGTTTTGCAATTTTCGAAAATTCAGAGTTAACCGAGAAATTCGGACCTATGCCACCTTAATAAGTTTATTTTACTCTATTCTTACAAGAAATTTAAAGAAAAAATTTTGAGTCGTTTTTTGAGAAAATTCCGAAAATGTTCAGGGGATTCATCCAAAAATTAATTCTATCTCCAAAAATTAATGAATATTTTTCAAAATCCCAGATCTTTCACTCAGGCCAGATGAACAGGGGTTTCTGTAATTTGGAAAAAATCTTATCCATAGTTTATGCGCTAGTGTTGTTCACATACATCGGACAGACAGAGAGACGGACGGACGTTTGTCTTTCAGTTGGTTTTTCGGTATCAAGGAGTTACAAAACAGGAATTCTGGCTACACCAAGTGTTAGGGGATTTTACGGCACGACTGAAAACGTTGCGAAATACTGTGACATATTCTTGCGGGGACCTTGCGGGGCAAAGTTAGAAAAATCGCAGTATAGCTGCCGTCTCGCCCTGGAAGTTACTGGAAAAATATGAGTGTTCTTTACTTTTCACGAAGTAAAATATCGTTCGCGAGGGGTTTGTGCAGCCCTGCGTACAGTGACAGGAAGTCCGCCGAGTTAACGAGCGGGGTCGAGCTTCAATTCGGGGTAGCGAAATGCAGCTAACTAGCGTACCCGTGCGAAAACTCTCGCATGCTATAAAGCACCCTCTTCCTTATTTTTCCATATTCATATTAAGCCTGTAATATATATTTTTTCTTCAAGACCCTTTTATCATCCGTCACTTGTTCTACACGTCACCTTGTAATTGATAACAATATAATACACCCTTGTCAATACAAACTATTCTTATTTACCCGTGTAATTCAATCGCTTAGAATATCAAGTAATGAGTAATTGCACATACAGTTGCAGCTTCTACATGCTCTGAGCAGGTGGGATAGAATCGAGAAGCGTCGAACCAGCAAAAAGTAATAGAATGGTAAAGAAGATCTTATCCTGTAGATTACGATATGAGGAATGATTATAGATTTTATGGCCTTAGAACACTTCGTTTAGGAGTTATTTAACGGTATAGATTCACAAATCCTGGGTGCGCAAGTTGCAATTTCCATGAATATTTAGATGCGATTTTTAAAGATATCCATCATGTTTTTGAAGTCAAAGTGCAATTCGTCACGTCTTCGTGAAATTCTCTTTCTTTAGAGACCTCATTTATAAAGATTGGTTGCGTGTGAGAGTCGCAAAGGGAAGGTATACTACTAAAATAATATAGGAGACGATAGCTCACTCCCTTGACAAGCCCGCAATGTCACGCGGCACAGAACTTACTATTCTGGGCACTAGTTCTTCGGCATTGAGAAACAAAAACCCGAACTAATGACAAAATGTTCCCGTGGCATGTGTGCCATGTTTACATGTGTAGATAACATTTTTTGCCAATTATTATGTTCAACTAGTAAATGACAAGTTGGGGTTTCAACTCAACAACAATTTATTCTCCAAACATTGTACAACATAAATATCTTAGTACCGAAGCTGTTTCCCACAGAACAAAAAACAACAATAAAACAAAATTACAATGACAGTTGTACAGCGCAAAGTGTCTCTTCCGTGGGCCTCCCGGCACGGCTTGTACGTGGACCAACTCCTGTGCGTCTCTCGGCACGTCACGTTGTATTTCGTAGACCAACTCGCGTGCACCTCCTGGTACGCCACGTCGATGAAGCTAGCACCCGCATATTCTGAATATTCAAAAATGTTTGTGACATAATTTTGGGCAAATTTCAGCCCCCCTCCAAAAATTGTGGGCTACCTCCCAACAACCCGAAATTAAGATTTCAAATTTTGGCCGGTAAAGTTAGCACCCCCGCTTACTCAAAATTAAAATCCTTTTTATGGTCGAAACAAGTGAATTTTGGGCTCCTGTGGACCGCCTTTCAAAATGTCAAAACTCACCCCTAAATATAATAACCAAAAATCAAAACCATACCTAATTCTCAAATTTCAAAAATTCTTGCACCATAAGTTTGGGCTAATTTTGGGCTCTTCAGTGACACCAAAAAATTATTGTTAGTACCCCACAACACCCCGAAATTAAGGTTTCAAAAATAGGGTTGGCAAAGCTGGCATACCCACTTACTCAATATTCAATTTTTTGTAAGGTCAAAAGAAGTGAATTTTGGGCTCCTAGGTACCTTGTTTTTAAAATTTCGAAACTCACCTCTAAATACAAAAACAAAAAATTAAAACCACCCCTAAATTCTCAAGTTTCAAAACTTCTCGCACGTTACATTTGGGCTAATTTTGGGCTGTTCAGTGACACCAAAAACATTATTTTTGTACCCTACAACCCCCGAAATTAAGGTTAAAATGTGTGTGGTAAATTTAACACCCACCCTTACTGAAAATTCGAAAATATTTGATTGATCGTAAACATGCGATTTTGGGGTTTCTATGGGCTACTTTTCAAACCTTCAAAACTCACCCCTTAAGTACGATAACAAAAAATGAAAACCAACCCAATATCAACCCAACTTAACTCAAAAGTCTTGCGCTATAATTTTGGGTTCTTAAATGGTACCAAAAAACGCACCGAAATCAACTTAGCAAACATAGGGATGGAGAAGCTAACACCTCACTATCTCAAAACTAGGAAATTCGGGGAAATTTCACACATTCTCTGGGAGAATTATCCCGTACGCATGTATTTCCAACATTAAAAAAGAAAAAAATGTATTTGTTGAGAGTTTTACCACTACGTTATGGATCAATATAAAGCTTTAAAATAATTACTTTGATTCATTCCTATGCACACATCTACATCTAATACGGACTTAAAGTTAGATATTTCGTATATACAGGAAAAATTTCCTCCAAAAAGATGCGAAAAATTAGAGGATAAAATAGTTATTTAATAATACATCGACAATTACAAAATCACAAAATATGTAGAAATCCGAAAATGGAAATCGAATAATGCCTAGTATAAAATGCAAACGACATGACAAGTGTTTCAAACAACACTTTATATTTTAAAACGTGTACAGCAGATTATGATAGAAAACAAATTCCATCCATTAGAACATTCTTCTTTTATTTATTTATTTATTTATTTACGTCAAAAACAGTTAAAAACTGCGTGTGACGAGCTATGGGGAGAAGTGAATTTTGTGCGCGTTTTCATAATTCTGGGATCTCTATCCTAAACCATAGTCTAGTCGAATTTTGAATACAGAAAAGAGAGGTTCTTTTCGAGTTTTGTTGACAAAATATTCCCTCCTATATAATAAAATATATTTTCAAAGGTAAATTAGCTATAAATTCCTGCCCTGAACCCTCATGTTCTTCATGAAAGAATAATACTTTTTGCCGCGATAATATGAAAAACGATAATTTGAATAACTATATTTCCCACTGAAATTCAAAAGACGTGCACAAATAATGAAGTTACATTTATGTAACTTCATTATTTATCATTATTGTCCAGAAGAAAACAAGGGACCATCTCAGCATTTGCTCAAGGATCAGGGAAACTGGACGAAAAACCTAATCGAGATGGGGGCCATCAACCCAGAAACTGTGGAACAATACTTGTTACAGGTTCTTTAGAATTATACAGTCCAAATGATAAATAATTACATTAACTATCATTGTTAAAATTAATGCTACTTTCCTTTTCGATGCTCGGTATAGTCTCGAATTGTATAGAAACAGTTATGCAGCAGAAAATATTTTACTTGGGACTTGAACTTTTCTATCGAATTTAATCGTAATGTCTTCTGGCAAAGTGTTGTAGATTAATGTACATGAATTGTATGTGAATTTTTTGTAGTGAGCTGTTGATACTGACACCTGGTGAATATGATTACTACGTCGTGTGTTATACTTATAGACATCGGCGTTTGCTGAAAATATATTCCCGCCCTTAAGTCCTTTTTGACAAAAACTACTGATTCGTAAATCAGGAGACAAGGTAATGGTAAAATTCCTAGATTAATAAAGAGAGACTTACAAGAATCACGTGGGTTGGATTTGCTTATTATTCGTACAATTCTTTTTTGTAATCTGAAAGTCTGGGAGCTATAAGATGTGTTTCCCCAGAATATTATGCCATATCTCAGGCGGGAGTGAGCATTGGCAAAATATGCACAACGAGCTGTATGAAGGCTGACGGAATTTGAAAGAATTCTGAACACGTAGCATAATGAACTTAATTTTGTGTTCAATTCATTTAAGTGGGCATTCCATTTGAGGTTTGACTGAATTGATAGACCTAAAAATTTTGTTACATTAACATCAGTCAATGGCACACCGTTCGTTTTCAATGGAGTACAGAATTTTTTATTTGAAATGGAAAACTGCATTGAAACAGTTTTCTTTTCATTTACTATTAATTTGTTATTACGGAACCAATTTGAAACGTCTGATATTGTACTATTTACGGTTTCTTTGTTGCAAAGAATATTTGTATCATCCGCAAAGAGAACTGTTCTTCCGTTTCGAATCGCTAAGGGCATGTCATTTACGTATAATAGGAAGAGAATAGGGCCTAAAATCGATCCTTGCGGGACTCCACGTGCAATTGGCAAATAACCGGAAAGGTGTGTACATAAAGTTCCATCATTCCGGTAAAGTATTTCTACTCTCTGAGATCGTTGTTTAAGGTACGAACATAGCCAATCTAGAGGAATACCACGGATTCCATATGAAGGTAATTTTGAAAGTAAAATGTTACGATCAATGACGTCAAAAGCTTTTGAAAGATCTAAAAATATTCCAATAGTTGCTTCGTTTTGACCCAATGATGTGGCAACATCCTTAAGAAAAGAAAAAAATGGCTGTTTCCGTAGATTTTGATTTCCGGAATCCATGTTGGCAATTTGAAAACGCGTCGTGTTAATTGAGAAAGGTTTCCATTCGCACATAAAAAAGTCTCTAATATTTTTGAAAAAACTGACAAAAGAGAAATTGGCCGATAATTTTGAATTTCATTTTTGTTGCCTTTTTTGAAGAGCGGCTTAATCTTAGCTGTTTTAAAAATATCTGAAAAAATTCCGGTGCATAAGGATGCATTAAATATGTGAGTTAACGGTTGTATAATGTCTGGCGCGCACGTCTTTAACAAACGATCCGGAAATTCATCTAAATCGGCCGAATATTTATTTTTTAATTTACCGATTATTTTCAGAACTTCATAGGAAGAGGTTTCCGAAACGAACATAGTGTCTAAGATTTTTAGGGAAACGTCAGATGTTGAATTTTGTGGCTGAAAACCCTTAGTGAGATCGACAGCAAATGTCGAAAAGTATTGGTTAAAGAGACTAGCCACTGTTGCCGGATCGTTCACATCTCTATCGTTATCTTTTAAAACAACATTCTCTACAAGGTTTCTAGTTGGTTTGGTCGCATTTTTTCTATATCCCACATTGATTTTGTTTTGTTATTTGAGTTCAAAATATCCTGATCGTGTTTCATGATTTTAGCCTGCCTTCTGACTTTTCTTAACAATAATTTGTATTTTTTAAAGTACAGGAGGAAATCTTGAGATACGTTATGATGCTTAGAAATGAAAGAAAGAACTCGTTTGTTTTTACATGATGTTCTAATCCCTTGTGTTATCCAAGAATTGTTTTTGCGTGAAATATTTAATTTTCTTTTCTGAAGAGGAAAGCAAGTGTTAAAATGAAATGAAAGCGTTGAAAAAAAAGAATAATATTTATCGTTTGTATCAATAGTATTATAAACTGCGTCCCATGACTCCTGCAGCAAGTAATCAATGAATAATTTTATTTTACTTTTAGAAAACACTCTACTCATACGTGTATTATTTATTGTGTCATTGTTCGCATTTCGTATAATGGTAAGAATTTGTGCATCGTGGTCACTGTATCCTAAATCTTTTGTTTCAATTTCATGTCGAGTAGTGGTTTTGTTAATTATAATTTGATCGATTGCCTTCTTTGAATTTACTGTGATCCGTGTAGGTACTTTTATTGTAATATCAAATTGAAGGAATTAATTAAATTAAGAAACTGCTCTTTCTCGCAAGATTCGACCAGAAAATCAATGTTAAAATCTCCGCATACAACAATGGATTCAAAAGAGCGATTGATGACTTTGATTAGTGTTATCTCTAGTTTTTCTAAGATCAAAATGTAATCTGCAACTCTTTGTTGGAGGCCTGTAGATGCAAAGCAATATAATTTTTAGCACAGGAAGATGTACAACAGAAATTTCAAAAACATTTTCAACGGAATACTCATTGAATTTCGTCAAGGAGATAGAATCAATGTTATTTTTAACGTAAATACAAGAACCTCCATATGAAGGACTTTTTATGAGATTCTCTTTTTCTACAATAATAGCCTGCGAGGTTAAAGTTTGGAATTTGGAAAATGCTAAGTTCATTAGGAGATAACCAATGTTCTGTAAAGCAAGGAACATCCATTTGATTTAAATCGCTCTGTAGAGCTGCCTCGATAAACTCAGTTTTATTTGAAAGGGATTGAACATTATGGTGCAATATCTTTATTTTTTGCAAGTACCTACACGAATTTTTTCTCTGCTGCATCTGACTGTAGTTGCTATATATTTACTCCATTTTTACCTCGAGTGCATGGTTGAAGGTTGTGTGTCCCAGCAGTCACAGGTTGTGAGGAAATAGAGGCGTCATTGGTAGTGGGAATGGAAGAATCGGGAGTAGGTTCACAGGAGGGGGTAAGAGGGTTCAGAATAAGGGTGGGGGGGTGGAGAACGTAAGGAAGGTGAAAGGGATGGATTTTTGGCAGGAGGCTGCGTAGGACTGGAGTTGTTGATGTATTGTGCAAGCTTTTCACCGACTGCATATTTTCCAGCAAGGTTCATGTGGAGACCGTGCCGGGTGAAGTGTTTTACTGAGAGGAAATTCATTTCAAAAAGTGTTACATCTGTTTCTCTCAGTTGCAGTTTTAGTTGTTGGTTTGCGTGCCTAATCTCGCTGCATAGTGTTGGCCTGTTGTACCAGAAAGGCAGAGTCGAGACTGTTAGTATTTTGGGCGGTATATTGTAATTTGTTTACATGTTGTTCAGGTGTAAAGTTACCGCCCAAATTAATGTCATTCTGCCCTCTTATGATAATGACTGTGTCCTGATTGGTCGTTGTCTTCGTGTGAGTGTCCAACTCTGCATCACGTCTGCAAACCTCCCGTTAGGTTTAAAAATAGACGAGACTGAGTAGTTGGGGGGTAACTTCCTATTGAGAATGGAGGAAAGATGGCGACCATGGCTGTCAGCTAAAATAAGTACCTGTTTTTTAGGCTCAGTAGGAATGGCTTTGTTTTGAAGTGGGCTAGGATGCGAAGCTTTGGTTTTGGTGTTTGGTTTTGACACGCTTCCTAGCCTGTTTGCGTTGGTTTGTGCATGTATTTGTCGATGGAAGGGAAGGGTTGTGAGGATCAGGAAGGCGAGGAAAATGTTTCATAATCTAAAACACTAAATCTGTTTTGAATAGCGACTGGATGTGGTGTGTCTCTTATGTGCAGTCACGGGTGCACGGTTGGGAAAATTAGCAGTGTTTCCTACTTGTGCCCAACCGTCATTGTAGAGAACGAACTCTTCCAGCCTTCGAATATGTTTATCTAAATTACTGTTTACATGTGTGAAGGTTTTCAGAAGGTGGGCTTTGAGGGTGTAGAGAGTAATAAGAGTAGAACGAACAGTGGCCATGTCACGAATGCGTATTAAAGTACGTGATAAAATTGGAATAAATACAAGAAAACTCAGATAAGAGCAACAATCATCTAGCTTAATATTTTAAAACTGTAATATTTATGTGTATTCGATAAATTAAAAATTAAGATTCGATACAAGAAAGAGAAGGTATGCTAACTACAAAATCTATTGAAAGCTAATACTTACGAAATTTGGCAATGCGATTACGTATTTTCGTTCACTTAAGCTGCAACTGTTTAATACAATGTCGACTATACTTTACCGTAAATAGATAAAGATATTAGCTGAAATTTGTCTTCAAAATATTGAATAAGATTTGAAACACAAATTCAAAACTACTCGATACACCGTCCTCGTAACGTTTAAATAAACTGAATAATCACTCGCCACAAAAATAAAATAAACTGAATAGTCACTCGTCACAAAAATAGAATAAATCTTTCAGTAATTAAGTTAAAACAGTGATATAAAATCGAAAATAAACTGATCTGTTTATAAATTTTGACACTTGATCACCAACTCGTAATTCTGAAGTTCGTTAACGTTCAGTAATGTTTAAAATTCGTTAGCTGTTGGTTCGTCTTGGTTAGAGCAAAAAACCAGCCAAAATTATATTTCCAGCTAACCTGCAACAAGTAATGAAAGCACTTAAACACACAAAATGCAGTCGGATCGCTAAAAATAATAGATAAATCTCAAAAAATCAAGAGCACAACAAGAGCGTCAGTCTCAAAAGATGGCCTCAACCAGTCCCAACTTCATACAAACTCCAAGATACAGGACCAATATGTACAAAAATTCAAATCTTAATTCAGTACAATACAGCATTTAACTAGGTAATCGATATGCCGAAAAATATTTCCGGATACTTTCATTCTTCCCAAATAATGGAAAATCCTCAGGCACGATATATTATTTTTTTAAAATATTTCATTTGTCAATAAATAAAACTAACGTAACTAACAAATGTAAACAAGGAATTTACTACGATGTGTACTCATATCAGTAAATAAGATGTAATCTTGAAATAATTTGGGCATTGTCATGTTTTTCTTGAAAAACAAAAGGAAAGTAAACAAAACTGTCAAAAATTGTTTCCGATCTTCAAAATTTGTGTCGTTTCAAAAACGAAACAACAGGTATTTCGTTTCCATCAATCCAATGTTCTACAAACCATATGCATATTATGGCAAATAAGTTGCGACTCTCGGATAATTCTGACATTAATGAAAGATCTTGCTATGGAGAACAAATTTTATTTGAAGGGAAAATCTCTTATCTTCAATTTTGTAGATGTATGAAGACGCCGAAAAAAAATGCAAAAGTTTGCAATTTTCGAAAATTCAGAGTTAACCATGAAACTCGAACCTATGCCAACTTTGTAAGTGTATTTTACTCTATTCTTACAAGATATTTAAAGAAAAAATTTGGACCATTTTTGAGAAAATTTTTAAAATTTCCTAAGGCTTCTTGTAAAGTACCCCTAAAAGTTAATGAATGCTTTTCAAAATCTCAGAGCTTTGACTCAGGCTACATCCACTTCAATTTGGAAAAAACCTACGCATGGTTTAGGCGCTAGTGATGTTCACAAACACCGGACGGTCGGGCGGACGGACGTTTTGCTCTAAATTGATTTTTCGGTATCAAGAACCCACACAACAGGGATTCTGGCTACGCAACGTGTTAGAGGATTTTTTTCTTAATTTATCCACCGTTTTTTTGTTCAGCATTTCATAATTTTTCTTAATTATTTATATAATTAAATAATAATTAAATATTATACTATATAATTATATTACTCCGTGTATAGTATGTGAACGGGAAAGTAAACATTTGGAGCCGTTTTTGAAAACATTTTGAAAATGTTCCAGGGGCTACATGTAAAGTACCCCCAAATTTTAAAGAATGATTTTAAAAATCTCACATCTTCGACTCGAATCAGATGGACAAGTGTTTCTTCAATTTGGAAAAAATATACGCATGTTTAATAGGATGTTACAAAGATAAATAAATGCTGCTAGTAAAAAAAAATTATATTGAGTACAAACATGAACGGTCCCAACAATGGTTGGGAAAATGAACCCAAAGCGCGAGTTATAATTAAAAATATTAAAAGAAAATGTGAATACAAGTGCTGGTGAGGGGCGGAACGGAGAAAAAGGCTAATGATTAAATTAAGTAAAGGGCACGAGAGTAAATCCATGAGTAAAGAAATTATGAAAAATTACAATAAGGAATCAAGGAGTAAACAATTCCAGCGTGAAAGGATCTACAAAACAACCAATCACATAGGAGCGTGTGGGAGATATTAAATGACCTGTGCACTGTAAGGTCGCATTTTGCGGATTTTTCGCTCGGGGTCGATATTGGGTCTTGTAATGTGAAATAAAATGTATTTTAAATCAGTAAAATCTAGAGTAAGTAAATATTGTGCATTTTAAGTAAAGATTACCATATGAACCCATTGCAGTCCAATTTTTAAACTTGCACCATCTGTTTGGAAACATAGAAGGATTATTTTAGAATTTTTTCAATTTTTTTGAAGATGAGCATTTCGAAAAAACTCAAAATCAAAATTTTAAATTCAAATTTGAAAAACGTTTTGAACGCAACACCCATTGAGTTGTATACCATATAAAAGGTCATAAAGAAAGCTGTAAAATGACACCTTTTTCAGTTCTCTATCTTAATTTGGAGAGGTTCTACATCAATTTAAACATTTTCGGGAACCCAATTTTGTAAAGTTTAAAATGGCTGTATTTCACAAATGGGTGGAAATATCTTACTCAAAATTTTTGGTGTTCTTGTTCTTCATTCATACTATCTATGTGTCAAATTTCATCTGAATCTAAAATGGTGAGGTAAGAAACTGTGTTGATTTAATATGCAATGTGTTCACACATTGCTGTGTGGTGTTGCATTCATAAGTATTGTGTTAATCGAATGTTATATGCACATTTTCTTGTTTCTTCATAAGTATTGTGTTAATCGAAAGTTATATGCACATTTTCTTAGTTTTAAAGCGAGATGCAATTACAAATCCATTCCGAGGCATGTGAAACCAAAAGTATTTTGTAAACGTATGTAGTAGGCCACTTTTTAATCCATTTTGAAAAACCGAAGTTAGAGTGTTCGAAAACATTAAAATGACATCAATGAAAAAGTCACAGAAAAAAATGCTGAAAAGAAACAGCGTTTACTGAAGCGACACAGACTTGGGTTTTGTCGTACAGGGTAGATGGCAAGCTATCCAGATTTTTTTAGTATTGGGTTAATAAACTTTTACTTTTATCCTTAAATTTGTACAGCGAACTTATGGAAAATACTCCATAGCAAGAGTGCGAGTAAAACAGTTTCGAATCAATGTGCAAAATAGAACTCTTGACACCCTTTGAAAAACCGTTCTGGAACGTGTCGAGTCATCATGCGGTAACCCGACCCAAGGCGCAAAAATATTTCGGAGGGGTCCTTGCCAAGCGAAGTCGAAGCAGAAGTTGTGAAAAGAAATACAGCCCATTCTCACTGCTGATAAAAGGAACTGGTCAACATGCTACCAAATTTCATAAGATGTCTTGTGTATTTCCGTTAAAAACTCGAAATCGATTTTTCGCAGCATTACATAAATTTTCGTATATTTCGTATCGCGGTATATACGTACATATACCGGCGAGTAAAAATGTACTTTGCGCGGCGATAGATGGCAGTTGGCAAGAGAATGTGGCAAGTGCGAATAGCTAGCCGAGACCAAAGGAAATAGGAAACTAATACAGAAAAGTCTGTGCCATTCTGTAGCACCACTAGTTTCACTATATCAGACGTTCACTATATCCGATGATATTAAAATTAAATAGAATTTCTCTACAATTATTTTTCTAATACCGCAAAATACTTTAACAGCACGAACTGAAAATTTCAATGTCTTTATTTGTCCTTAAAAATCAATTATTTTAAATTATTTGCTTCGTACATTTTTCATTAGTAACTTCTCTAGATCCTTCTCCAGAGTTCGTGCCCTCTCCATCCTTCATTCTGCATTGTCCACAGTGTCTATGTATCGTAGTGCAGTTTTGGCACACTTCAATGCCCTTACCATTGTTGGAACACCGTCCCACTATCCGAAGGACCTGCGGAATATAAAACCAAGTTTGAAACTGCAGCAAGCAATCGCGCGTCGTCGCTGCCAGTTGTAGCCCATGTAGGACACAGCCTTCGTTTTTGCAGTGAAACTGAGTAGCATAAGGTCATCAGTAAGGTCCCCATTCCATGTCCGCTACCTTCACCTCAGGGGTACTTCTTCGATGGTGAGCTTTGGCTGACGGTATTTTTCCCAAGCTGCTTGATGTTGAAATTTGTGGCCTTGAGGCGATAGGCTATATTATTTTCCAGAAGGGAATTACTTTCCAGGACGTTGTTATTTTCTACGTTCACTATAGCCGAGGTTCAGATTCATTATATCCGAATCCCCTAATGCTAATTTGCAATGTAAGTGAAACAAGACCAATGACGTAAGACACTGAAACCGAGGGTTCACCCTAACCGAGTTCACTGCTAGCGGAGTCAACTGTATATGCATTAATATGTATTGAGTCAGACATTACGAAGTGTACGAATGAGTTCTAGTTCTTATTGTGAGGTTACTACGTATATTATTCATTAATATTGAACCCTCCCTGTTTGTCCGCCTCTGGCGCAGTTTATTCCCCCCAGGAAGCGAACTGTGAAAATAGCCGTGACGTGTGCGACTGCGCGGATTCTCCGCGGCGGCGGCGCGACGGGGCGACCACGGGGGGCGGGGCGGCTTCCTCATCGCCCCTAAGCGGCGAGACGCGACGCAGTGGGCCGAAGCGTTGCGCAGCGCATTGTTTAGTGCAGTGTTGTCAAGGTCGATGCCACGTGCGGGAGTCCGTGGCACGAATGCCACGACGAAGTCCCCCTCCACACAGTTCATAACTCCGACGCAAGAGACAACGTTATCACTATTGTAAAACGCCGGGGTTACTAATAGTTTCCGTTCCCTCCGCTAGTTGCGCAGAGAAGCTCGTGGCATGGTAGATGCTACAGGGCGTGCCACTGCTACCAGTAGAAGACCTTGACACCACTGGTTTAGTGCCTTCTGAAGATAGCTACCGTCACGATCAGTGGTGGACCCGGGGGGGCTTAGGGGCCATGGACCTCCTTCAAAAAGACTAGAGTTTTCCTTTGTGACTTCACTTTATTTGGCAAAATTGATTTAAATATTTGTTTGAATTATGTATTTAAAAATAATATTTATTGTATCTAAGAAATATTTACAACACAAAAATAATATGCAATATAATAAATATGTTTATTATTTAACAAAAACCTATGATCCCCCCCTCTCCAAATGATCAGCTGAATCCGCTTCTAATCACAATTTGTGGATTCCATTATGTCAACTGCAATGGTCATTACGTCCGTTAGTGCAGTGTTATTGGAGATGGTGTTGCTGAATAGAGAGATCCGGCGCTGACCTACACATTAGTTTGCTATGTTTTTTTGTCCATGTGTCTCCTCCCAGCAGAGCGCCGCTCCAGCCGAGACAAGCTCCAAGCTCCCGACTTGTTTGGTAATATGGCACATGTAGATGTGTGTGTCTGTGTGTGAATAAGAGGAAAGGATAGGACAAAGCAGAGGAAGCAGAGATCCCGCGCAGTGCCTCTTCCATGGCCTGTTTGTTGGGGTACTGCTCTGGCATTCGCCTTGTATTGATCAGAGAAACCTCGGAAAGCAGCCGGCGTTACAATTCTCCTCTAGTGAGGCGACTGAATTTGATCTAGCTTTCTAGCTGGAAATTCTCCTCCATTGAGTCTCGAACCTAGCACCTCCCGGTCAGAGTCGTTGTAGAGACAGCGGCAGTGCTGGTTCGGAGTTAAACTCACCCTGTTGGCGTCACAACCATTCATCCCCAAGGCCTAATTGAAGTGTGACCTAAATGAGCCAACTCTTCATGGGCCCGCACCAAGTGTCTTTTATGGCGCGTGCCAGAGCAGCTCCAGAAAACGGGCCATGGACCGCGTGCGATTCTTCTTTCCCTATTCCGCCCTCATTCCTACCCTTAGGTCCGAGCGATAGGCCAGTCACCCATCCTCGTGAGGCCTATTCCGTCAATTCGCAACATCTTACAAGGGACCTGCCGGATTTGACATGTCGAGACGTATCAACATTTTTTCTTTGGTAGCTAATACGTAGAAAAGTGTGTGTACAATTATATCTGCAGTTACGCACAGGAAGCTATTGTTGCCCTGAACCATGACAGTCGTTGGGAGGTCCCAAGGTTTGCGTCCCGATGGTGGATGATTTTCGGTCCTAGCTGTATAGCTGGGTCGGATTTAGCCACTATCTGGAAAAGAACTCTAGGGGCCGACAGCTGGGTTTGGTGGTTTTCCGAGGTTTCACCAATAAATAACAGACGAATGTCGGAGCAGCACCTTAACAAAAAAGGCCACAGACCGTGCGCTATCTTTTCTTTCTCATCCTTGTCCCCTATTCTCCTCTTAAACACACACATAAAATCTCTACACTACCGCACTGACCATATTAGTTGACGCGCCAGGAAATGCTAAATAAGCAATCAATCAAACCCATTGGGAGAGATACCTGGGGGATCAGCGCCAGACCCCACGTTCTAGCGAGGGAGTACCACAACCACTTCCCGCAATAGGACATTCACAATACTCACAGAACTAATGACCACAGTTGACACTCAAGGGAACTCTTTAAGACTGCCTTCACACGGAGCCACTCGGTGGCGCCACCGAAAAACGACAGAGCCCTTCACAAGCAGCCACCGCCAAGTACCACTGACCACGGAGAGATTCGCTGTGGGCTCCGGCGGCAGCCAAAAGGCAGCCAGCAGATAAAAACCGGTTCAGTGACAGGTCCGATGGTCTAGCTAGTCTGAAAGCTGCCAGTTACAACTGTCTGCGCTGCCGGTGGCGCCAATTCGCTATAGAGTGCCATAGCAGCGCGACTGCATCGCGCGTGTGAATACCTCCATTTAAACTAATACTTTGCCAGACGCCACTCGGAAGTGTTGCTGAGTGGCGTCTCCGAGTGGCTCCGTGCGAAGGCAGCCTACATCCTCGCTCACTCCGCTAAGTATGCGTCTTTCTTTCTGAGAGGCGCCGTGTGAACGGGCCCTTAGTGTTGAATCCCAATCGGGATAGTATGGCGATATAATCTCCATGGACCCGTGGTTGCCCAGCAACGCTCGTTGCTTTGCGACCTACCCTGTTTATAACTTTTCTAACTGCATCGTGATGTACGATTCAATATATAAATATACTTTCTTCATTGGAACGAACACTTATTTACTTCAACTTTGCTAACACTCAGGACCAGATGCTGAGTAGCGCCACCGAGTGGCTCCGTGTAAAGGCAGCCTAAATACTAGCTCACACCGCAAAGTATGCGTCTTTCTTTGTGAGAGGCGCCGTGCGAAGGGGCCCTTAGGACCAGCTGCTGAGTGGCGTCTCCGAGTGGCTCCGTGCGAAGGCAGTCTAAATCCTCGCTCACTCCGCTAAGTAAGCATCTTTCTTTCTGAGAGGCGCCGTGTGAAGGAGTCCTTAGGACCAGCTGCTGAGTGTTGTCACCGAGTGGTTCCGTGCGAAGGCAGCCTAAATCCTCGCTCACTCCAGCAAGTGCGCGCCTTTCTTTCGCCCGTTTCTGCCCGTTGTGGGGCACTGCGCGGCGCGGCGCGCGTCACGCGGGTTTATCGCGCGGGCGTCGCGGGGGCTGCGGTTGCGCGTCGCGACCCCCAGCGGGGGGCCCGCGATCGACGACCTCTGGCCCCCCCGATAGCGAGACCCCCTGCAGAGAGCCTTTCGCGACCTCGGCGGGTGGTAACAGAGGACGACGGTCGGCGAAAAACGCGGAGGTTGAAAAGTGAGGTTTATCACAAGTCTGATCCCGCTGTCTTAATTGTATGACGTACATGTCTCGTTAAGAAAGTATGATGAAAGGCAGAATCCTCTTACGATTTTCTTCCTTCCTCGGCTGACCCGTTCGCAAAGAACGTCAGTGCGATTTTAGGCTCGGGAAGTACGTCAAGTCAAGGGGATCGGAATCCTTGATTATATTTGGAAAACCTCGCACTCTGTGTGCAGCTTAGCCGGAGGATCTTCGTACATCTCTGCTTAGTGAAGTTGTTCTACAGAAGTCGACTGAGCTCCGATCACTTTGAGGTATGTAACAAGAACTGCAGCTAAGACGCTCAAAGTAAGTTAAGGCCCACGGTTGAAGGATACGTTCAGGCGCCTAATTTAGTCTCTTTCCTAGTATCCATCCAATACTTTCGAAATAGTTTTCGTATCAATCACGTAACAGAAGATGTAGGTTTTATAGGTAATTATCTCCATAATATTGTTAAAAGTAATAAATATTACGATTGGACATAGCATATGTAGTGGTTGGGAAGAGTAAACTTCTATTGAACTTCGTACGTAAATTAATGTTCTTTATAATTATAAACATATACTTTCGTTTTTATTAAAGGTTGATAGTTTATCACTCCCGCATATTTACAACACAGTCTTCTCTCACTTCCTCACGAACATTTCTAAATGGATTTTCAGGAAATTTTGCATTCGAATAAATGTGACGCAGTCCATTTCTCCAGGTCTCCTGAATTTTAGAAATTTGACTCTCATAACTTTATCTGCTTTCTTTATTCCGTCTAAAATCTTACGTCAAAAAGATTAAAATGTTTCACAAATTAATTGAAAGTGGAAAGTGCATTGACAATCAACGAATTCGGCGCAAAAAAACATGAAGAAACTTTCTAATCTGTCATTAAAATGTGGCCAATTTAAACTCTCTCCCTTCCCCCGAAAACTAAAAAAGCCCCAAAATCATCCGAAAAAGCTAAAAATGTTGAAACTAATTGTTCGAAACTACCCTCCAAAATGCTGTCGAGGTGATCTCTCCAACAACCGCCTAAAATTACATTTCAGAAATTGAAAAGGCTGAAAAATGTTGCCCAAGTAAAATGTTGTAAGTAAATTTTTTTAAAGATATAAAGGGCCCAGAAATTTGTTTGTCTCCCACTTGTTTTAGACTTACAGTGAAAAACTTTCGCTTCCTAATAATGTGCATGACATTGGTACAATTTAAGATAGATGGGGTAAATGTAAACAGGTAATTCTTAACCCCAAACACAAACCTAAAACACGTTCAACAGTTTTTACTATTTGGAATAAATCGGGTATCAAGAATCGATTCAAACTCGGGCTCAATCGACATGAGTCGCCATTGAAGCTTCAAGTCACTGCAATAAACGAGAAAGCAGTTGTTCACCTTATATCTCAACTGGTCGGGGGTAATCGTAAATTTGACGGAGAATATTTAATTTTTCTTGAAATTAATTACTGTTTTATTTCAATTTCAACTTATTTCTAGGCAATCTTCAAGAAAGTCGTATGACTAACTTATAGTATAAAATTTGGACTTTATACTTACAGTGTGCTCTAAAATACTTGTGTGATTTCCAGAAACGAAGAAATTTCATTTATCCGTATGAACTCTATGTCATCATTATTACTTGATGAATTTTACAGAGAATTCAGTAGTTTTATTTACAATTTAGTATTTTCTCTTTTATATAACTCTCTACTTACAAATATTGCTTGTTCGAAGAGAATGTTGGTTTGAAGGTTTGTTCGAAGAGTGGGAATATCATTTGTGAAGGATATTGATAGGAGTTCCTGTGGTAGTGGATAATGTGAGTGTCATGGCTGCCCGTTCGGATGTTGACTGTACATGGTAAAGGGCGACCATAATACTGATCTTTTTCTGAATATATGCTAATTTATTTCAAGAAAATGCCCAAGGAGCACAAAATCCGTAATGAAGATGAGCATGATCTTCGCAATAGCCGAAGTAGGTCTTGATTAGGGTTGCCACTTATCCGTATTTATCCAGAGAGTTTTTTCTTCTCCAATTTCTTCGTTTGTTCTGTTTTCTATAACTCTCTTAATAGGGTTAATTGGAGAAAATAGAAACGGCTTAGAAATTTAAAATAAAACAATACTAATTTAAAGAAATAAATCTTCTATGCCACATGTACATTTACCCGAGGTAAATGTGAATCAATTACTTTCTCATTTATTGCAAATACATACCTAAACTAGGAGAAAATATAAACATACTGTATACAAACGAAAACAAGACAAACATATAAAGCGATCGATATCTTATTGTTACGTCTGAAGTTTTATAAATTCCTTGACTCAAGATGCTGGAGAAATATCGAATAAAGTTGGGTAGATCTACATGCGATTCCGTGGTGAAATGTACAGAAGACAATCTGGTTTCTTTAAGCATTGGAACTTGGACGGAATTCACAGCTACTTTCATTTTTTTCTGAATTCAATTACAAGATGATTCCATCATAACCAGACTAGGAACCACGTTTTAAAGAAGGTAATCTTTGGGGTAACTTGGGAAGGTACTAGTAACGTTGCTCATGTGATTGGATAATCTATCACGTCTCTCTACATACTATGACGTCTTATAGACGTTTTATATTGCCGGGTTCACTGACTATTGAATTAAGACAACTGATAAATATTTTAGCCCTAGTACGTTATGAGGCAAAATCGTTCCCGTCAGCAGATAAAAAGTGCTTACGAATTAAATTGCATTTCCAGATAAGCTCTGCGCCAGAAATCTAAAGCACGTTTTGCGATGGTGTTGAAGTTTTATCTGCAACGCAAACATTGCTTCCTTTGTTCTAGTCACTATGCAAATACTAGCACACCTTAAATCACCGTGATCAAATTGAGATAACTGTAATACTGCTTTGGAAAATATACATTTTGAAATGAGAATTCAGAGAACAAGATTTCTGAGAATTGTTTTCCTGGGGAGTTGTCTGCGCACTGCAAACAATAGTTTATTTCAAAAGGCTTCATAGAGATTGAGTTCTTAGTCGATGTCCAAATTCATATATGAGATACCGGATCAAGAACATTTTTCGTATAACATTCTGGAGGACTAAAATAGTCAATTCAGTTCATTCAAAAAAGATTCGTCACAACTGTTGGTACCAGATCGAGAATTACATTTTTTTAAAGCAACTTACATGAAGTTCATGACTGAGGAACGAGTAGTCAAGAATGACTGCTTAACCTTTGTCAATAAAAAAATGTCGTGTTCGAGATTTCCTAATTATGTTCTAATGATGGTCAATCGAATCCCACCATTTTGAAAAAGATCAGACATCAAAGAATTTGAGCAGCAAAGCATTGAATCATACACAATGAGTTGCATGAATACGATGTTTTGTACAACATGTAAAAAATAAAATAAAAATAAAAAAATAAAAAAAACCTATTTTAAAGTAAACACAATTTGTTTGCATTCTCATTTGTTGATTCTTTCTATGTTGACACAGAATATATCGTGAGTAGACATTGCAAAAGTATAATAATGCATCATAAAATCACTATTTGTTGAATACTCTCAGATGAGAAATAACCTATTGCGGTAAATTTGAATTAGAAGTAAATACATTTTTATGTTTTTAATGAAACAATATTGGAGCTCCAATTAATTGGGGGCCTGCAGCACATTTCCCCAGCTGCCTCCCCCCTTCTGGACAGCACTGACAGCTATATACAAATTATAACTGCCCCAGTATGAACAATCTGATGCATCTAAATTCTCCTCCTAACGAAAGAAAGAAACATATCCAACATCTTGAGTTGTTCATGCGAACTGGTTTTTATCAAATTTTTTACATAATTTTTCTTTGCTTTTAGGGCATTTCAAAAACATTTTAAGAGCATTTTATTGATCATTTTTGGCGATGTTTTAAGTCATGAAAATCCGCCTCCTTCTCATGACTCTCGTCGTCTGCAAAACTCAGGATCGCAGGATCTTCCCCTTCACACATCAATCCGTGCTCGGAGAAGGCGCTCTATTATCTGTGACGTCTCGCAACTTCGTAAGTTCCCCATAACGCACGCAGCCATCGCGCATCGAGGATTCTCGGTCGAGGGGCCGGAGCATTTAGCGCAAGGACGCGGAAGGCCTTGGCCGTGCCACAGGAATGACGCCACCCGCTGCGGCAACGGCTGTGCGGCTAGGCGCGCGGGCCGTCGCGACCGGGTGACCCGCCACGGGTCGGCGCGGTCTCACGCGACCGCCCTCTTCGCAGGGGAGGGCAAAAGACGGGCTTATCGGACGCCCCCCCGCGACGGAGATAGAGCGAGGTCGCGGTGGCGGCTGTCTCCATGTCCACCAGCTGCCGCTTCGCACGGCCCCACTGTGGAGACATGCGTCTGCGCGAGGCTATAGGGCAACGCCATCTTGAATTAACTTTTAGCTTTTCTAGAGGGCGTTGCTGAAGGGAGCGCAGTTTCTCAATAATGACACGCAACTCGAATTGCGCTTTCGCGGAACAGATATATATATATATATATATATATATATATATATATATATATATATATATATATATATATATTGCTGATGTTTGCTGTACACTGCCTTGTGCGCAAAGACCATCAATAGCTCCAGCAGATCCATAACTCCATCACATTCTTTTAAACCGAGAAACAATGAAATAACGTATGAAAACATACGTTAATAGCACACATTTATGAATAGAAAAGTTCAGGATTCAAGTTACAATACTAATAACGTAATAAATAATAGAGTAACCTGCGTCCTCCCTGGGTCTGTCTGTCACTCACGGTCAGCCCTCTTCCGGTTCACCAATGAAGACAAATGAATTTTCATTCGACGTATTTCAGTCTCCTGGCGGGCGACTGATCATTTTTTGCGGATGCATTCACAACATTCTAAGAAATTTCTCTAAAACCTTAATTGTTTGGTTTGTTTAGGTAACAAAAAGGCATTTTGGGTGACTTACGTCACCTGAAGTAATCAGTAGTTCATTCGATTCTTTTTGTCCAGACAAATCGATCGATCGATATGATTCTTAGCCGGATCTCTCTAGGATGTTCTGGAAGAATTTTAGAAAAACACGTTTCGACGGTTTCAATGCACATATGAGTACATTGGTGAAATGCTGTAAATTATTCTTTGCGGCATTTCCTTAAAATGTTACGTCTTGAATCACTAGACTGAAGATAATCAAACCGAATTTGGTAATGAAACAAAAATTAAAACAAGTATTTTAATCGATACTTTTTCATGTATCTTTCTATGCCAGAAAATGGACGAGCCGAGCAATTATAATACGTTTAAATTTTATTTTTATGATACACTTCTACCGGCAAAGGTGGCTCAGGGCATCAACTGATGTCATTGCAGCTCCTCTAACCGGGAGGTCTTAGGGTTCGAATCCCGGCGGTGGTAGCTAGGTCTAGTTCATCCGCTGGAGAATTCTAGCGGCCGGCTACTCTGATCTGTAGTTTTCTGTGGTTTCTCCGATCAACTCCAGGCGAATGCCCGAGCAGTACCCTAACAAACGGACCACGGGCCGCACGCGATCTTTCCTCCCTCTTCCTTGTCCTATCCCACACACCAGATACTATTACTGTCAAAACATGCGTTCTCGAAGTACATAAACGGCTAGCGTGGGACACAAATTATATCAATGAATATTGCCGGGAAAATGGCGCGTCTCAAAAATGATCGCTTAGTGAAGATAAATGTTTAGAAGGTAATGTAAACTAGTAAAAAAAAATACTATTAAAAATACAGTTCACAAGACAGTCATAACCTATACATTATAAATCATTTAAAAATATATTAACTATTTTAGATTGACACCGTGTAAATTAGGTAGCGTTGTTTGTGAGGGGCGAATCTAGAATGTACCTTAAGGGGGAGGGGGATTTCAGTCAATCCCTCTCAATGTTTTTGAAGCAATGTTACTTTGAACAAAACATATTTGTTTTCGTATTCTCCTTTGTATGTGATGCGATCAACATGTAATTATTGCTTTTAAAAAATTGTTGATTTCTGGCACGGGGCCGTGCCCGTATCCCCCTCTTGGATCCGGCTCTGGTTTACGAGCAACCATTATGATGAACGTTAGCAAACGGCAATAACGCAGCATTTCGTATCGCGAGGTCCTGGGGGTACCGATCACGAGTGTCCACGTGATCGCTTTTTCAGTCTTTGATGTTCAGTAAACATTCATAGAATTATAATTACTGAGACGAAGTCCGAAGAGATTTGAATGTCGCATAATTTCGATTTGAGGCGAGAGCTTATAATTATTGCTAGGATCCTTCCTCCATAGCTCTCAAATACTTAGAGAACAGTTATTTTCTTCAATAGAGTGTGGTTTAAGTTTTAATTTAATGGTTAATATTTTTCTAAAAATGCTCCAATGGAACCTTCAGACAAATTGTTGAATTATTAGTATGAATTATATGGGTACCAAAGACCGTCGAAAATTCTGTAGTCTTAAAAATATTAAATATTTGTATTGCTTTGTAATCTTGAAAAATAAAATAATCCCATTAATACGTATTTTCGAATACTGTTTGTCAGCATTATTTACTGCGAAAAGTTTTCAGGAGATTGAAGTTCATTGCTTCTCATTTTTCACCAGAATGCGAATTTTTTTCTGAGTCAAGGGATTTCCATGAAATTCGTAGTTTAGACTTATCAAACACTTCCGAAAGCATAATTATTGACCCTAATATAATTGTTCCTCAAGACAAAATCCATTGGCTAATTCACCAAGTCCCGGATTGAAATCGTCGTTTGCAAAAACGTCCCAAGGCAGATATCAGGAGTAAACTGATAAGGAAATGTTTGCTTTCTATTTTTGGTAACTTAGGGGGCTAATTATTCTTCCGTTTTAACAGATAAACTCAACAAATACGATGTTGCTTACTTAATTTGTGTAACGAAGAATCTCTCAGGGGTTGTTATTCTTTAAAGACAAAACTCTATTTGCAATAAAATGTGATAATTTCTTAACTATTTCATTGAAATATATAAAAATGTATCTATTATAATTATGCAAATTCTTCTTTACAATGCGACAAATATTCGAACTTTACCTAAGTATTGAAATCTCCAAATAGTTTAGTATGGGTCATTTTGTTTTTGAAGGATGTTACAATTCTGGAAACGTCAATTTGAAGATTTGATGATTCGTTCGAACTTTTAATTTTGTGTTCTTCTCAAGAGTGGCAGTTCCCACGGTGTAAAAGCTCTTATACTGCGATTCTTCTATAATAATCATCCATCATTTTATTGCAATTTTAAATTGTTCCGATCAATTATTATTTTCTATTTCCTAACAGTTTATCTGAATTTCCTTCATTTTGATAAAGCCATCTGCCAGATTTTCCAAATGGTTTTCTTCTATATAGAGAAGATAAAACTCAGTAAAAAAAATCGTCTTGCATTCAGAGAATTCAAACAGTTCCCGCCAGAAACGGAGAACGAGAATCGGGATGGCCAATCGTATGTCAGATGCATTCATGCACATGCAGTCCGGTGCACAGGTTTATTTTTATGCATTTGATTTATCATGCTTCTTCATGCAATGACTCAGACTCCAACAAGTAGGCGTATGCATTGGAACAATGAGTTGGGTCGACTGGTACGTAACATTAGGTTGACCTTGACAATTGATATAGGTTGATTATCGTCATTATTTGTGATAATCATCTGAGGAAATTGCAACCCTTTCTTCAACACTGTGGATGCTCTTAATAGTTTGTTACTCGCATGGGATCTTGTGTTTGATATTTGAACTTGCATCATGTGCAGGTCAAATGCGCCTGAACCCTACGACGTAAACTCGACTGATAAGAAATGGTATATGTAGCTCCGAAGACCGTGTTGAAGCGATCAGTTCTGAGGGTAGTTGTGAGTAGTGTGTATCTCTTATAATCCGATTTCTAACGATAGTTTAATTGTGGAAATTTCAAGAAAGTTAATTTTTAAACTTTTAACAGCTACCACAGAACTTGCTTCAACTCTGGATTATATGTTATTCAATTTGGAATTATTTATTAATTTAATGATATTTTACAAGAAGGAATTGAAAATGACAGAGTGTTATTTACATCGTGTGAATCCTATATATTATTCTGATTACTCTGATACATAGACTTGTAAAGGACAAATGTATCTATCTTGTATCATCTAAATAGTGAATAATTGGCTGGGTCCATTTTAAGCGTGCCAAGTGCTGGAGAAGATACTGCTTCAGTGTGGAATTTGTGGTCTTCATCCAGAGGAGACGAAGAACAAGATCCTCTGCTTAGTTTGGAAGGCCTATCGCCCAAGAAAGAGTTGGATACTGATCAAACCAGCACAGAGAATAGGAGTGCCATCATGGAGATAGTGTCAAATGTAAGACTCTGTTTTCAGTTATATGAACAATCAATGTGAAATTGAATTTCTGTTATTTATGTGATGTAGAGAAATTTTTCAAACTTCTTGTAACTTATTATTTCAGAATCCTGTCCTGAAGTCATTTTTGGCTGGCTCACTTTCTGGTACATGCTCCACAGTAATTTTTCAACCGCTTGATTTGGTTAAGACAAGATTACAAAATCCTTCACCTGTTGCCATTGGGTAAGTTTCTTTACTTTTACAAAGGAATGAGAAAGCAATGCTTCTTCATTAGTATTGACAAGAAATAAAAGATAATTATTGCTTTTCTCATTTAAAATTATAAAATTGCAGAACTGCTGCTTCTTCTAGTACCTCAACATATTCTACAGGAAGTATGATTTCAATTGTGGGTCGGATAGTTCAGAAGGAACATGTATTTGGTTTGTGGAAGGGCATGACTCCTGTAAGTATCTGTTGTTAATACACTAAAAAAACAATGTACAAAATAAAATTGTTTAAAATCTTCCCATATTTTTGACTTAATATTTCTTTTTTCTTCCAGTCCCTGACACGTTGTATACCAGGAGTTGGACTATATTTTATGTCTGTTGATGTAATGAAATCACATTTGATTTCTAATGAACCGAGCCCTCTTCAGGCTGTTGCAATAGGAATGTCTGCTCGGACATTGAGTGGTGTCTGTCTCATACCAGTTACTGTTATAAAAACAAGATATGAGGTGAGTGCAGTTCTAAAGTGGCATTTTATCTTTTTGTAATTGTGTTTATTTTGTAAATTGTACATGCTTTTAAATTATTTATTAATAATTTAAAAAATTAAATTAAAAATTTTTGTGTTCAAATCAAATAATTCAACAATGATTTTTTTTTTTTTATCAGAGTGGAGTGTACAATTATACTGGCGTAATAAATGCTTTTCGCATTATATATCGAACAGAAGGTCTAAGAGGTTTGAGTTGTGGATTGCTTCCAACTCTCGTGAGAGATGCACCATTTTCTGGTTTATACTTGATGTTTTATACTCAGACCAAGAAATTTACTACTGGTAAGCATTGTTTTTTAAATTCTAATTGAAGTTATTTCATGGTCAGTAATTTAAAGTATAAATTCTATTAATAAAACAGAAGTACACAAAATTAAATATTGAAAACTATTTTGTTTCAGATTGGAAAAAGTCAAGTTTATCGGCACCTGTCAACTTCTGCTGTGGAATTGTTGCTGGAATAATGGCATCTATTGTTACTCAGCCTGCTGATGTTTTAAAAACCAAAATGCAGTTGTTCCCTCAGAAATTTAATGGAATACACAGTGTGGTTCTCTATGTGTACCAGGTAAGCATTGCTAGATTCTATAATCCAAGTAGTAGTCTATACTTTATTTAATTGAAAGTCATGTTCCATTACAATATAAAACAACTGTTAAAGAGAGTAGATTGTGGGTTTAAAACTATTTTATAAAATTGAGCGTAGGAGATGCAACCTACTTAATTTTGAAGCATTGGTTTAGCACAATTGAGTATGGGTCCACATGTAAGGGTTAGGTACTACTACAAGAAATATTAAATACTACTCTTCTCAGAAATTCTTTTGTGCTTATTGAATTGTAGGGAGTATTGTCTGAAATATTTCTGTCTACTTGACAGCTGGTGGCTGACAGGGGAGAGGGGGTTCAATTATCCAATCAAAAACTTCAAATTATGATGTCATTGCAGAGTTGTTGATACTAAGAAAAAATGAAACCTTAACAGTGTAAAGTAACTGAAAATTGAAAAGTGCCATTTCTCCTTTGGTTATGCATCATGTGAGGGGTACTGTGTCGTCCACTGTTTTGTGCTCTTATTCCGATATGTTTCTTGCTGCTACTGCTGCTGTTGTTGTGATCTAATGTGAGAACATCCACATGACCATGTGTCTGCTAGCTGAGGCAGTGGAAACATTACTCTACCCAACCCCCAGCTGTCAAGTAAATATAAATATTATACGGGCAATATGATAATTGAAAGTCAAACTGCAACATTTCAGGTATTGGGCATATCTTTGAATGTTTGTGATTTGTATTTTCATATAGAAAAATTGCAATAATTAAATTCTTGGGACAGATAAACAATTTTCAGCAGGAGGCTTATTTTAATGTTTATTAACTTAACTAATTTATGTGCATATTTTAGAACTACCTCAATATTACTAAAAGTTTCGAAAGTATAATTTTTCAGTTTTATGTGTATGATGTAAAATAAATTTCTTCTTAAACAAGCATCCTTAATTTCAACATAAAGTGTATCACTTGTGTTTTTGACATTAATTTCTGATAATCCAACAAGTTGATTTTTTTTTATATATATATATACATACATATGTATAAATATATATATATTAAGTAATATATTTACAAAATAGAAGCTTTTTTGTTCACAAAAGATTTTTCCTCCCACAGAAATATGGAGTTAAAGGATACTTCAAGGGACTGGTTCCGAGGATGCTGAGGAGGACCTTAATGGCAGCTATGGCATGGACAGTATACGAACAGGTATAAACAATATTGGAGTAATTATGATTTTAACTCTTCAAATTCATAAACTAAGAATTGTTGAAGAATTACTTGCCTACTTTGATTATTACCATTTGGCCAATACTAATGTTTAGTCATATTCTATGTTAGAAACCACCTGTATTTCTTAGAATTTGGAGAGAATAGTGGAATATTTCTTTTGAATTATCTTATTTTTCTCTCCAAAAGATTATTGTGATAACTATATCATTAAATATAATCTTGAATGTATTATACATTGAATAAAAAATGTATTTTTGTTGTCTTTTTACAGCTTACTCGGAGCATTGGACTAAAATAAAATAAATTGGTAACTTCTGAATGGAAAATCTCATTGTGAAGATACTGGAGAAAATATGCTGATGCATTTGCTCCAATAAAGCATAGGGTGCAAGTTATGTGCTTGGAAATAGCCGACACTTGAATTGCTGCGTGAAAAGATTGATAGTCCTTCTTGCTTTATTAAGTTGAGATGAGTCAATATACACATGCCCATTTCTGAAGAAAATATGAGCACACTGCAACTTCTGTGAATATAAAATGGATGTCTCATGTAAGAAAAGCAAGTTGATAATACGAAGTAATGTAAAGGTGCAGGAGGCAGTCCATTTACCAAAGTAGAGAAATCAAGTTCCTATTTTGCCTCTACTTTCGTGTTAGAGATGATTTCTGAAAGCTATAACTCAACAACTTTCATATCTACTAAATTTTATTACTTCCCCATAAGAGAACAATTTGTCACAAAATTGTAGTCACTTATGGGAAGCATACATTTCAATGTTCTTTCATTGTATAACTATTGTAATATTTGGAATAAATATAATAGTTACTTGTGAAAATGATTTTACCTTGATAAAATAATTTGTAAATGTATGTATTGAATGTTGTTCTTTATCTTCACATAATGTAGGTATTAACTTCCATTGATTCCCTAAAATTGTATGATTTTTTTTTGCGACTACAATGGATTAGAAAATTTTTATTCACTTTACTTACTCATAAGGAAAAAATGCACAGAAAATATATTTTCTTGTTTTGTGTATGTTCTAATAAAGTTGTTACATTTGTGCATTCATTTTAATAAATCTTGCCAATGTATTCAAATAAAATTATTTTAATTGCATTGAACAACATTCTTCATCTATTGTGGATATGTAAAGAAAATGCTGTGATACTTTGTTACAAATATTTTTGATAATTATTTATGACTGATTAAATAATAAACTTTCTTGACAAAAAAATGTTATCTTGTTCTTGTTCTTCATTCCTCTATTCCAAAGCAACAATGTGCTCTATGGATGCAATTGTCATTACAGTCTTTTGTCATGTAACTTATACTTCTGAGTGGTGTTCTTCTACAACAAAGAGAATAAACTGTTTTTGTGTGTATATATTGTATGTATTAATACATTTCTGAGTGTATATATTTTAACTTTGATTTCTACCTATGTGCAAGCTTACAGAAAGGTAGAATTTTTTTTTTAAAGTGTTTTTCTTTGGCTGAATATAACTTGTTAACTTTTTTACACACTTAAAAGTGTTTTTGTCATTTTTACTGTTGATATCCTGAACAATTTTTCAGTATTTTTCACCTTTTTATTTACTTCAAAAGAAGATAGATATGCGTACTGTACCATGCAACTGTTACGCAGGACGTAATAGTAGTTCACTGCATTGGGAAAATTTGAAGAAACCATTGACATTTCTGGTTGTGTTACTAGCTTTGTGTAAGTTCAGTGCCAAGAAAAAAATTTTTTTTAATGGAATGCAAAAAATATTGATATTTTGGGGAAATTGTTGCAAATTAATTTTTCAATACTTTAACAGCCTTTGCCCTATCCCAATTGTTTGGACGATTTGTACCATCTGATTCAACAAGCAATGTCAAAGCAGAAATGCGAGGACTGCATGCCAAAATAAACCAAATACATGTAAGTGGAAATTGTTTCTCAGGTGATATATTGAATTCAATTTTGTGTTCTTAGAATGATATTTGAACATAAAAGAAGTCAAGTTTCTAGTTCCTCAAATATGAGATGTTAAATAAAAAGAGAAGTGGACTTCCATGTGCACTTGTGCATATTCCATTTAATGTTGGTTGTTGGGTTGAATATATTTTGTGTCCTTAGATGAATCATGTTTGATGTTTATAAATGTGAACAAAAAGAATCATAATGTGAATTATTACTGCCTCCTTTTTGTATAGTTCATTACAGATTGCAAGGCCCTGCAATTAGGTTGCAAGCCTTTGGGTGCTAAATGTCCAAATGTCTAAAGGTCTGTTTGTGACTTCAACTGTTCGGATAAAAACTATAAGTATCAAAGATATCAGCTAATGAGGGATGTAAATGCTTTCTCCTAAATATATATTAAGTATTATTGAACTGCCTTTTTCTAACTCACCATGAAGAACAGTGTATTTCCTTTAGACTAACTTGAGGGACAGTATTTTTTTTTTGTTATGAAGAGTTATTGTAACATGGAGATCTTGAATAAGGCAAACCAACTACACATGTAATAACGATGATACAGGGAGTTTTTGATGTTTTAAAAGTAGAGTACGTTATATTTGAAATGTCAGAATTATCTCCTTTATTGTTAAATATTTTTTATTGAAAAAATACTTTTTTTTTCATATTAAATATCAACAATATCTATTGGTCAATTCATAAGAAAAAAATAACTTAAGTCATTTATACACTTTTTATTTAACATTTTACTTTTTTGGCAGGAACACCTTGATAATCTTGAAAACATGCAAGTGGAAATGGGTAGAAAGCTAATAGATGTTCCTCAATGTCTTGCGAATGAAACAAAAAAGGACAAATCAGAAGTGCAATTTAAAGAAGGTGAGTAGTTGCACTTGTCTCTGGATTAATGAATTATTCATTTGGCAATTTATAAATAGATTTGTGATCTTTCTAGACTTGAAAAAAGCGAAGTCCTATTCAACAATAATTGAAGAAAAAGTTCAACAAGCAATTGCTACTTATGATGCGGATGATATTGGGTTAGCAGACTTTGCTCTAGAAAGTGCAGGTACCTTCATTTAGTTGACCTTATAGTATTTACTAGATGTCCAATATTCACATTTCTTTAATACAACAAGTAATTTGTATTGGACATTGTCAAATAGGATGCAACAAATGCATAGGGCAATTCATTAAATGTTAATCATTATTAATGCTTTAAATAAGTATTGTATTGTAAAGAATTCATCCTTATTTTGATGTTAAAAATGTTTCGTCAAAATGTATTTTGTAAAATATGACATAATGAGTAGAGCAACCCACATCATGTTTAATTTTTTGTTAATTATGCTTTTCCCCCCTTTCTTTCCATTTATAATTTATGTAATGAAATGCAAATGTTACAAGTAACTTATTTATATATTTACTTTTAAGAATATTTCATATTGAAATTTAAATCAAAGGTTGATTTTAATATGTTCTAGAATCCAGCTTCTCTACCAAGAATATATTATTGCAGAATAAAACATTGCATTTAGTTTTACAACACACTGTATTGTTTTCAATTCACTATAAAACCTTGATTTTGTTTTTTTTTGAGTTGTAATTAAATATACAACCGAGTGTAGAAAATCTCTCAACAAAATGAAGCAGCAAAGTAACATTACCAGCTTATATAATGAAGGCACCTTACTGTAAAGTTTCTGGTAGAAGGATAAAATACAAACTGAAGACAAAATTTTGTCACATGCTGTTTTTGCTTTTTGATATTGTTGTATATTGAAATTTTTTCAAGTGGAACATCTACTCCACAGAAATGTTTTAGATCACCAGAAGTAAAAATTGAGGAAATTGTAGGCTGGGCAAATGTTGGATTTAATTCTTGTACTTTCTACCAGACATGTACCTGATAAAACTTATCATAGATGTTGAATTTTTATTTCTTGGTTATGAAGAAACATCTAATGACTAACTTTTGAAGAACTACCTTATGTTTAATTTTTAAAATTATGCTTCAAAAACCCTCTTCATCTAGCTCTTTATAACTAAAATCTTGGTAAAGATACCAAACACATTGTGAAGTTCTTATATTCCGGGGGGGGGGGGTGCATTGGTGTTGGAATGCTGTATCAGTTCTGCCTTTCAAGACAGAGTCTAACCAAACAAATGTACTGATACCAGACGAATTTGTGTGTGCCCCAGGGGGCTTTATTAACAAGTTTTAAGACTATGTTTTGAAGTTATTAATTGAGGGGCTCAGTGCCAGAGGGGGCAAACCAACACAGGAGAAAAAAAAATAGCTTTTTGGGTTATTTGAACAGCTAATGCCATCTGTTAGTGAGTTCTAAAATCACAAGTAAGTTGGTAAGACTCTCAGTGCCAGAGGGGGCACCCACATCTAAACAATACAATGTTTAATCTATATTGTGGCATTTTTTGCTTAGGTCTTCATGATGATGTGGATGATAATTATTTTCTTGAACCAGAACACACATTCTTACAAAGTGTGAGAGACTTTGGTGTGGTGGAGAAAAAAAATAAGATGCAGAAGTCATATAGCAAATATGACTGAGCAACACCGCACCAATGCTATAACTTAGTTAGGGGAGCACACATTGCAAATCCATTCCTTGTTGTGGAAATGAAGCAGGAAGACTTAAAGAACTATCAGACCATGAGCCCAATTATAATAAAGGGGAAATGTAATGGTAATGAAGAAAACTTTCAGACAAGGAAAGTTGCAGCAGTCAAAGTAACCAACTGCATTACTCTAGAAGAATACCACATTCGAGCTGAAAGGACAGAAAAAAGTGAAATTATTCAAGAAGATGCCCAGAAGAATATTTAAACATCAAAGAGATCCTTCAACTGTATCCTCTTATATTATTGCATTAATGGCTGGGTGTCACATTCTTGTTTCCTGCAGGATGTGACATTGTTGCACTGAAACTACAAGACCTATAGTCCACGAGGCCTTTCATCCCACTAGTTTACCAATCATTTTATGATTATTTAACAACGTCAAGCAGTTAATTCCAAAGAACATATTGAAGAAATTTGATATTGGACATGGTATTTGTAGTGTAAAAACTTTTTAAATGCTTCATTTGCAGTGCTTTGAAATAATTCATTATTTTTACTCATGTACTTTTCAAAAACAAGTTTTTGTTGAAAAAAGGAAATAAATAATAAATATTTTTCAATATTTAAAATTTTATATTAATGTTCAATATATGGAGGGCATTGAACTCAAAATAGTAGTGTAACAATATAAAATTTGTTTGAGAAAATCAAGTTCTAGTAAAACTTTGTTTTTCTCAGATTGCATCACATGTGGATTAGCCCCCTCTGACACTGAGCCCCCCCAATTGTTAATAATAAAAAGTTTCAAAGTATTTTTTAAGTCTAAATTTCTCAGTTATATATCACATCTACTTGAAAACTTCTGTAACAAATAATATTTGCCTACAGGAGGTGCTGTGATCAGTACACCAGATACAGAAAGTTATACTGTTGGAATCCAGCCAGCTACTTTGTTTGGCATACCTCTGTGTTATCCTAGAAATACTCCTGGAGAAATGATAAAGGTACATAGTATGACGTATTTGATGCATGATTATAGTATTTCATTTCGATATACAATTACCTTATGTACAATACCATTGATACCAACAGGCTAGCTCCCTCCCTGGAGAGTGTTGGGCATTTAAAGGTGGAAGTGGAGCAGCTATAATAAGACTATTGGGAACTGTAAACATAACTAGTGTTTCTTTGGAGCACATTCCACCAGACATTTCTCCAGCTGGTCATACTCAAACAGCTCCTCGTGAATTTTCATTATGGGTAAGAAAATATTTTAATGGCTTCAGCAAAATTTTGATGAATTGCATTGTAAGGTAAATGGAAATCCGAAACCACAATTAACAATGCTACGTATAATATTAAGAATATACCAAACATGTCTTCCCCACTTCAGTGGGTATACAGCTTATGAAAGGAAGAAGAATTACAAATCAGGACATTACAAAAATAATGGATTAAAGGCTAATAATCTGTAGATGAATTGACAATTCATTATCTTACTGGAAGAATATATTTGTTCTCCTTTTTTGATTCCCTTCTGCAGAATTTGTTTGGTAACCTAGATTTTCTTTTACTTTCTGATCTGATTTTCCAAATGAGAAGAGTAAAGTCTAAATAAAACTTCCACCTACTCAATATTTTCCAGAATACTTTGACTCAAAAGAAACAATCTTCCTTCTAAATTAAACTAAATAAAATGAATATTGTTTATTTTATTTTTATATCTTCACAGTGGTTTCTACAAATTTCAGTAATAATGAAATGGTAAAGGATAGTTTGTTGCATTAACAAGAAATAGACTGATTTTGTTGTAAAAAGCAATGTTACGATTTTTTTTATTGTATTAATTTGTCATGGAGAACAATAATGCTATAATAATAAACTTAGAATATAATGATATACATTTAAGGTAACATTCCTATAAAAGGCCAAGTTCCTGTAATGGACCAGCTAAGATATTTTCCTACACAGGTAACAAGAGGGAAAATGCAGGCTTGGGTCCTGCTTTCCAAGGGAACCAATCCAGGTAGTCAAGGTGCATTTTATAGTAAGCTAATAGTGACAAGTGGTGAGATTTTGTCAGATCTACTAAAGGGTTTATTAAGTTGTTATTTTTTTGCTTTTTTGAAGTCAAATTTGTTAACTAGGGGTTTTTAGAACTTCATTTATAAAATTGAACTGTAACTATATTTGTGAGTGACATACCGTGTAGTCAAACACAAATTTTTATTTGGAGTCATTTTTAGGAAAATTTTGGAAATGTGAAACAAGCTTCATGCAAAGTTCCCCTTAAAATTAAAAGATTTCTTTCAAACTTGCAGGACCTCAAGTTATGGCAAATAAAATGGAATTCATTCATTTTGGAAAATATCTTGTGTACAGTTTCATCATTAGTGTTGTTTCACTGATGGATAGAGAGATGTGGGGAGATGGTCCAACTTTGGGAGCACATTATTTTAGTGCCTAAAATAATAAGTGGCCCATTACAGATTCGATAAGAGGCACTTTTAGTTTTCATTTTTTAAGGTATTAATTTAGAGCACCTGTTTCTGAACTATCATGTTAAGATCAGTGCCTGCGTTTGACAATGTTGGACCCAGGGCAATGCTGAAATGTAGTCCCCACCCCCTGAAATTAAAAATGTGAAAGTTGTGTCAAGAAATTCTATGAGTTATTTTATTTCAACAAATAATAAAAATGACAACATTTAAGCTAGAAAAAAATTGAAAATATATTTTAAATAATAGTTTTATGTGAAAGCATTTAGTGATAAGATAATTCAATTTCCAATTTTTGAGCTTCAAAAGCTAAAAACTTTTGTTGTGTTTAGTTAGTGTTTAATAAAATCACTCATTAAATACATGAAGTAATAAATATGAAAATCAGTAGAACCTATTTTAATGTTAACATCATTTGAATACCTACATTTTTCCATTTCATAGATACATTTAATGCTCATTTTCTGAAACATACATACAAGAATGAGTCCTACCTTTTATAAGTAATGTATATAATTAACTATTTAAGGTAAAAATGTAATTGAAACTTTTATCAAATATCAGACTACTGTACTGCAACATAAAATTACAATAATGATTTTCTCGAGTTCTAATATCTTTTTTCCATTAGTCCCATCATCGGGCCCCATAATTTGTGGGGTCCTGGGCAATCGCCTGGTCTGCCCATGCCTAGCACTGGCAATAGTTGAGACAAATACACTACTATTCATGCCTTTCAGTTCAAGTGGTGATGAAAACATTTCATTTATCGATAGAAGTTCATTATGTAACTGACTCCCTATTGGTGGTACACACAAAATTAACATTTATATTGTTTTCATTAAAAAAAATTCTAAGTATTTTTGCTACATTATTACAGTAGTTATTTTCTGAAGTAAATTAGTAAATTAATGGGACACAGTGAGGAAATAATGGGAGAGGAGCAGTGCGGATTTAGGGACAGTTGATGCAATATTCACTATTGACCAGATAATTAAAAGAAGAAATGAACAGAACCTGGAAACATTTGTCTTGTTCATAGACTATGAAAAAGCATACAACAGAATAAATAGGAAGATGCTGTGGGATATCCTTATGGAAGAAAACTTCAAAGAACACACAGTAAAAGCAGTTAGAAGCCTATATGAAAAATTGAATGTCAAGTACAAGATGCAAATGGAGGCACATCTGCAGCAATTCCCACTAATGTGGGTCTCAGACAAGGCTGCCCTCTATCACCTCTACTGTTCAATATATACATGAACTACATCATGAAGATGTGGAAGAAGGAAGTGAAAGGAGGCATCGCTATGGGGCGAGGTCAAGAAATAAAGACCATACTTTATGCAGATGACAAAACAATTGTAATGACATCAAAGTATTAACTGCAAAGGGCACCATATAAACTCAACAAGATCGTAACAAAATATGGTCTCAAAATATCAACAACGAAAACTAAAGCAAGCAATGGGCTTTAAAGGCAAGGATCATATAAGGACAAAAATTGTGATTGAAAACAAAATAATAGAACAAGTGTCAAGTTTTTCTTACCTAGGTAACAAAATTTCAATACAGTAAGAGGATTTTCAATCAAAGTTGGCAAACGACAACAAAATCAATGGCTGTATAAAAAGACACTTCCAACACATGACTACAAAAACAACTAGTGGTGCTGCAGGATGGCACAGTCTTTCCCGTATTAGTTTTCTAATTCCTTGGGTCTTCAGTAGCTATTCCGAATTGCCACATACTCTTTCTTGCCAGTTAACATCTATCACCGCCAAAAGTACATTTTTTTGTCATTTTCTTAATTTTTTCGGTTTACTATTGGTAGAACGAAAATATTAATTTTAGAATATTAAAGAACACAAAAACCTAGCCATAAATGGCAATTTTCTTTAAAAATTATGTGCCGTTTTAAAGAAAATTGCGTTTTAGTGCTACAAAAAATGCAAAGTTTGAAGCTCATTTTCACAGAAAATTTTTGAGTTTTCAAAATACTTTATTTGAAGTTTTTGAAGCACTTACACTCACAAATATAGTAATGTTTACAAATTGCTGGTAATGTGAATATTAAAGATGTGAGAGATCCTTTAAAAAGTTACACATGTGTAATTTTTGAAAAAACAAAAAAAATCCTCAAAATAAACTTTACATCATATTAAAGAGTGCAATTAGCACTATCTGTTCTAAAAGTTTGAAGAAAAAATTTGTGGCCATTTATGAGAAAATGGCATTTGAGCGTTTCTGAAAATGCGGAAATTTGAGCTAGTTTTCACAGAAAACGATTGTGTTTTCAATAAACTTTACTTGACGTAATTTAAAGCACATGAACTCATAAATATAATAATGTAAACAATTTGCCGCTAGTGTAAATATTAACGACATGAGAGACAAGTCAAAAATATTATATTTTTGCAATTTTTGAGAAAAACAAAAAGATACAGCAATATGGGGTTTATGTCATCTCATAGAGTACATTTAGCACTATCCCTACCAAAAGTTTAAAGAAAATATTTGAAGCCGTTTTTGAGAAAATCTAGTTTTTGTAATTTTTTAAAATTGCACATGTTGCACGCAATGTTGCGCGAAACTACTAAAATTTTCAGAATAATGTACATGACCATAAACAAAGAACTCATTTTGGAGAGCACATTTTATTTGAAGGAAACATCTCTCTCTTCAATTTTGTAGTTGCAGAAAGACGCCGAAAAAAAATTCAAACTTTCACAATTTTCGAAAATTCACAGTTATTCCTGAAAATCAGACCTATGCCATGTTAATAAGCGTATTTTACTCTATTCATACAAGAAATTTAAAGAAAAAATTTGGGGCCGTTTTTGAGAAAATTTTGAAAATGTCCGGGGGGCTACATGTAAAGTACTCCCAAGTTTTGAAGAATCTTTTTCAAAATCTCAAAGCTTCGACTAGAATCAGATCAGCCTGGGAATATCCATTTTGGAAGAATTCGTACGTATGGTTTAGACGCTAACAGTGTTCACAGACGGACAGACAAACAGACGGACAGACGGACGTTTTCCTTTCAATTGGTTTTTCGATATCAAGGACCCACAAAAGAGGGTTTCTTGCCACACCACGTGTTAGAGGTTTTTTTTCTTAATTTAGCAACTGGTTTTATCCACTTTTTCGTTTTCATGGCCCGGCAGTGATTTTTTTCCGCCGAAAATTGGCCATTTTTTCGCGCAGCATTACATAAGTTTCCCTATACTATGTATATCACTCCGTGTATACGTACGTATACGGGAAAGTAAAAATTAGACTCCACATTTCCAAACCTACACTTCTCTATGGGAGTGAAACTTGGTTCGTGAAAAAAAGAGATAGACAAAGAATTGAAGCAGCTCTAATGAGGTACCTGAGACCAATACTAAAAGTGACAAGGAAAGACAAAATAAGAAATAAGGAAGAAATTAAAAACCGAAACATAATTGAAGACTTGGTAGAATATCTGAAGAAATGGCAAGACCATTTAAAAAGAATGAAAATAACAAGGATACCAAAACAGGTGCAGTACAGACCGAGAGGCATAAGAGAAAGAGGCTGGCTAAAGAAGAGGTGGGAAGAGCAGGAACACCTTGGTAGTAACTAGGGGAAGTGACTACTGACACCTTGGCAGTGACTACTGGTAGAATAGGAACAGGCCATTGAGCCTATACCTAAACAGTTCATGATGATGATGATGATGATGATGATGAATTACTATGTCATGAAGCTATCTTCTGTACTGTTACTTGTTTATTTGTAATGAACTCTACTACTATTGAAATGCTAAATTAAACATACAAGGAGAAAACATTTTATTTTTGTTGCTTTATTACTACATTCAAATAATTGTATTCTATATGAAAACTGTATTTCTTAAATGTTTTGTTTCAAATAATTTCTTAAATATTTTAATTAAATAATTTTTATTTTTACAGGGTATTAGTTGTCAAAAGGATGATGAACGTGTTTTACTTGGAAACTTTGTCTACAATAACTCAAGAAAACCAGTCCAGAACTTCCCAGTGCAGGTACCGTAAGATTACCTTTCTTTCAACTTTTTAACTTAGATTTAAATTTCAGAAGTTTTTCTTAGAAAGAAGGTTTAATGTACCTGCTCTAGGACCCATTTCACTATTTTTTATTTCTATTTCATGTCAAAAACAGAAAAAATAGAAATATAGAAAAAAGTAGTGAATGATTCGGGAAGGAAGAAAACTAATTATCATGTTCTGGCAACGTACTATTTTAGCAATGTAGTAAATAATGTAATTATATGTCAGGTTATTGTAATTAATGTAATTATTATTTAGATCTAATATATTCAAGTTATTGTAAGTTAATTAAACTACTACTGTAAGATAATGGAATAACTCTAATTGTAAGCTATTTCCACTTTATTGTAATCTGCTTGTTTATTGTTAATGTTGTTTTTAATTTGATAATGAGACTGTGTAGTTTAAAATTTAAATTACTTTAATGTTTATTATGAGCAATTGCATCCTTTATTATTCACGTAATTTATTAAGTAAAGAATTTTAATTATTACTGTAAGTTATGTAATTGAATTAAATTAATG
Organism: Acheta domesticus; assembly: GCA_031308135.1. NCBI lineage: Eukaryota > Metazoa > Arthropoda > Insecta > Orthoptera > Gryllidae > Acheta > Acheta domesticus. Next base: position 143,085,057 of record JAHLJT010009419.1, on the reverse strand, counting down.
GTTATGTTAAATTAACTTAATGGTTTATGTCAATCAATTATGCATATTTTTAACATATAATTTATGATGATAATGTAAACTTATTAAATTATTTCTGAAAGTCAGTGTAGTTAAAAAACATAATTAACTTACTGTAATTTTTATTAATTACTAGACAGACTTTGCTTGATACTTTCTGTAAGTCTATAAGCAATAAAATATTATTATTATTATTATTATTATTATTATTATTATTATTATTATTATTATTATTATTGTTATTGCAAAGCAAGGGACCATTTCAACGTTTGTTCAATAGATCAATGAATGAAAAACTAGATTGAGATGGAGGTTTATTAACCTAGAAGTTGATCACATTTGTTGTTACAGGGTAATGATTAAAAGATTTAAATAATTATTTAAATTCAATTTAATTTAGCCAAAATATTAAAGTTTTTGTTTTCTTTCTTTTTGTTTTGCGAATCGGCCATCATGGGGTCACACAATACGTGCATCCCAGTGGGGCTCAGACTTGATTATTGGTGTTATTTTTTCTATAGTGTGGAATCAGCAATTTAATTAAGAAGTGCATTCAAGGATAACAAGTCCTCTTAATTCCACTTTTATACCCAGGGTTGTTAGCCCTGGGGGACAGGATGAAATTATGAACATGATGAATGATGAAATAGACACACACAAACATATAGACACACACAACACAATCATGCCTAAGGGGGACTCAAACCTGCAATCCTTTGGGGTGAGTCTGCTACTGCACTAATGTCTTAGCGATCTCGGCCATTGGATTAGCATTAAAATTATTTTTAATATTTAAAAAAATGAAATTATATTTTAAAAAATTCTAGGTTATTTTGAAGTTGTTGTTCAGTAAAATTTCATAAACAAATTTTGCTTCTTATGAAGATTCATTTAGAGTTATTTAAAAAAATTTTGACAACCAAAATGTATAATTACTTTGAAATTATTGAAGCACTAACAGAAGTAATTTAATTCTCCAAGATCTTATCTGGAATTACAATTATCTGTAATTACAAGTGCATTGAAATCACACAATTTACAAGATACCAATAGCTTGTTATCCCTTGACTTACCATTAGATCATAAATTGAATAATCAAAAATTAAACTTTATGTATAAAAAAATCTACATTTGGAAATAGAATAAAAGTTATAACTTCATTTCTTATTGCTTCAGATCTTCATTATCTGTAAGGATAATCATTCATATGAACGATTGTATAGACTTCTTTTAATAACATTGTCATTTATTTTTTGAGACTGAAATATGCTTTGGAAATAACTTTTGGCTTTTAGTGAAATTGAGATTGAAGTATTACCCATAGGATTATAGTTGTGTTCTTTTTTCTTCTGGTTTCACAGTGTATAATTGTTTAACAAAATGAATAAACAAGTTAGTACATTCAATTTGCATTTATTTTGCACTCACACATAAGACTGTCCATGACATGCTGTTTCATCATGTTCATATGTGTTTTGTTGTCAATAGATCCAATGCTTCTTGGTCAAAAAACCTTCCTGTATTTTCCAAAATAGAAAGTGATCCATTAAGGAATTGATGTGAGAAAGAAAGACCATTCTCTCTTTCATAACACAATGAATCCTCACATTGATCTTGGGAAAATTATCTTGTCCAATTACTTTGATTTCAACATTTAAAAATTGGTCATCATAAATAAGTCATCTACAATGGTTTGTGTCTGTAACCAGGGCAAATGAATTCTCATTACAGAGGACATCTAGAGGATAACAGTCCTTGGAATCACCCTGTGCCTTGTACCAATTATGAATCCTGTTCAGGTACAATGTTCACATGTAGCCACAGAATTATTGTGCCTTCAGATCCCTAGCAGTAACAAAAACAAAATTTCAATATTTTTTAATTGTTTTCAAAATAGAGGCATGATTGAAGAGCAATAACTGTACTAAGAAGCAGGAGAAGAAATTAGGTTTTACATTTATTTCTAGACTTTGTTAATGTGAATCTGTGAGATTACTAAGAGATCTATGAGGATCTGGTGTCCACAAAATGGTGAATCACAGACATCATATTTTTGTGTTTTCATCTACTAATTTTTTTTTTTTTTTTTTAGTTTCAGAGCAGTGAACCATTTGACCATGTGCTTGTAAAATTCCATTCTAATTATGGACATCCAAACTATACTTGTATATATCGAATTCGCATTCATGGAAATCTTAAGAAGACAGATTATGGATTGAGATAAGTAACTAAGAAGTTCACAAATTAGGAGAAATTTGTATATACATCTGATTCTAAAACAAATTATTAAACTAAAAAAAAAGTATTCCTTAAGTAATTTTTTTCATTGATATTTGAGATCATTAGATACATTTGGGAAAGCTACAAGAATTGTGAGTAGCTCTTTCCTTATTAATTTGTAGAAGAGCCATGGACACAAAACAGAATTATCATCATTTCCAATTGCGAGGTAATATATGATATATTTTTTCAAATTAAATAAAGTTCAGTGAAATTAAGCTGATGTGTCCCATATTTATGGTAGTCAGTGGTGCATGGATGTGAAAGATACCTACTAACTTATCACTTTATCGTAGTATTATTTCATTGAACTCATGAAGTATTTTGCTTCCAATCTCTTTTCTAGAGATGGAATCAGAGAATAAAAATGTTGAATTTTGTGAGAGAAAATTATTTATTAGAAAGTGATTATTGCATGTGAATAAAAGTTTTGTTTTTTAATGCTGTGATTTTTTATTAAAGTTGTGTCCTACAATGTAAGGTACATTTGAGTAACTAGGCCCATGGGATATCTGGATCATATTTCAATTGTTCTCCCTAAAGTTGAAGGAAGCATTTAATTTTGTGAACTTGGCATTGTAAGTAAGTGGTATGTTTCAAAACAATGCACTCTCCAATGTGACAAAACCATGCACATATTATATTCCTATACATAACCATTCACATTCTTATATTCTTATAACAATCATTACAAGTTTTTGCATTGTTTTCTTTGTTTACAACTATCAAACCAATCTCTTTCTGTTTCTGTAACTTTCAGTATATTTGAGCTGTTGTTACCGGAATCACTTTGAGAGGTATTAGTGAAGGGGTTTTTAAATTAGTGGTTGGTAAAACAAATTCAACCTTGGTTTTTAAGGTATGGCCCAGATACCCTATTAGAGTACAACTGAGTGGGGTAACTGGACCATACTCTTTGGATAACTAGGTCATGGTGGGGCCAAGTTACCCTGTGAGTTGAAAACCCTGATAACTGTGAATGATCTTAAAGGAAACTATAAAACTAAATTAGCATTATATATAGTAATAATTATATAACAAATAACTGCATATGTATCTGAAGATAAGGCAACACCGCGTCTCAAATCGTTGTACCATTAACAGGTTTTTAATAAAAAATAATTTATGAACACAAATGACTTTAAATTAAATAAATAATTTATTGTCTAAAAAACAAAGACGCGCTTAAAAATTACTGAACGTATAAAAACGAGAAAGACCATTTTCAAAATATTTTAAAATTTAAAGAGCTTTTGTTTTTTGATAGTTTGTTCTAGGTTTTTTTTCATGTCATCCTAATTCTTTTTGGTTTCGGCTTTCATTTTTATTTCACTTCCATTACATTCTATATGGAGTGGACTTGAAAATGTGGTTTGTCTTCATTACAATTTTATTGCTGAAAAGTTTATACTTTTCTCCATTGAAATCGATGCTACAAGCTTAAATCATAGCTTTCATCTACTTTTTGTTGCAACATTTTACAAAAGCAACCAATCTAAGGAGCAGATCCAAGTGTGGGGTCATGTGTCCCCCTCAGATGTACAAAAAATACACATTCCCTTTCTAAAAATAATGAACTAATAAGGTATTAATAGTAGAATATATATCAAAGGACAGAAATGCATGATTTTTTCTGAGGTTTCATTTGAAGTTCAAGGGCTGCAATTACATGGGAGGAAAATGCATTTCTTGCCTTAGATGTTTATGCTGTTTTAGCCAGGACCACAATATTTTGTATCATAATTGAAAAATAGAATTTCTTTTGTTATAGAAATAATATTATAATTGTCACTTAACGACTGTGTGTTTCATGATGGATATGCTGGAACCAAAGTGTATTGCTCACTCTGATTTATGTTTTCTGTATTGTAACGTAAACAGGCAGAGAGAAAGTGTTTCACTGCTGCCTCACATTTGATAATATAGAAACTTACTTTTACTTCTGGTCATGGAAACATTTCCATGACTGGGAGTAGATGTAAGTTTCTATATTACCAAACCTAGGGGAGAAGTTAACAGCTTCAGTGATGAAATCATATGTCTCAACTCTTCAGTTATTTATTTAGATATTAAAAATTAGTGATAAAACAAAAACAATATGGTTGAATTGTGTCTTAGTAAAAAATACAAATTCAAATAACTAAATTTAAATATGAATGACTAATTATGCAAATAAATATATATAAATCTACATTAGTAATCACTTTCCTCTGTCCTTGTTAGAAAATCATCGATGTTTGTGTGTTTATGGTTGGAAACCATAATTTTTTTTTAACACATCTAGTTTCATTTTTTGTAAGGCATTCTTTTACCATGAAATGCTGTGCTGACATCATGAAGAATGTATATTTCTTAATTTGTTCATTGAAGTATGCCAACAAGACCATCTCACTGTTGATTAATGTACCTCTACACAAATCTTTAAATTTTATATAAGATGCATCATCTGATTTCTAGAATTTTCCAGCAATAAATTTAAAAATTGCCTCATGAACAATGTCAGCTTTACACTTCGGTGCTTTCATGACCATCATTAAACATGTAGTTATAAACATAGTTGTTTATTGACAATTACTATAGTATTTATGTACCAAAAGAAATACTATTGGAGTATCTTAAATTCCGTTCTTTGTGCAGGAATATTTTATTTTTTAAATACACAAAAATGATGTGGTTGTGGAGGAAAACAAGAAAAAAGGAAATGGGGTGGGGGGAATTCAATTTGTATTTCAGTTTTCTTCCTTGAATATTGAGAAACTAAACAACATTAAACTTGGAATTTTTATTGAACACTCAGGAGACAAAGTTACTTTTCCCTCAGTGTAATACTTTCATTATTCTCTCAGTTCTTAGGCTAAAACCCTTAGACTTCAAAAGTACACCCCAGGAGAAATCATGTGTATTTTTCTCCTTTGATGTATAATCTACTGTTTAGGTATGTCATTTGAATATTTGTGTACTAAGAAATCTTTTAAAGTAACTGCAAATTGAACTGTTTCATTAATGAGTGTACATGTAATCCCTTATCTGACCCCTTTAGGCAGTTTTTGGTTTCACGACCAAACAATATACAATTTTCCACATTTTTGATATCTTAATTTGCAATACACCTGAGGATAAAAACAGAATTCATAGTGACTATTTTATCTTAGTGTTCACACTCCCCAAACATACATTTCAAGTTTGCTTGTACATAACATTGATCATTTTTAACAACAGTGTCTTCAACCCCTTCAATCTTTTTTTCATCACCTGAAAGTTTTAGTGAACAAAAATGTTGAAAATAAAACAAACCTTTTTAAGAGAGTTAATTCTCCATTTTCGTACCTGTAAACCCATTTGCTGTCATCAATGTGCAAGCCCTGATATGAACTGAACTCAGTCAGTGATTTAATTGTTTACACTATGATAAATAAGTAATCTGGAAATATATACATAGGGTGGCTACTTAACCCTGGTCTCCCTATTTCTGGATTATAGAGATAAAAGAAGGGGGATAGAAGAGATTTTATTAATCCCATTCAGACATTTCATTTGTGAAGATATAACAAGAGTAAAGTGGACAAAGATAAGAATAGAAAATAATTATTCGTTTCCTACTTGTGTCACACGCATTGTAACTGATGAACCATGTAATTGAATCTGCCACAATTATTTCTAGAATTAAATACTTATTGAAGAAACTATTGTTACCAACAGAATCCTCTCACTCAGCTTAACTATAAAAGGGATTTTTGCGATATAAATTATTGAAATATAATATTTTTAACATGGAAAATAAAGAGTTTCAATAATAAAGTCACTTTAGTGTAAGATATTCTGAAATTCTGTAAATAACTTTCATTTATAGTCCAAATAGCACAGGCTTAGCAACTCGGATCATCTGTGGCTGGTATTTCACAGCTATTGGACATTACCCAAGTGCAATGGAGTTGATATTTGTAGTATTGTCATTCCATTTCAAGTTCTTGAACTTGGAATGAGGGAATGACAATATTATGGACCATTGCAAAACTCCATAATATTGGGTTAAAATGGTGGAATTTTGTATGTTAAAATATAACTTGCTATGGCAAAGTCTTCCAGCTTTATCTCTAACTTTGGGAATTGTATAATAGCATTGGAAAATTCATCCACTGTTCTAGGGGCTTTAAAATGTGCTTTAATTATATAGGCAAAGTCTTCCAGCTTTATCTCTAACTTTGGGAATTGTATAATAGCATTGGAAAATTCATCCACTGTTCTAGGGGCTTTAAAATGTGCTTTAATTATATAGGATTTATATTATTATTAAAAGTACTCTTTATAGAAGTGGGCTAAAAATTCACTACCGGTACTTGCAAAATTCATCAAATTTACACTTAATTTTTACAGTAATAATGAAAACTAGGAGATTAAAATTAAGCATTCATAAACAATATAATGCTGAGACATTTTGGGATAAATTTAATTTTCTTACTTCAGTATTGAGGAAACTATACAACATTTAACTCTGAAATTTTTATTGAGCACTAATTCTGTTCTACCTCTCTGCATTTTAGACATTTTGGGCATTAAATACCTTGGATGGATAATAAAATTAATTTTTCCAAAAGCTGAAAACTCTGCTCTTTCTAATGAGATAGATTTGAAAACATTTCTAGGAGGTAGTTTTCTGTAGAAGTAGGTTGAAAATACTCTTTAATTTTGAAGCTTTTTGCTAAAATCAATTTTGAACTTAATTTGAGAAGTAATGGTAAGAACTGGGAGGTTGAACCTATACATTCTGGAATGACATTATGTTGATATATTGTGTACCAAGTTTCACTTTTCTAACTTGAAAGATATTCAGTGTTAAAGCCTGGACATTTTTTAAACACTCATTTTATCCTCAATTTTGCTGCACTTTTGCCACTGTATATTAATATGGTCAAAATTGCTATTTGCTTTATTGAATAGAATAGAGTGAAAAAAGTTCTACAACCAAGCTCAATTTCATTTATTTAGCCAAGCTCAGTTTCATTTTTTTAGCAATAATTTAGAAGGAAATGTTTTCGAAAGTTGCCAAAATCTTATAGTTGTACTGTACAGTTAAGCCATGAGTGGTGAAACAAACTGCTGAAATCTGAGATGGTTGTATGGGAAGCCTCTGTCATGGAGTGACCTTATAAATGATTTAAAATTTTAATGTGTAGAAAGTAACATAGAAGACTATAGCAAATGATGTGTCAATCTAACATAGTATTTAAAATTGTTATAATCATGACTATTTTATAGCTCCTTAAAAAATTTTAAAAATATTTTGATGTGGAAATACATTTCAAACTACTGCTACAACATCACATACTTTCTTGCATTATATGTAACTTTTTGAATCTTTGAAAATTTTGAGTTTTCAATGAAAATGAGACCTGTGCCATTTTTTTATGCATCCCTTGCTCTCTCTGAAGAAAAAATTAAGGAAAACTTCACAGTTTTTGAGAAAAACATTTTTTATAAATTACTGTTACTTCATGCATAAATTATATGAAAACTATTAGTTTTTTCAAAAAATTGTAAATTACCTGTATTTAAAAATTAAATATTTAGAACAGATTTTTAAGGGAAAAAGGGAAAAAATCTCTGTCATGAATATTGGTGTATGCAATGTTACTTTTTGCAGTTTCCGAAAATTCAGTGTTTGCTGGAAATGGGCACCTATGTCATTTTTTAAGTGTTCAAAACTCGCTCTTCAAGAGTCTTTCTCAAAGAAAAAATTGGGAACCTTTTCTGAGAAAATAATTGCTTAAATATTGCCTTTAGCCTTAAATTAATTTTGCCTTAAATATTGCCTAAGTATTTCACACAAAATGATGCGAAAACTACTCATATTTTTGAACAAATTTCCTGGTCTTATTTAAAGATGTGTCATTGAAGAACAGATTTCATTAAGGGATGGTCAATATGTTCTATGTTCAATATTGTAGTTGTAGGAAGACACTGAAATTTTTTAACCTTTGCAATTTTCAAAAATCTTGATTTCAAGGAAAATGAGACTTGCACCAGTTTATAAGTGCCCCTTGTGTATCTAAGGGAAAAATTTAATAAAATAATTTTGAAGAAAATATTGAACATATTGAGACTTCTTGGAAAATAACTCCCAAAATAGAAATATCCATTTCAAACTTGCAGGGCCTTGAGTTTGTCCAGATCGATGGGGGAATATCAGTTTTTGAAAAATTGTATGAATGACTTGGGCACAATAAAATAGTGTTGCCGCCAGCCAAAAGCCACAAAACCATACATCATGTTAGAGAAACCACCATACTGACCATATATCATGTTAGAGAAAGTAATTTGTAAAGAACAAAAATGGGAACAAGATTCATTCAATTTTTTGGTAGCACGGCCCCACACAGATTTTTCTGTTGAAAAACCACTGAATTTTGCTGCAACATCACAATATTTTCTCTTTACTACATAAATATGGAGAGCAAAAGAAAGTTAATTTTCTGCTCAAATTCTATTGTGTTTCTTTGAAGTAAAAATGCAGGCATCTTTACAAGTAAGAAGATGGTTCCTCTAGTCAGTAAATGGTTAGGTCTTGATATTGTAGGTTTCATATTCATAAGCTTGTGTCAAACTTACTGTGATATACTAATGTATCATATATTTAGACAGTAACATTTGCTGTAAATGGGTTGGGTTGTAAGGGTATGCAAATGGGAACATACAGCCTTAGTAACGCCGGCGTAGCGGTTGGCAAGGTCAATAAACTGCATTCAGGCCTTGAATATGTGGGGGCGCTGGCTAGACAGAAATATAACATATTTTGGGATTGGTTTAGAAAGGAATGACTATCGAGAGCGTGGCTACTTGATTTGGTAAGAAATAGATGGATTGGCTAAGGGAGAATAGACTGTCTACTCATGGCGGAAGTTTGTCGTTTGTTTAAAAAAATAAGAATGAAGGATGGATACCGAGGCTTGGAGGGATAAAAACGGAGGAGTAAATGACATTCTGATAGAGGCCGTAGAGTGGTGCGGATCGCTCGCGAGTTCAATATTAGGGGAGTAGGACTTGTAAGTTTGTCGTCAGAATCAATGGTTTTCGGACTCTGAAAGTTTGTGATGTGCAGCATTTAAATTCGCTTGGGACTTTGAAAGTTTTTTATATTACGGTGTGTTTATTTTGAACTTTGAACTTTAATGTTTTACCACGTAGTTTGGGAGAACTAGGAACTGTGAATATTAAGTAAGAACCTGTAGATATTCGAGGCAGTTAGGGCTGGATTCGTCGGCAGCGTCGCAAGATTACAAGAGAGAAGCTGGACTTGGGATTATCATCACTCAAATGAGAAGATACTGCGGAGCGCCGTCGGTCAAGATTACGTTTAGATAAGTACTACAGTACAATGGTTTTCTTTTAAACGAGGTCATGACCTAAAGGCTTAATAATTTTCCATACAAATTGACAATTTTACTTCACAAGTCAATAAATTGTTAAATTTTCTTTTGGAAAGGAAAAGATGATTTTCATTTAGTCAATCACAACTGATAAGTAGTTAGAGATATATATAATTATTTCCTTTCAGATTCCTCGCCATACTGTACAGTTGGCAGATCAAATAATCGGCTATCTAGGCGATAGCGATTATCCGTTACGTGACCCATTGATCCAGCTAGCCGGACATTTATCCATTCGTTAAGATTAGCTGTGGAGGCATTGGTTGTAATTATCAATTATCGTAACCTGTTCCTGGCGCCCATAGTTTTCTATAAATTCGGAACGGGTCAAGAATATAACAGTTCTAAGGTAAATGATGTAATTTAAAGCGGCACGATCTCGTAATAATTTATGACGAGACATTTTTGGTATATTTCATTACAAACTTAAACATTTGTCATAGCTAGTGGGAGTAAGCTAACCAATTCCTAGGGAAATTAACCTCCTTAATATAATTTCTGAATTAATAAGAATCCGTGTAATGTATTTCAGATTATGACTGTACCATCTATTTATACCATTAATTACTAATGCCAAAAAGTAATGATACAAAGATAAATAGTTATGAAATTTGCGGTAAATTAGAGTTGATGGAATTGAAATTAATTATTAGTTATGGAGAAATACATAATCTCTATAAAATTGGTAAAGTCTTCCTTTAAAACAATAGAAATGAAATTTCTTTGCTTTTTGTACCACACCTAAAAATTTTAATTAAATCCTGTTTTCTTGCAATGAATATCAGAGAGTTCCTTTCTTTTTTTTAAACACCTTTTAGAATTCCACTGTTAATTTATTTCATGTCTGACCTCATACTACTAATTGTTGTGGACTAAATGATTTCTATATTACATAATTGTGATTATTGTTTTATAAAAATGAAGATTAATACAAAATAATAAACCACAATTAATTGAATCATCATCATCGGTATTACTACTACTATTATTTAACTCTGAAAAATTAAATAAAAAATATTTAATTTATTATAAAAATATAAGAATATAAATTAAAGTTTCAAATAACAGGAGTTGTAAAACAAAATAATGAAATTCGCATGGGTAAATGCGAAATGAATATTTAAAGGATGGTAAAAATGAGAAAATAAACCGCTCAGACAGATATCTTATCAGACGTGAACTATCTCGGAAACGAAGCGTTTCTTTGAATAACACGGGTAACATTTTGATGCAATGATTCGCAGAAGACAATTGAAATAAGACCGGAAAGACGAGAAACATTTAGAAATATTCATCTGTAGGTAAGAAATGTAATTTAATGTAAGCGTCGAAGCTGATAAGAATTTGAAGTTTCCTCCTAAAAAGCATCATGTGGACCTCGCTCGCTTATTGGCTTACAGGAAGAAAATTATCAGCCTGACAGCACAACCATAGACTACTACGTGTGGGCTGAACCGTTTGCTACAGTCACACCCGGTCACACCTGTGATTATAATGCGTGTGATTAGTTGAGTGATTATAACACGTATTAATTCATTGCTGAGTCTGCTGCGGGCCGCTGTCGAGAGCGAAATGGTTGTGATGGAAGTGTGCGTGGACTGTGTGGAATCTGCAATAAATGCAGAGGCAGGTGGTGCTAGGCGAATCGAGCTTTGCAGTGCATTGAGTGAAGGTGGCCTCACTCCCACTCGTGGACTATTGGAAATTGTAAAATCATGTGTGTCTATTCCTGTGTTCGCTATGTTGCGACCTCGCGCAGGCAGCGATTTTATGTATAGCAGATTGGAAGTTGACGTAATGAAGAAGGATGCTAAATTGCTCATGGATGCTGGAGCCAATGGATTCGTTTTTGGCGCGCTGGACCAACTCGGAAGAATTGACGAAGATGTATGTAAAGAGTTGTTAAATGTAGTTTCCCCGTTGCCGGTGACCTTTCACAGAGCTTTTGATGTACTTGCAGATCCATTAGAAGGATTAGAAACATTAGTAAGGTTAGGTTTTTCACGAATCTTGACCAGCGGCCAAGAAGCGAGTGCTGAGAAAGGTGTTGGATTAATTAAGAGTTTGATTACGAAATCTGGAAGTAGAATTAAGATTATGCCGGGAGCAGGAATTACTGAAAATAATCTCGCCAACATACTTAATGCTACAGGAGCTATTGAATTCCATGCATCTGCGAGGCGACCAAAGAAACTACGTGTTAATCGTGTAGATGTCAAATGTCAAATGGGTTCTGTGGATGATTGTGTTCTTTTAATCACTTGCGAAAATTGGTTAAAGAGATGGTAAGAATTGCGAATTGTGATTAGGCAAAGGTCTTATAAATAGAATTTACTCAAATGAACTTTCAAAGGACAATGAGAAAAGCATTTTTATTTAAACGAAAACAATTGCAATGAAGTATTAAATGTATCTATACAGCATGACCCCATAATCTTAAACGACTTATTCCACCATCAGGAGCAATTGTCACTCGAATATATGAGAAAGGGCCTTTTGCTTGAAGTGCAGATTCTAGATATATATGGTTTTTATGTGGTGACAGCTGCAAAATTTCCACAATGTTGTATATGGTATTGTACTTTATAAATTATCATGTTAAAATATTATCAATAAATCAGTCAAAATATTTATGCATGTACCTTAGCAGGAGGAAGTAGTATTTCCCAGAGAACATCTCCATTGATATCCTTTGTACCTTCAATCTTTATAGAATCGGGGAAGTTTCCTTTGAAATGGCTTGTATCGACTTCAATCTCTTGTATTGTACCAGAGCATCCCAGTTTGAATATTGCCCATTCATTGCCAGGAACTTGCAAAATATTATTTTTATCAACTGCAATTGAAACAGATTTCTTACACATCAGACAAGTAAAGGGAATATTATGAAAGAACACTGTAGTTAAATTTTGTATGAACTGGTGATTTTTGTATGAACTTAATCTTGTTTACCTTTCAGAATGCTTGGTCTGTCCAGACGTCGGGCAGTTTCCCATCCATCTCCCATGTCTTTTCCTGGATTTAGCTTCATTATATTACGTGGATGACCGTAATGGGCATTGCTGTATTTCACACACACACTTCCATTTAATATGGACAAAAGATCAATTTTCTGTAATAAATATTTTGTGTAAAATATTGGACTATTTTATATATTACAAAAAAGCATTGACTTTTAACTAACAAACAAACAATCATGGTAAAAATTTAGAGAGTGCAGAAAAATGAGAAAATATTAGAAACCTTATTATTAGAGTATCATTGGAAGAGATAGGGTTAGCTCATAGAAAGTGAAGAGAAAGAAGACCAGTAGTATGGCCATGTATACAGAAAAATGGGTATGCATGTGAAAAGAAAAGTTTTGAAAATGAACTAGTCTGGGAAAAGAGGAAGGGTAGTGAAGGATGGGTGTGTACATAAGAGGGCCATAATCTGAAAATTTCGAAAAGTGACTCTTTAGCCTTATGTAAGAAGTCCTTTTATTGTAAATGTAAATATATTGATATGTTAAATCCTTGGTAAAATGATTTATATAACTTTTGATCATTTTAAAATTTACTTGGTTGATGACAAACAGATGGACTTATTTGTCTATCTGGCTACTGATACCGAGTTGAGTAAGTATTATTTACTTACAGTTTAGGATATTAAATTTGAAAAACGTTGACGTTTTACTCATTTACAAAATTCAACATGTGCTCTACTCGTCAACTTGTTGACTTACTATTTTTCAATAATTCATTTTAAGATTTATGCTTGTTTTTGGTTTTTGCAAAAAATAATACATATATAACCAAAATTGCAAAGTAATTGCACATTTTTAATGTAATTTTTATTTCAATTTTTTTATTTTAATAGATTGTTTATTTAACATAAACAACATCTAAAAACTGTATGTAACGTACAGTAACTTACTGAACGTTGTTTACAAAGTATTATCAGGAATAATAAATCAGAGACTTGAAAAGTATTCTGAGCAAATTATTGGAGAATACCAATGCGGATTTTGACTGTATAAAGGTACAATGGATCAAATGTTTGTAGTGATACAAATTATTGAAAAATTTCAACATGATTAAGATGTTCACCTATTATTTGTGGATTATAAACAAGCATTCGATTGAATATATAGGAAGATCCTTTATGAAACACACTATGACATAGGAATACCAGAAAAATTAATAAATCTGATTAAGACGTCAATGAAAAGTACAAAAACAGTAATTACATGTGGTAACAAAAGGGCAAACCTATTACAATAGAGTCAGGAGTAAAGTAAGGAGACAATCTAACAGCTACTCTCTTTATATTACACAGTATAATAAATAAGTTAACACAACAGTATGATGTTTTATGAATCAGTATAAATATGTGCATATGCAGATGATATTTGTATAATAGCTAGAAACAAACATGTTATTAGAAATAGAAAGAAAAGCAGAAAGGATAGGCTTAACAGTAAATGAGAATAAAACAAAGTATATGGTACTTTCCGCATCAGATAAAAGAAAGAGCCCCCAAAATATTAAAATATTGAATAAAACCTTTGAAAGAGGTACCAACTTCAAGTATTTAGGAACCCTTATTAGTAATCATAACGATATGAGGGAGATCATCAAAGAATGCGTAAAAGCAGGGAATAGCACATACTATATAAATATGCAAATATTAAGAAATAAATCAATAAGATGTAACACGAAAATGAAAATATATAAAATCTTAATACATCCTGTGGTAACATATAGGGCAAAGGCCTGGACATTAACAACAAATGATGCAAATGTATTAAGGCAATTTGAACACAAAATAATACGGAAAATATATGGAGCTATCAAATATAAAGATATAGGGGCAGTGATGAGATCAATTTAATATTGGAAGAAAAAGATATTGTCAGATTTATTACAGCACAAAGGATTAGATGGTTGGGATGTAGAGAAAGGATGGAACAATCAAGAATGCCTGAAAAGATATCAGAAGGTAACCTCTTCTCAAAACAGAGGAGAGGCCGTCCCAAAGAAAGATGGAAAGTTGATGTGTGATGAACATCATGAAGCTGAAGAAATGGAAGAAGGTAGCAGAAGACAGAAGAAGATGGAATGTGTGCATGAAGCCGAGGCCCACAAAGGGCTGTAGAGCTAGAAAAGAAGAAGAAGAATGTGACATTGTATGGGGAGAAGTATTTTCTGTACATGTTTACTTAATATCTGGGATCTGTACCCTAAACCAAAACTTGAGTTGAATCATGATTACAGGTGGAAGTGAGAGGGTTTTTTTTTTTTTTGGCGAGAACTGATAAGTAACTATTAGCTTCTGAGTAACAACTGTTTGCAGAGGCAAATCATGTACAGACTTTGGCTATTATTGTGTCTTTCATGGAGGAATTGAATTTCTGCTTCAAGAATGTGGAGAATATTAGTTTAAATAACTCTATTCCCACTAAACCCTAGAAAAAGTACAGAGATAGTGAAATAAATGTTTGCCCAGAAGCAAAACAAGGGGCCATCTCAGCGTTCACTGAAGGATCAGGGAAACGACAAAAATCTGATTGAGATTAGGACATATCATGTCTCATGATGTTTTTTGATTTTTTTTTCTTTTTAGCTTATTAATTATACATGGCAAGATGGGTGAGAAGAGTGTGAAAGCTTAAGGGTAGGGTAAACAATGAAATAAAAGTTTTGTGATAAAAATATAATAAGGGAACTAACACAGAACTGTATTAGTTTTCTATTTCCTCTGGTCTCAGCTAGCTACTCGGACTTGCTACTTACTTTTGCAAGCTGCCATCTAACACTGCCCAAAGTAAATTTTTTGACATTTTCTTAATTTTTCAGTTTCCCAATAGTAGAACAGAAATATTTTAAGAATTTTAAAGAACAGTACAACCTTGTCCTAAATGGCAATTTTCTTTGAAAAAGTTGGAGCCACATTTAAGGAGAAGGCGTTTAAGCACTACGATAAATTGGAAATTTGAGGCTTTTTTTTTCCACAGACAATTTTTGAAAAACATGATTAGAAGTCTTTTGAAACACTTTAACCCACAAATTCAATAGTATTTACAAATTGCTGGAAATGTGCATATTAATGGCGTAAGGGATCTTTCAAAAAATTAAATTTGTGTAAATTTTGAAAACGAACCAGATCGACTGGAGAATATCCATTTAGGAAAAAATCCTACCTGTGGTTTAGGCGGGAGTCGTGTTCGCAGACGGACGGGTACATAGACAGACAGACAAACGTTTTGAAAAAACACAACACTTTTTCGGTATCTGGGGACCCCAAAACGCGTTTTTCTGTTGAAATCTCGAAATCTATTTTCCGCAGCATTACATAACTTTCCTTATACTACGTATATACGTATGTATCCGTTTATACGAACGTATACGGGAAAGTAAAAACAACAGTATAATTAGTGCACTGAGTGACAGCCAATGGGAATAAGCTGTGTGCATAATACATTAACATTTTGCGCAGAAGCTAACAAAGGGAGACGAAATTGACGAACTTGCGTTGAGGAAGAGACAGTTGCAAGGCGGGTAATATGATTTGCAGGAGAGAACGTGCTCGGCTATGGTGGGAGTCGGACGTGAGATGGTTGCGTAGTTTATCGTGAGAATAATTTCGTCCGACTTACATTAAAACTTCGAACTCGGATGATCCAAACAAGATGGCAGGGATGTGGAATTGGAACGGAGTCTGACTGCTGATTTCACCGGTCAAGAGTGCAGTGGTCAACCAAAATAAAGTGCATATATATTAAATAGTTGTTTGAAGACGAAGTTGTGTCCAATTTAAATTTAAGAAGTATTAATACATGAGAGAATCAGAGGTAGTATGGTCATGAAAAGTAACAGATATCAGACAAATGGTAAATTTGTGTGAAAGTGTTGTAAATATGAAGTGAACGTTAGTATTATATTGTAGTGTTACGGTTATTATTTGTTTTACTCGTAGTGTCAACAATGGAGCTGTGATAATGAGTGTCATTTGTGAATGTAAAGGCAAATTATAATATTTTGGAATGATTAACAATTTTTTGTTCAAATACAAATATGATAAAATCCTAGGTAAATTTTACAACTTGAAATCCTGTATGGGCAAGTCTGTCGACCTATGAATTATACATTTTTTGAAGTGAATGGGCGATTTGCATTCTGAAACTTAAAGGGAGCAATGGTAAATTGTTAAGTAGTAATAAATTACTGAATTAGGCTGGAGCCGGCAAAAAATAGCTTTATTATTAAATAAATAAAATAAAATTAGGAATAAGAAGGAATCGCGGGTCTCAGTACATAAGGAGGGAAAACCGTGTCCCAAAAACTGCAAATAAGACAATTACAAAATGTTGTTTAGGAAAGTGTTGTACATTTTATAGAATGACAATAACAGTAGAGTTTAATACTACAATTGAAGACCTTGGTGCAATAACATACTATGCCAATATACCTAAGTTTTGAGAAAAAGGATAGTAAAGGTTTAGACATTGCATTCTACATATTGGGATAAAGAACATTAATTAATGAATTATACTGCCATCTTGCGGCAAATCTTTAAAATAAAAACCCATCATCTAGACACATCTATGGGGCGTTGAAATACACTAACATCTCAATTTCATCAGAAATGTGGCATATCCTGTTATTACCCCAATATCTTCAGTTATATAATGAATTTTACTTGGTGATTTCTTGCTCTGACCTTTCCTAAAAGAGAGTTTCTGTCAAATTGGACTTCTCCGAAAACACGGAGCCGTGCTATTCCACCATCAGGATACAAGTTAAATCTTAGGTGTGTCCATTTTTCTTGATTATTTATGTAAAAATAATTAAAACGAGAATCTTCATAACCAGGTTTCAGTGGAGTCATAGGAAGCAAGTAAGTCCATTCCTAGATCAATAACAAATTAATTATCAATCTTAAAGAAAGGAGGATTGTAGGTGGTCATGTACGTATTTAAAAAATTGCATATGAGTTTTTGCACATTGTTTTGCAGTGCTTTATTCTATTTTTTTGAAGTAATAATGTAACTTAACAAATATTATTTTTTGAGTAATATTTAATTATTATTAAAATAAATTAAAGCAATTTGAAGTATTATTTATTTCGTGATAAGTTCATTTTTATGACTAGGAGGCATGCTAGTTTTGAATTTTTCCCTGTTTAATTAATTTATTTATTAATTTTTATAAGGTTCTTTGTAATCTGTTCAAGGTTATTATAAATTGTTTCTAGATTCATTGCTAATTCCCTAATTATTGAAAGATGTAATTTGGTTTTTGATTGTTAGTTTCAGCCAAAAGATAACATTAATAATACCTAGGTGCATACCCAGTTGTTCAACTTTTTTTCCTGAGGCAGTGCATTCTGAGTCTGTCAACATCATGCATTAGCTTTGTTTTTGCTTCTAGTTTTAAGTTCTTTTATGATTTCTGTGAAGAGGTATCTGACACTATTCTAGGTTAACTAGTTAGTAGGTACCTATTTGAATTTGTCAAAAATAAACCTGAGACTGGAGCTGTTGAATCTGTCTCATTTCTTCTTCAGAAGCCGCTCTACCCATTTCACTCTTTCGTTGAGGAATACATTCTTCATCTAAAATAAATTGTCATGCATGGAAAATAGAAAGTAAATGACAAGAAGTTTAATGAAAACAAACATAATAATCTGAATGAGAACACACTATCTCATAGACTACCACTATACTTTTCATACATTCAAAAGTAGAAACTATGAAGTAGAAAGGTGCAACATCATAGAATCTGTGAATTTCGGTATGAAGATTCCTTCTGAGATACTATTTGATCGTGTGAAGTCATCTTCAAGCATTATTGTAGTCTGCAGGAGAGGAATTCACTGTTATAAATTTCTTCTTGACATATTGCACTTGTATAGAGAGACATTTTTCTCAATTTTGGCATTTTGCACCTCTCTATTTTCAAGTATCCTATTAAATACATGATTTCATACAATTTCTCACTAAGATATAAGAAACTAGTGGTGCTATAGAATGGCACAGATTTTCCCATATTAGTTTTCTGTTCCCTTGGATCTGGGCTAGCTATTTGGAATTGCCACATACTCTTCCCAGCTGTCATCTATCACTGCCCAAAGTATATATTTTTTTTAACATTTTCTTAATTTTTCGGTTACCTAATGGTAGAATAGAAATATTAATTTTAGAAAAACAAACAAACACAAAATCCTTGACCTAAATTGCAATTTTCTTTTAAAAATTTGTATGTTTTTAAGAAAACGGCATTTAAACACAATTAAAAATGCGAAATTTATAGCTTTTTCACAGAAAATTTTTGAGTTTTAAAAAACTTCATTTTTAGTCATTTGAAGCACTTACACTCACAAATGTAATACTGTTTCCAATTTGCTGGTAATGTGCATATTAAAGATGTGAGAAATCTTTCAAAAAAAACAAAACATTTGTGTAATTTTTGAAAAAACAAAAAATACCTCAATATAAACTTTACGTCGTATTAAAGAGTGCAATTAGTACGATCCATTCCAAGAGTTTGAAGAAAAAATTTGGAGCCATTTATGGGAAAATGGTGTTTTAGATTTTCTGAAAATGCGGAATTTTGAGCTAGTTTTCACAGAAACCGTTTGAGTTTTCGAGAAACTTTACTTGACATTATTTAAAGCATATGTACTCATTAATATAATAATGTGAAAAAACCGCCTATAATGTAAATATTAATGACGTGAGACAGAAGTCAAAAAAATTACATTTTTGCAATTTTTCAAGAAACAAAAAAATTGAGCAATATTGCATTTATGTCACCTCATAAAGTACATTTAGCACTATCCCTACCAAATGTTTAAAGAAAAAAATTGGAGCCGTTTTGAGAAAATCTTGTTTTTGTATTTTTTTAAAATTGCGCATATTGCTTGCAATATTGCGCGAACACTACTAAAATTTTCAAACAAATGTACATTACCTTTAAGAAAGAGCTAACTGTGGAGAAAAAAAATATTTGAAGGAAATATCTTTATTTGCAATTTTGCAATTGGAGGAAGACACCGAATAAAATTCAAGTTTTGCAGTTTTCGAAAATTCAGAGTTAATCCTGAAAGTCAGATCTATGCCTTTATAAGTGTATTTTACCCTATTCTTAAAAGAAATTTAAAGAAAAAAAATTTAGAACCGTTTTTGAGAAAATTTTGAAAATGTTCGGGGGCTTCATGTAAAGTACCCCAAATTTTAAAGAATGTTTTGCAAAATCTCAGAGGTTTGACTCTATCCAGATGGACAGGGGTTTCTGCGATTTGGAAAAATCCTACGCATGTTTTAGACGCTAGTTGTGTCACATTCACCGGACGGACGGACTGACGGATGTTTTCCTTTCAATTGGTTTTTCGGTCTCAAAGACTTACAAAAGAAGGATTCTGGCTACACCACTTGTTATGGGATTTTTTCTTAATTTAGAAACTGGATTAATCTACTTTTTCGTTGTAATGGTCCGGCAACTAATTTTTTCCTGCCAAAAATTCGCCTTTTTCGCGCAGCATTACTTAACTTTCCCTGTACTACGTACATTACTCAGTATTTTTTATTTATTTATTTGTCAAAAAACAGTAAAAACTGTATATGACGTGTGGGGAAAGAAATTTATCTGCGCACATTTTCTTGGCCAGAATTTAAAAAAAACGAAAAAAAATTAATTTAGAAAATAATTATTTTAGAAAAATCAAAATATTTGAAAAATGTTTTTTCCTGAGTTATAGAAAATCAATTTCAACTGTAAATGAACTACAAGCAAAAGGAGTGCTCAACAAAACGTGCGCACAGTGAAGCCACATTTACGTCCAGAAGCAAAACAAGGGGCCATCTCAACATTTGCTCTATGGATCAGGGAAACTGGACAAAAACCTGATCGAGATGGGGGTCATTGACCCGGAAGCTGAAGTACATTACTTGTTACAGGCGTATTAAATATTTTTTGAAAATGTATACAATGCAAACGTAAACTAATTCATTATATATCTTTGTTTTGTTACATTAAACATTATTTTTCTTTTTCACGATCAGTATAGTCTCTAATTGTATAGAAACAGTTTTGCAGCAGAAAAGATTTTACTTTAAACTTAAATTTGTGTACCGACTTTAATTGTTTTATGTCATCTGGCAATGCGTTGTAAAGTAACGTACATGTATTGTATGTTGATTTCTTGTACTGAGCTGTTGATACTGACACTTGATGCACGTGATTTCTACGGTGTGTGTTGTAATTATAAAGATCAATATTGCATGAAAATATGTTCCCTCCGTTAAGTAGGTCATTTTTGACAAATATTACAGATTCGTAAATAAATAGACAAGGCAATGGTAAGATTCCCAGTTCAATGAAAAGAGGCTTGCACGAATCACGTGGAAGGCATTTTTTCATTATTCGAATAATTTTCTTTTGCAATCTGAAGGTCTGAATACTACAGGATGAGCTTCCCCAGAATATTATGCCATATCTCAGGCGGGAATGCACATTTGCAAAATAAACGCAACGAGCTGTATGAATGCTGACAGAATTTGAAAGAATTCTGAATGCGTAGCATAATGAACTTAATTTAGTGTTTAATTCTGTTATATGTACATTCCATTTGAGGTTTGATTGAATTGAAAGACCTAAAAATTTTGTTGCCTCAACATCAGCTAATTGCATATTGTTCATTTTCAATGGAACATGCGATTTCCGATTTGAGATGCAAAAATGCATTGAAACAGTTTTTCTTTCGTTAACAATTAATTTGTTATTATTAAACCAATTTGAAACTTCTGAAATTGTACTATTTACTGCTTCTTTTTTGCAAAGAACATTCGTGTCATCAGCAAACAGAACCGTTCTTCCATTTTTAATAGACGAGGGCATATCGTTTACATATAACAGAAAGAGAATAGGACCTAAGATCGAACCTTGCGGGACCCCATGCTCAATTGGCAAAGAATTGGAAATATAAGTATGTAATGTCCTTTCCTGCCAGTATGGTATTTCTACTCTTTGAGTCCGATGTTTAAGGTAAGAAGTTATCCAATCTAGGGCAATACCACGAATTCCATACGAAGGTAATTTTGAGAGCAAGATCTTATAGTCAATAACGTCAAAAGCTTTCGAGAGATCTAAGAATATTATATACGTACGTATACGGGAAAGTAAAAAGGATACTGCAAATGTTAACGGAGAAAGAGACATACATACCTTCAGTCTTGTTTAAAATATGAAATGAGGCAAAAATGATTTAATAGGACATACACAGTGCGATCATTTTATTTGTGTGCCGCGATCGCGGAAAATATACAGAGAATGTATCAATATACGGAGATTGTCAAGAACGTATCAGAGCCGCGAGTAGTTCCAGCATCTACTATTACGTGAGTACATTTTAATATTCCCAATAGCCAATAGCTTCCCTCTTCGGCGATTCTACCGACCGTCCTGCCTCTATTTCCCTGCCATCCTTGACCTTGTTTGCCGAGGCCAAATTGCCGCGAGACCGGCACATTTATAAAACGGTCACCCTCCATTTTGAATACAAAGGCACTAGCCGGATAAGGTGGTAAAAAGTGCCCCCGCTTGGAATCGAAAAGTGAATCTTTCCTGAGGATTGTGACCACGAAAAACATTTTTTCATGGACTTTTAAATTCCTGCCCCCCTCACATCCGCCGTAATAACGAAGAACGTGTTTTTTGAACTTTATTTTTTTCACTGACTCCGCCGCATGAATTTTCATGGAAAATAATGGTTATTTATGTAAAATTTACTGAATTTTTCAAAAATAATTTTTAAAAATTTATTAGCCGCGAAATTCAACCTTTTATATGGATTTGAAAATTTTGGAACTTTTTTAAAGAAAGTTGTTTTTCCACCGGGAGCACGAGAAAATTCTCAAATGTTGCCCTAGAAATCATCTATCTTCTGGAAATTTTTCAGATTTTTATGATTGGTGCGCCATGTCTAAACAAATTAAAATACGTATTTTCGTCCCATTCGGCGTATTTTCATGTATAGAGTGACACAGGACAGGAACGGTTTTGAACTGCGTAGAACTGATAGTGCAGTGGTGGGAGGTGGGCGTGGTGGGATAGTTCTGCTCTATAAAAGACGCCACTTCATTTACTCAGTCCTTATGGAGCAATGGGACAAGCAACGTCGATTGTTTGTCTATGACAGAGAAGTGATGAGTCTATTACAGCTAGGCAGCGATTGTTTCGGTCACGGTTCAATGTTGGTCGACATGGAGCTGTTCCGAGCCGCAATACAATCCTCATATGGGTGAAGAAATTCAGATCGGCAGGAAACATCATGGCTAAGAAGCCTGGCCCGAAACGCAGTGTAACGACACCAGAAATAAAGGCTAATGGAAGTGGTAGTCAGATGCCCAGAACGGTCAGCTAGACGTCATGAAGGTGAACTACGAATCAATCGTGAATCGGTTAGAAGATTTTTTTGTAAAGAATTAAAATTCAATCCTTGCAAAATGCTAAATCGCCCAAAATTGCCAAAATCACCCAGATTTACCAAATATTCCCCCAATTTGCCGACGACACGGCGCTATTTTTCTCAGGACCTGCTCTGTACAAAATACGTAACACAATGCAACTATATAGATATAGTTGCATTAGACTTAGATTAGACTTAGAAGTCTAATTGATAGCTGGGCCGCTAAACTAAAAATCCAACTTAACCCATTAAAAACAGCTTCAGTAAAAATATTTACCCTCAGAACTTACACTTCTCCAACTCCCTTCATATTAAACAACAAACCAATAATCTGTCATCCACAGAGCACAATTAAATATCTTGGACTCAACAGAAACACGAAAATTAACTGGAAAGAAATATTTACAAACTAAGTTTGTCAAGTAAAAATAAAATTACAACAAAAATCTATTATCAACAAAACCTCCTCAATACCACAGAGCACAGCCATAATAATACAGGCGTACCCCATCTGGATTAAAGCCGCAAAAAACAAATATCCACCAAATACAAATGTTCCAAAATCAGTATCAAAAATAATCACTAACGTCCCTTGGTTTGTCACCAACGACCAACTCCACAAAAAAACTATATATTGAAACACATTAGCCAACCATATTAATTACCTTGCCTCCAAATTTTATTTCAATAATGCACTCAACCTCACCCGAAATCCTATACCACCAACCGAAATTCAAAACAAATTCCCGTTCCTGAAAAAATTAACTGGAATTGACAATTAACAGAAGTTCCTCGTCTCTGTATAGATGAAGCATAGCATGTAAGTTAGTAGTAAGCATCCTAAACATATTAATAATATGTAATATTCTATCTTCATTAATTACAGAATTTGTATCCTCGTATCCAAAAATAAAATTCAAAAATTCCGCTGGCCTTATTGTTTTTCCATTGTATCTTCCGTGAGACAAGTAATAAATTATGGCGGCAATGTGCAAGCAACATCCGATTGTACGAAGACAGTTTGCACAATCGCAACAATATTTTAGTTTTCTTGAAAATCCAGTGGTATGAGGTTTGCATTCCACAAAGCATTTATAGGTTTTTCTTTTTATGTGCCGTGAACGGACTTCGAACTTGAGGATGGTTGGCTTTAATTTTAAATATTGTAAATCGATGTTGTTGTTTTCTTTAAACATTTCTCCTAAATGTGAAATAACCTGACCTAATTGATATGTTTCAGAAAAAAAATTAAATCTTCTTCCGTGAGTTCTGGAAAATCAGGAATATCTGTTAGAGTTACATTTTTGAAATCGATTTTTCGTCGGGCCCATCTTTGTTCTTCGACTTCGTTTGCCAGGGTATTAGTTGTAGGTTGTGGAAGTAACATTCGTTGAACAATATCTTCTGTTCTGCTCATATCGGAAATCATTCTTGGACCAAAAGAATTGTTCAAATAGCATGCCATTTTACAATACAAGCCTACCTTTGGTAATAATTTGTTGTCTAATTGGTGATGCAAGAATTTATATTTTTTAGCAATGACTCCGTGAACTGCTTCCACAACTCAGCGAATCTTCGTTACGAAACGGGAAGAATTAAATTCCTCAGTTTTTAATTGCTTTCGATTACCTTTCAGTGCAGGCATAAGAACGATGTACTTTTTTAACTTCTAAATATTTTTTGGCGTCTCTAAAATCTCTGTCTACTACGCAAAAGTCTCCTTCCTGTACTGTCATAAGTTGTACTTCCTGTACTTCCTGCAATAAGTTGTTCAGACCATGTGGGTCGGATGTTACTTTTGTCATAATCGTAGCATCGTTTTCAGTGGCATAAAATGGTCCCAAAATATCCGGGGAATTAAAAAATAATTTTTTCTACAATTATAGCACAAAACATTATTTATATTTACCTCGCCATTAATGTTCTTTTACAATTCTGACTTCTCTTTCATTTCTAATTGTAGATTCGTTTCCACAAGTTTTGCGAATGAACTTCATACATTTGATACATTTTCTATCGTCTGTAAACTTAACCTTTGAGCTAGGTTCACCATTCTTGTTATTCGATGACATCATCAAGCTCCAAATAAATTATAATTATAAATTATAGAGACAATTTTATAAAATTATATATTAATTTAGGTAATAATATTTTCAGTCACATTTTAAAATAATATACTCGGCATTCCCCCGTTCCAGCTCGTTTTCACATTATTGCACCATTGTTTAAAAATAGAAGAGTAACCAGGATAATCTCCTCCCCCATACGACACATACAGTTCTACTGTTTTCTGACCAAAGAAATCAAATCGATTCAACAATGAAAACCTTATTTTACATATCAGGAAAATACGTGGGCATCTGTGGCATGCCCAACGAGTTAAATAGGGATTTTGGGATGGCATCTGAGACATGCCCTACGCGTGGTAGGCCGGAGCACATTACGTACTGATACGAGCTAGTAGCCATTATTCTCGTGGCATCTCTAACATGCCGTAAGAGCTGTAGGAGGTATATTATGCGCTTTACTTACGAGTGCAAAGGGTTAGGCGAGTGGCTACTGCTGGCAATAATAGTGATGCTATTTATGATACTGAGAAAACGGGTATAAGTGACAGTGGAAAAGATGTAGATGATACGAGCAGCGTCAGGCCATCACATGAATTTGGTGTTCCTCCACTACCGAACAAAGACACTAAAGCAAATTAATTCTCAATCAAGTTCGCTAGCACGTATGATGCGGTAGGCTAATGCTTCTGGTATGGGCGGACGCGCGGGGGCGCCGCCTCCTGGCTTCCTCCCCACCACCTTCAGTTACCCCCTCTACTCGCGAATCACAGCGGCCACCCTGGAAAAATCCAGCTTTCCATTAGCGTCACATACTAAAAAATATTACTGAAATGATTAAAAGCAAATAATGAAGATGCTATTTTTGAAGAAAAAAGGGATAAAAAGGGCGAAGTTAAGTGTAGAACGATAAAAGTAAGTTACTGTTTTGATATTTAAGCTTTTAAGTATTTTTTAATATGATAGAAAATCTGTTTAATCAGTTATTTATCTTGTTAGTATACACCACAGCATCTAAAATTCTCAAGAAATTCTCACTTAAACTAAAGTCATTTCTTTATAATTGATAATTTTTCGAAATTCTCAATTTATTAAAAATAACTGAAAAAAATTGTTCACCATCTGGTGCGATTATATCTAACGGTCAAAATATTATTGACAAAATTATTTACTGATATTAGCCTTTTAATATTGTAAATACCGTGGCTAGAAAACAAATAATATTGTAATTACATGTTTCTATAAAGTTCTATATACATGAAAATACACCAAATGGGACGAAAATACGTATTTTAATTTTTTTAGACATGGCGCACCAATCATAAAAATCTGAAAAAATTCCAGAAGTTAGATGATTTCTAGGGCAACATTTGAGAATTTTCTCGTGCTCCCGGTAGAAAAACAACTTTCTTTAAAAAAGTTCCAAAATTTTCAAATCCATATAAAAGGTTGAATTTCGCGGCTAATAAATTTTTAAAAATTATTTTTGAAAAATTCAGTAAATTTTACATAAATAACCATTATTTTCCATGAAAATTCATGCGGCGGAGTCAGTGAAAAAAATAAAGTTCAAAAAACACGTTCTTCGTTATTACGGCGGATGTGAGGGGGGCAGGAATTTAAAAGTCCATGAAAAAATGTTTTTCGTGGTCACAATCCTCAGGAAAGATTCACTTTTCGATTCCAAGCGGGGGCACTTTTTACCATCTTATTCGGCTAGAGCCTTTCCATCCAAAACTTCAGATAGATTTAATTCTTTATATTAGTTAAGCTTACCTTTAGATTGAAGATATGCAGCTTGTAATGAAACATTAGGCGCATAATTACCAGTGAAGTATGCAGTATCAATAAGCACACCTTTTATAATGCCTGGTACTCCTGAAACAAAAAGAACAAAAAAATAAAAATTACTTCCAATGAATATGATGTCAGGATCCAAATTTTGTGGGTCATAATTGATAAATGACCTACTAATAACCGTTCATATTTTGTGTAAAATACACTGAAGTAAATGCCAAATTCACAAACTACTACAGCTATTGTTTAATCGATTATCAACAAAATTTTATTTGCGTGTTTATATGCAGGAAACATGCATGTCAGGAAGTGGTATTGGGAGTGTGTTTGTATACACTGAGATGACAAAAGTCATGGTATGGTAATATGCAACTATACAGATGGCAGTACTATCGCGTACAAAAGATAAATGGCGGAGTATTGGTCGAGTTTTCCTACGTACTCAAGTAATTCATGTGAAAAGGTTTCTGACGTAATTATGGTCGCACGACTGAAATTAACAGACTTCGAACGCGGAATTGTAGTTGGAGCGAGGCACATAGGACATTCCATTTCAGCAATCGTTAGGGAATTTAATATTCCGAGAGCATCAGTTTGTATAGAGGAGTTATCATTGCTAACAGACAAGCAATACCGCGAGAAATAATCGTAGAAGTCAATGTGTGACGTACGACGAACGTATCCGTTAGGACAGTGCGGCGTAATTTGGCTTTAATGGGCTCTGGCAGCAGAAGACCGACTTGAGTGCTTTTGCTAACAGCATGACGTGGCCTGCAGCGCCTCTCCTGGGCATGTGATCATATCGATTGAACTCCAGATGACTGAAAAACCGTGGCTTGGTCAGAGGCATGAGTCCCTATTTCATTTGGTAAGAGCAGATGGTAGTTTTCGTGAGTTTGTGTAGACCCCACGCAGTCATGGACGCAAGTTGTCAATAAGGCACTATACAAGCTGGTGGTGGATCCATAATGGACGGGTTGTTTAAAAACAAACACGGAATGGACTGGGTCCTTTTATCCAACTGAACCGATCATTAACTGGAAACGGTGATGTTCAGCTACTTGGAGATCATTTGCAACCATTCATGGACTTCTTGTTCCCAAACAACGATGGGACTTTTGTGGATCACAGTGCGCCATGTCATCGAGCAGCAATTGTTGCGATGGGTTTGAAGAACAAGGCGGAGAATTCAAACGAATGATTTCGCCACTCAGATCGCCCGTCATGAATCCCATTGAACATTTGTGGGACATAACCGAGAGGTCAGTTCGTGCACCAAATCCTCCACCAGTAACATGGACAGATATAGATGAATCATGGCTCAATATTTCTACAGGGGGCGTCCACCGACGTGAGTCCATGAGTCGAGATGCTGCACTTCGCCGGGCAAAAGGAGATCCGGCACGATATTAGGAGGTATCCGATGACTTTTGTCATCCGTGTTTATGTTTGAGGGAATGGGTGGAGAAGGTAAAGTATTTACAGAGGGAAACGAAGGACTATCACTAACTTTTCAGAAAGCAGTCAATTCACAAGGGGATGGGTGAGTTAAAATTTAAAAATGCTGCCTTTGTTTACTATGTTGTTTGTCTAGTATACTAAAGAAAGTTATGTACGGGTACTATAAAAAATGATCTTTAGATTTTGACGTAAATGCATAATTTGGAGATCCCTGACACCCAGATTCTGATCTGTTTTTCAACAACCTCTGTTTGTTGGTAAATTAGTGGTGCTAAAACGGCACGTATTTTCAAGCAAAATTGCGCGAGAAGTATGCGAATTTACGCAAATCACGCAAAATTACGCGAATACCAACGATGCACGATGAGTATTTTAGCCGTAAATAAAACTATCAGTTTTATTAATGCGAAGGCAATAATCTTTATGGTCTTTTATAAGTGCGGCGTTACAACAATGGGTTACAAGCAACAATGACAGCTAATTCGTATGGGATACAAATTTTGCCAATTATCATTGTTGATACAGCTAGCAAGAAAATGAAAATAGGTATAAAAATATAATTAAATATAATATCTTTATATACATCACAGCCACTCGGTTTTTGCACTACATTTTATTCCCACATCTTATTAAGCAAAGTGAAGTCATCTATTCCTTTTCATTTAACTCAATTAAAGAACGCAATTTAAAATTGGTTCTAAATAATTTCTAAAATATTAACTTTAAAACTTATAACAAAAGCTTGAAGAAGAAACGAACAAAGAAAAATGAAATAATTTACAAATTCTAACTTACGATGGATCCAACCACTTATCAGCACTATTCATTTCACGTTCAGGAAGGGCAGTAAATTGGGAGCTATCGACTATTTTTGTCGCCAAATTACTCAAAAAATACTCATATTTTCGTAAAATTCAACATGATCTTATTTGAAGATGTTTTTGATGAATACATTTCACTAAGAAACAATTGTATATTTATAATATTGCAGTTGTAGCAAGACGACGAAAAAAAAATTTGAATTTTTTCAATTTTCGAAAGATCAGAGTTTTTAACCACACGAGACCTACGCTATTCTCTTAAACGTCCTTTAGACTATTCAACAACAAAATATAATCGAAATTGTTGGCGCCATTTTTTTGAAAAATTTGAAAATGTCCCAAGAGCTTCATGTAAAGTACCCCCAAAGTTAAAATATAGATTTCAAATTCGAGAGATCGAGATATCAGCCACATCGATCGGGGAATATCAATTTTGGAGAAAATGGCTTAACGGTTTTGTCGCTAGCGTTGTTCACAGACAGCGGACAAACGTCAATCGATTTTTCGGTATCAAGGAGCCATAAAACATGGGTTGTGGCTACACCACATGTTAGAGGATGTTTTCCAAATTTAGCAATTGGATTTATCCGTTTTTTCGTTACCACGGCCCTGTAATAAGTTTTTTTTCCTGAAAATTCGCCGTTTTATCGCGCAACATTACATAACTTTCTGTTCTTATGAAGTTCCTTCTTAAGAGCGAGAAAGTAAAAAGAAACACCTTCACAGCTAAGAATTTTCTCCAAAATTGATGTTTTCTGATTGATCTGACACAAGGTCTTTCAAATTTGATCTAATTTTTGGGGCTACTTTGAACCTCCTTCCAGATCTTGAGCATTTTTCAAAACGGATGCAAATAGTTTCTATCAATTTCTTACTAGAATAGAGCAAAATGTGTTTAAATCTAATATTACATTAATATTATGACAGACACAGTGAATTAACTTATGTGTGTACCGTTTTCTTGTAGAAAAGAGACAAATTTTGGACAATGGTCAACCTACTCCAATGTTGAGTACAGTTGTACATCGTTAGGGCGAAAAAATTCCAAAAAAATCTATCCTTCATGGTATGATTCACACGAATGGCTAAAAGAGTGAAGTTAAAGCATTATTGTTAACCCTGTCTTTTAATTTGTCAATTTAGAAGAGTACTTGGAATAGAGATGGATATTTTGACGTGAAAAATTAACAAAGGTTTTACAAAAACATGAAATGTCAAAAGATCACATACGTAATTCAGTGAATCTTAAACGCCTGAAAAAAAATTGAATTTGATTTCTGAATTTTTGTCATAGTGAGACAAACTCGCAACACTTTTCTAGAATCTGAATATCTTGAAATCACGTCGGCGCGTGCTTGATGGAAATAATGCCTTGGAACGTAATATCAGTGAGACAATTGTTTTGAATAAATTGAATACAATTACGCCCGCCCCCAAATGGATTGAGGTGGGGCATGACCTCCATGCCCCCATCTCGGGATCCGCCGCTGATCATTCGACTGTTTTGCCTACTCTGAACAGTAGTTCACGAGCTTCCACTGCTTGATACCGAAGAATTGGTTCACGGGAAAACGTTTGTCCGTCCGTCTGTCTGTGAACAATGCTAGCGGGTAAGCAGGATATTCACCACAATTTATATTCCCACATCGACCTCAATGATGTCGCGGCCCCTTCCATTTGGAACGGATGTTTTGATTTTTCGGTGTGCTTTACATGAAGCTTTAGACATAAAAAAAAATTGCAGAAACATTTACTTAAGAAATTTTCTTAAAAATAGCTCCAAATTTTTGATTATTTTCTCTGATAATTTTTTTGGTACATAACGGTTTAAGCGCTAGAGTTGACCACAGACGGTTGATTAATTGATTGATTGATGATTCCGTACGCGGCAACTGCTAAGGTCATTAGTCCAAGTGCAGTGCATGTTTTTCCTCGGGAGATGGCGATGGTCTTCTCCCACTGGATGATGAGATCCGGCGCCGAATTTCTCGTTGGCTAACGGAGTTTGCCTCAACCAGGTATCTCCAACCAGGAAGGTACCGCCCCAGCCGGGACAAGTTCTAAGCTCCCGACTGGTCAACCGATATGTGTGATGGTGTAGTCCACGTAAGTGTAAGTGTGTGTGTAAGGATAGGGTAAGGAAGAGGAATGAAAGCAATCGATCAGAGCAGCCGGCCGCTAGTTCTGCTCCAGACAGAGACAGAATTCGACTTAGCTGTCTAGCTAGTGTCGAAAATCTTGCTACCCCCGGGACTCGAACCTAGAACATCCTGGCCAGAGGCACTGCAGTGCCCTCATTTGTTGCTTTGAGCCAACTCTCGCGGTTTGACCACAGACAGACGTTTTGCCGTCAATCGATTTTTCGTTATCAAGAACCCACGAAACATGATTCTGGGCACGTATTAGAGTAAGTCATTTACTACTCGTACTTAGAGCAACAGGATTTATCCACTTTGTCGTTACCAGAGCCCGGCAATAAGAGTTTTTCTGCGGTAAATTCGCCTTTTTCCGGCGCACGAATGCGTAACTCTTTCTTGTCTTATGAAGTAAGCGCGAGAAAGGAAAAACTGTATAACTAGCAAAATACGAAGTTAAAAGTTGCTTTTATATATTAAAAACGTGTGTAAAAATGTACGTGTTTGATTGTTCGTGATTCCGGACACGTCAACTTCAGAGGTCATTAGTCCTGTAAGTGTAGTGCATGTTTTTCATCGGGAGGTGGCTGTGATCTTTTCCCCGCTGGATGTCGAGATCCCGCGCCGACCTACCGTCGAGCAAGGGGTTTTCCCCTCAACCTGGTATCTCCCACCAGTGGGGCTCCGCCCCAGTCGGAACAAGCTCTAAGCTCCCAACTGGATCTCCCGGCAAGTGTTGTAGTGTTAGTGTAAGTGTGTGTGTAAGGGATGAGGATGGGACAAGGAAGAGGAAGGAAAGATCGCGCGGTCCGTGGCCCGTTTGTTAGGGTACTGCTCCGGCTTTCGCCTGGTGTTGATCGGAGAAACAACGTCAAACTACCGATCAGAGCAGCCGGCGTCTAGAATTCTCCTCTAGAAAGCGACTGAATTCGACCTAGTTGAAAAGCTAGTGTCAAAAAATCCTGCCGCCGTCGGGACTGGAACCTACGACCTCCCGGTCAGAGGGACTGCAATAACATTAGTTGATACACTGAGCCATCTCTCCCGCTAAAAATGTACAGTGACCCCTAGTTTGTGCAGGCGGAAGTCCGCCCTTGAGCTCACCGAGGCGCAGGACGGTCCAGTCATGGCCGGGCGAGCGCCGGCGCCGCGTCTCCCAGCCGTCCATCCACTTGCCGCACGCGGTGAACTCGCCCTCGCGCCACTCGGGCTCCGACGCCTGCGCACACCAGCCTCCGATAGCCATCCTCCTCACGTCTCATTCACAATGCTGACTTAAACGTAACGTAGCCGCAAAACCTAGAAATGCGTTATTAAGCGAGGCTATTCACAACGCCTTGAC
The DNA here is from genome assembly GCA_031308135.1 of Acheta domesticus. Taxonomy (NCBI): domain Eukaryota; kingdom Metazoa; phylum Arthropoda; class Insecta; order Orthoptera; family Gryllidae; genus Acheta; species Acheta domesticus. The sequence continues at coordinate 143,052,264 of JAHLJT010009419.1, read as the reverse complement.
GTAATCGTAGACGTAAATCCGTAAACTTAAGAGTTCACAAGCACCAAGTTTTCACGTTCTAGAACCCCGCACAATTCGTATGGAAATGAGGTTTCGGTCAAATTGTTTGAAAATTTAGTATCTTGTTCCTTAGAACGTTCTGATAAAAAATTGATCTAATGTACATTTTAAAACGGAGATCATATCGATTTGTAGGATGATAGAAAGGCACATATGAGGTTTCAAAGTGTATTTAAGTGAAACAATCTCACTTGTTTAAACTTGTAATTTATGACATTTCATTTTCCGAGAAGTAACACAGACCAGCTCCAGTCGATTTGAATGATAGAGATATCATAAATATTGAAGTAGAGAACTAAAATTTAAAAAAAAAATCGATGAACGTGAGAGACAAAGGGACTCACGATAATCAAGCAACCCGATAGTGAGAGGTAAGGGGACTTACGGTAATAATTCACCCTTCGTTGGAAGGTAAGGAGACCTACCTCAACGTGGAAGCCAAGTAGACTCACGGTAATGAAGCACAGTGACTCAAGGAAAATGAAATAACATAATTACAGGTGTAAGCAATTGAGGTCGTTTCATTTAAATATGCTTTGAGTGCACATTTGTGCCTTTCTATCATCCGACAAATCGACATGATCTCCGTTTTAAAATGTACATGATCAGAAAGAACAACTTTTTCTACTTAACGGCCATAACGACTTTTGATCAGTGTGATCATAGGAACAACACACTATATTTTCAGACAATTTGAATGAAACCTCATTTCCATACGATTTGTGCGGGGTTCTCTATGTCGGAATTCTAACGAAGACCAATCACAGAGCAGCATGAAAGGAACAAACATGATGGATTTCAGATTGTGTTCAGGTTCTTTGTGGTTATGACATTTCATTACTGTTATGTACTGAACTAGTTTGCGAACGGTTTTAATGCGAGTAGTGAATTCAAATTAATAATTTGGGCCATTTCTCTTGTGACTTGAACATGACGTGAGGAATAAAATAATTAAAAAATAGTTCTTGAATTCACGACCACACTATTAATTCTAGGAATGTTTCATGGTTTTTGGTCAACATGTTGACCAAAATCCATGAAACATTCCTAGAATAAAATAATTACGTTCAACGAATTACTCGTGAATTAGGTACAAGAAATCCTTGTTTATAAAATAAAGGAAATGCGAATACTAATACATCTACTTGCATGTATATATAAAGACAAATCGACAGGAAAATTGAAGAAAAAACTAGAAACCACGGTGAAAAGATCTTTCAACCATGCTAAAAACGTATCGACAATCGATAAAGCTTCAACTTTGAAATCTTATTAGTTCAGACGAAATCTACGTTCGTCATTATGATCGCTTTTTTTACTTATAAATTTTACTGCTAAGTTTACGGCATTACGCTACGTTTAAGTTTGCATTGTGAATGAGGCCTTAGTAGGGAGTTTTTGCACGCCTTAGAGAGCAGTAATCGACTGCAATCCCGATGTTCTGCGCGTGCGGTGATACACAGAAATGATGCGTAACTTGATCTGCCATTGCGAAGAAGATCGATATTGTTTTCGATTGCTTTAACGTTCGAGGGTGCAAAAATTCCCTAGTGATGGTTAATTTTTAGCAAAACATTGATACTTCAATACATCACCAAGAAGTTTGGATGTCGATGAAAACATGAACAAAAAACATCGATGTTTTTTTTAGTACGATGAAACATTTCAAAGTAAAATGTCTTGGTTCTAATGTGATACGTAACACATCAATATTAGTTTAAAGTATGTTCTTCATTTTATTTGACTGTCATCTTTATTTCCTAATCAATGTTCTAACAATATTGTTACGCAAACCGGAGTCTGAAGCTCATTGGCTGAAGTCGAAAATGATGCGCTAGGGCCCTCCCCTCCCCTGCGAGTTACCTAATCCCTCTTTGTAAGTTCCCCACCTCCCAGAGGCATGCGCATGGGGGGGGGGGAGGAGGGGAGAATTTTGAAATGGTTGCCGCAGCCCACTGGAAAAAATCCATACATATGTTCAAGCTCTGATTTTTTCTTTTCTTACCCTGTCAGTTTGGGGGAATTGTTTTTCATTATTGGGGGAGAGGCTTTTCAAGACAAAATGGTTCAACATAAAATCAATATCGTATTTATTATGTTATTGAAGTTATAATTCTATCTCCATTGACGTCGTCGCTAGTCCAATTCCTTAATTGCGTTCCGTCAAGTCACGGAAGTGAAGCAATTGGGGACTTCACGGGTTTCTGGTCAGGTGACTGGGTCACCTGACGGTCTGGGAACCCTGGGATCTAACGGCGCTGTACCCTGGCCGAAGGGTTAAAACGCAATGACTGTCTACGACTGACGAACGTTGCCTTGGTTAAAGACGTATCAATCCATTACTCCGTGCGCTCAATGGCTCAGAAAGGGGAAAATGCGCAATGCTGATTGTAATACTTTTATTTATTTACTAGTAAAATATGGCATATCATGTAATTAAAAAAAATGGTAATTTAATGGCTTAATGCTCGAGGGGGCTCAGAAATGTACATGGCCCTCCCTATTGTTTTACCACCTTCGGAAAAGTTTTAGGGTACTTTATCCAATGGGCTGAGGTCAGCTGGTAAAAAATAGTCTTAGAAATGAGAATGCATTTTGATTGATTGGTTGATTGATGAGTGATTCAGGACGCATCTATTGCTAAGGTCGTCTCGTAAGTGTAGTACATGTTTTTATCGCGGGAGGTGGCAGTAATTTTTCCCCGCTGGATGGTGAGATCCGGAGGGACCTACCGTCGGCTAACAGAGTTTCCCGCAACCGGGTATCTTCTACCAGCGGGGCACCGCCCCAGCCAGAACAGTCTCTAACACTACGCTCCCGACAGGTCTCCCGGCATTTGCGGTAGTGTTGTGCATGCAAATGTAAGTGTGTGTATTCGTAAGGGGTGTGGATAGGACAAGGAAGAGGAAGGAAAGATCGCGAGCGGTCCGTGGCCCGTTTGCTAGGGTACTGCTCCAGCATTCGCCTGATGTCGATCGGAGAAACCACGGAAAAATACCGATCAGTGCAGCCGGTCGCTAGAATTCTCGTCCAGACCACGACTGAATTCGACTTAGCTATCTAGCTGGTGTCGACAATTCTGCCACCGTCGGGACTCGAATCCAGGACCTCCCGGTCAGAGGCAGTGCAATTACATCAGCTGATGCTCTGAGTGACCTCTCCTGGTATGAGAAAGCAAAGAAGCGTTAAAGCCATTAGTAAAAGTATATTTACAGTCCTTCAGTCTACGTTAATTATGTCTAATAATAAGAACAGTTGCTATTTTAATATTTGAAATCTATATAAATGGAGGAGACTATTTAAAAATCTGAAACATGAAGAGACATTAGATTATATGCCATAGCATTAATAATTCAAATAATTCGATACAAATGAACATATATCAAGGTTATGAATAAATTTTACATCTATATCGTAAACATGTTATTTGCTTACAACTACATAAACCACAAATATATGTTTAATCTATTTCATTAGATATAAACTTAAAATATATAAAAAATAATCCAACCTTTTTAATATATTCTTGTTCAAGTGCATAAAGATCTACAAATTTACCATCCCCATAAATTTTCTGATCACACCTCAGTTAAAAATTAATCTGTAAAACTGTAAATTAATCTGTAGATTTTGTCTAGCCAATCCGGAGAGACGTGGCACCTCACCTCAAACTTTTTTAACTATCACATCCCTAGGAAAAGTATAAAGTACTAAATTCGAAAGAGTGTGGTCAAATGATTAAAAATATGCATACCTTGAAATATGAATATAAAGAAGTGTCCAAGACATATCTTGTTTTTCAAGGTCTTTTTTTATCTAAGACACTGCGTAGTGTTACTTTTATTACATTTGAAATCCAAACGTAATAGAAAACAATAGTTTAAAAAGTTAAACTGTAAACATGTGAAAAGAGGAAATTTATATATTGCGTGTGTAATACCAATATTACATACAGCCTAACAAAAATATTGCCAGTAGTACGGAATAGGCATAATAATAAACATGTATAATACATAGCTTCGGATATTATGAGTTTAATAAAATCTAAGAAATTAACAGATCCGTAAATTGTCTGACCAAACCCCACACTTAAAAATTCCTGCGTAAAATATTGCTCACCTCTCGCCTACACAAAGGATTGCGCGCAGTAGTGGATTAATACATAAGCGGAATAAGCTCTCACTCGATAGAGGGCCTCCAATATTTTTTGTCGATAAAAGTTTATAAATATGTAAAGTAATTGCTATTTTATAAACGGTATATTAAGGTAATGAATTTAATTCACATTTTAAAAACAGAACTCATTTTTTAATTGACGTACAAAAATGTTGATGAAATTATTTTCTTAATGATTTTAATTACTTATTTACAGAGTTTAAATGTTATGCTTGGGGCGTGATTTGATCTTTCTTAGATCCCCTAAAGATATTAATCCGGCCCCATGGCATGAAAAGAAATCCTACTATGTTTGTATCTTAACGACTTCGCAAAAAGTGGGAACTTCATTTTTACGATTTTACATGCGATAACGATACCACAGGTTACATCAACAATAATAAAATATTAATAGTAACAATAATGTAAAGGATAAATGTAAATATAAGAAGTAAAATGTACACAAATTAATGTATAAGGAATGCAAACCAATAGATCCAACTTACTACAAACTTGCGACTGTATAGAACTAAAATTCTTGTGACATCGTAGCAGGGATTTTGTATCATTTGCTAATCATTAGAAACGATATCTATTGCAAAATACCGGTACGTGAAGTAAACGTTTCAGAAAAGTGCAAAGTGAAGGTCTTTTTGCATTGGCACGTGGTAATGTCGGAAGAAACAATCCAAAACAGTATTGAACAATACCAAAGGTGAACATACGTACGGACTTAACGATAAGTGATATTAAGTTTGGCATCAAGAAGAGATAGGAGTAAACTATTACATTACCTTCAAAAGATTTTCTGCGACTGCAAACCAATCATCAGTGGCGAAAAGGATTTGACCTCCCACCTGAAAAGGGAAGATAATAGTTGATGACTTTAATTAAAACATATTCAGTGCAATTTGTATCGGTAAATAATTTATAAAAGTTACCTGACTAACAATTGTGATAGAAGATTATTTTCTTATTGTCTTCAATACTTTAGAGTTACGTAGCTAGATAGAACGCAAATATCTATGGAGATATTCTGAGCTTGAATAATCACTCTGAATTTCATTTGTGTTTTATTCAGACAGCTATTTGGATCCAGAATACTATATGGGGGTATTTTGATACATTTTAGGTTATCCTACTTGATATTCTTCCTTCATTCTTTTTATTGACAGTTCAAGCAATAGGCGATTAACAAATTGGCAGCATCATAGCAGCGTTTATTACGAACATAAGCTCTATCAACGGACCCATATGACTCTCCATACAAATGTGTATACGCCGGTGGGAGAAGGTGCTACACGAGTTTGAGGCCAGACAGTAATACCCAAAAGGAAATGTTTTGGTAATTTTGCGAAGTTGATAGTAGGGAAAATTGTACTTTTACATGCTATTTAATAAGTTTGTTTCAAAATTAGGGCTACTTTCCGCTCATCATAGAAATGCTTATTATACTGGCATGGAAAACCTATCCATGAAAATTAGCCTTGAAAAACTCTTTATGTTAGTTATCTTGATATAGAAAAGCAAACGTGGGAAGCTTCAAGCAGATCACAGAAATGTTAGTTACATTGCCAAGTAAAAATATTTGATATTGGTCCCTTATTTCGTTTTGTTCATAAATAATATATTAATATTGCATAAATTTTAGGAGGGATCATTCGAATTTTTTTGTGGAAGAAGAAAGATAACGTTTTGATAATGACTCCTCTGAATATAAAGCTGCGCAAATAATTGTTTAGAAACGTACCGTTTCGTTGCACAGGTCATTGAACTGCGTAAATTCGGGCACATCTTGTTCCTGGTCATTCGGTCTCTTGGCCATCGCTGACTGCTCTAGAGCACGCCGCACGTTGGTCGACACACTGTCGCATGTAGTCGTACGTAGACCGCGACTGAAGCCTTTGCTATCGGTTGATTCGAGTGGGGGAAGGGGGCGTATCTTCGCGGACCTTGACTTATTCGCGGCCGCCGTATCTCATTTCTGCAGTGCGGGAGGCTGTTCTAAGAATGGCTAAAGACACGACCGTCGTGAAACTTGTTGCGTAGAGGCTCAAAAGAAGTTCTTTTCATAGATTCTGAAACACCTGAACATCGTTCGTCGCGAAATGTATATATTCAGTTCTTATATTAGACCGACGCTAGATGCGCAATGAATCACTAAACATGCTGTCTATTTTGTCTTGGAGTAGCGTAAGTTTTCGAACAACGAAGAGCAATGGATTGCAAACATTTGTCTTCATGATAATTAGCAAAACTCGTAACTTCATTATTCTTCCTTCATTTTTTTCATTTCATGATATTATATCATTATGAAAGATATGTAATAAATAAAAATAAAGAACTAGTCGAGCAACTTGAATAATCTCCAGTATTTCGTAATATAATCAAGTAAATCCAGTTCCTCAGACTTTTGTGATATCAATGAGAATGGAAATTAATATTTAGTTAAATGGCATTGTTTTTACTTTCCCGTATAAATATGTATTTGCGAAGTAATATACGTAGTATAGGGAAAATTATGTAATGCTGCGGTAAATCGATTTCGAGATTTCAACGGAAATACACGTTTTGGGGTCCCCTAATACCGAAACAGTGGTTCTTTTCTGTCCGTCTGTGCGTCTTTCTGTCTGTCTGTCCGTCTATGAACACCACTAGCGCCTAAACCATGCGTAGGATTTTTTCCAAAGGATTTTTTTTGTTTTTCGAAGAAACCCCTGTCCACCTGGATCGAGTCAAACCTCTGAGATTTTGTAACACATTCTTTAAAATTTGGGGTACTTTACACGAAGCTCCCCGAACATTTTCAAACTTATCTCAAAAACGGCTCCAATTTTTCTCAATAAATTTCTTGTAAGAATAGAGTAAAATGCACTTATAGGGATGGCATAGGCCCTATTTGAACGGTTAACTCTGAATTTTTGAAACTTGCTAAAGTTTGAATTTTCTTTGGCGTCTTCCTACAACTACAAAATTGAAGATAACTTTATGCGATTCCTTGTTAGATTCTTGAGTCATTTAGTGCTTATTTCGTTATGAAATTGTATCCCTAACTAAAAGTTGAAAAGGCTACCTCAAGTGAAAATACGAGGTTCATGTATTTATTTTTCGATTTTTTCGCGGAAACATCTTCGTAAGATATCTATATTAAAGTAATATCTTCCAAATTGAAATCAGTCTGGTCTTTTTAAAAATTATGTGTCTTTCTTGATTATTGCGATTTCGGGGCTGTCACTTAGTTGGGTGTGTTCTGGGTCTAGTTTTGACAGTAAACATTTTGGTTAAAAATAATAATTTTATTCTGAATACAGTGACATACTGTGAATTGTAGTCGCGACAATTTCAATGACGGGAGTAAAATCATCATAATAATTATTATTTAGCTTACCAGTAGTAATATTGAGATCGGATTCTGGAATCCATCGTTTTATTTGTTTTAATTATTTATTTAATTGATTCATTGATGAAAATAATTAATAAAATGGGGGAAGAGGAGAAGTATGTGATAGGACGCGTTTTTCCTGGATCTGTTCGCGAAGTTTTAGCATTTTATTTGTAATGTGTCATGGGCATTTTGTAGTATGTAATGCGCAAAAAAGCAGAAACTAAGGACTCTCCAACTTTTCGTCGTTGCTAGTTTTGGATATTATGTCGCACTGGCGTAAGAAAGTTAAGTAGTATCATCCAGGAATATCTCCCACGCAATTAGGAGGCCGCGCACTGTCGTCTGCCAGAAGCTAAGTAGTATCATCTAGGAATATCTCCCACGCAACTGGATGGCCGCGCTTGAGTAGAAACGTCTACTCCAGGACAAAGTAGCTTAGCGATATTGTTTGTTCGCGTTCTCGTTTCTTGTCGGAAATCGCGTTCGGTAACTTATTGTTAGAAATCATGATTAAAGTAATCTTTCGGCAATTAGTTGAGAAATAAGAGCAGTTGTAAAGTTTTTGAGTCCGAGAATATGACTGTTAATAATGAGGCCGAGAAGGAAAGGACAGCAGAGGAGAGAGGTCTTCGTCTGAGAGTCAGGCTCTGTATGAGCTGGCTGTAGGTCACGGTAGTTGCTTCCATTTCGGCACTTTGCCGACATTGTCGTCTTTCGCTGGCTCCCATCAGTTACCGCCGTTGTTGCCGGTTGGGTACTTTAAGTCTCGTTGTTCGCCCGCCACCACAAATAAAATCTAGCACAAAGAAGAAAACACTTCTAGCTTTACTTTCACAAACAGATCTCCTGTGTAATTTCATGTTCTGCAGTTGCTTAATCTTCTGCCAGCGGAATATGACTGTTTTAGTGGCTTGAAAAACATACTTTATAGTTGTGTATAAGATTATGGAATGTGGGATTTAATGAGACCATTTTGACCATGTTTTGTAATTCATTTTGTGTTCTTTCGGGTCTTTCAAATAAACCAAGTGTCATTTAAATCTAACAATGACGTTTCGTTGTCATATTTCTATGATCTCTTCGTAGTCTACCGATAACACCTATTAAACAGACATTTGCGGTAAACCATTGAAAACTCGAATGGGAAGTTGATTAGAATGGGAGAGACAAATGTTGAACTTAAATAAACCTCCGAAATTTGGGTTGTGCGATTCCTATGCAATGTTCCTACATTTCTACCACCTTAGTGATTTCTGACTCAGGTCGTAATGTTCTGATATCACCTGAAGAACCTGTCTCAATCGATCCTGCCATAGAAACCCATATACTGTATGTATGAGAAATCATGAAGATATGTTGAAAAATACAATGCTATTGAAACACTGTTAAAGAATAATGTTGAAGAATGTTTCATCTTCGCGAAGATTGAATATTCTTCAACATTATACTTTAACCGTTCACAATCACAATTCACAATCAGCTGATTGTTCGCTCAACCCGCATTCAGTAGTCCCAACATTACTGTACCCAATCGTACAGTCCAAAATTCCCATCCAGGAACTTTTATTTTTACTTTCCCGTATACGTACGTATATACGGAATAATATACATAGTATAAGGGAAGTTATGTAATGCTGCGTGAAAAACCGGCGAGTTTTCGGCAGAAAAAAATTAATTGCCGAGGCCTGATAACGAACTACCCCAAATTGGACTTTACGGTATATTAAAGAGTACAATTTACACTACCTGTTCGAAAAGTTTGAAGTAGAAATTAGGATTCATTCATGAGAAAATAGCGGTTGAGCGTTTCTGAAAATGCGGAATTTTGAGCTATAGTTTTCACAGAAAACGGTTGAGTTTTCAAGAAACTTGACTTGAAATTATTTAAAGCACATGTACTCATTAATATAATAACGTCAACATATCGCCGCTATTGTAAATATTAACTACGTGAGAGGAAAGTCAAAAAAATTAAATTTTTGCAATTTTTGAAAAAACAAAAGAATAGAGCAATATGGCGTTTATGTCATCTAATAGAGTACATTTAGCACTATCCCTGCCAAAAAAGTTTAAAGAAAAAATTTTGAGCAATTTTTGTGAAATTCATGTTTTTGTAATTTTTTAAAAATTGCACACATTACACGCAATATTGCTCAAAAACTACTTAAATTTTCAAAAAATGTACAGGACCTTAAAGAAAGAACTCACTATGAAGAACGAATTTTATTTGAAGGAAAAATCTCTATCTGCAATTTTGTAGTTGGAGGAAGACGCCGACTTTCGCAATTTTCGAAAATTCAGAAATTCCGTGAAAATAGGACATATGCCACGTTAATAAGTGTATTTTAGTCTACTTTTACAAGAAATTTAAAGAAAAAAATGGAGCCATCTTTTGGGGAAATTTTGAAAATGTTCATGTAACCACCCAAAATTAAAATATCGGTTTCAAATTCAAGGGCCCACGAGATCAGCCAGATTGATCAGGGTATATCAATTTTGGCGAAAATCGGATGAGCGGTTTAGTTGCTAGAGTTGTTCACAGACGGACAGACAGACGGACGGACGTTTTGTTTTCAATTGTTTTTTCGGTATCAAGGACCCACAAAACATGGATTCTGGGTGCACTACGTGTTAGGAGATTTTTTTCTTAATTTAGCAACTGGATTTATCCACTTTTTCGTTACCAGGGCCTTGTAATAAGAGTTTTCTGTCGGAAATCTGCCGCTTTTTCGCGCAGCATTATGTAACTTTCCCTATACAATACGTATGTATAGTATACAGAAAAGTGAAAACGATGATTCGAGTCATGTTGAAAATTATATGTATTTTACAGAAATTTCGACCTCATTTGCGAGGTCCTCTTTAGTATTCTACAGAGACAAGGTTAAAACAATACATTAACAAACAATAACTAATTACAGGTCTAATTTTATATTGTTAATTTAGATTAAGGTTGCATAATATACATAAATGAGAAAGAGGCGGATTACCTGACGACTTGTGAAGTTATATTACATACTAATGTTAATTTCTAGAGATCAACACCAAGGTTGCAAATTGCGGTAAACAGTAGATTAACAGTATCAGCATTGATAAACACTAGGACCCATGTTAGTAGTAGATTTGTTTGATTTCCAGAGTCTAATACATTTGAACGAGCATCATTTTGAATGAACATCATAATGCCGCTCCGTCTGGTACGACAGTAGTGCCAACACCAGTATGGGATTTGCATGGAAACATGGAAAGAATATGTATATGGGTAAAAAAATGAAATAAATAAATTGCCAAAGAGGAAGATTTGAGGAACCCAAAATTAGAATACAGTATGTGGGGTGGTACATTAAGGTACAGAGCAAATATAAAGGGATATGAAATTATTAAATTACATTAATTATCTTATCATCAATGTGATTTAGATTGGAGGAGTCTTTTTGGTCATTTAGAATGGAGTTTTGTTTCTTGATGAATAACATCTCTGAAATTAGTCATTTTTCCAGTTGGGTTCATAGTCAAGAATAACTGGCTTTTCCCAATCCATTGTGTGACCATGGCATTGGATATGTCTGGATATCACATTGTCATCCCCCTTTTTTCAATGTCCCTGCGGTGTTCTTTCACTCTGTTCTCTGTTCATTCACTCTTAAATGGCGTTTTATTTGGCCCACATATACCTTATCACAACCTTATCAACACCAGGCGAATGCCGGAGCAGTACCGTAACAAACGAGCCACGGACCGCGCGCGATCTTTACTGCCTCTTCCTTGTCCTATCCTCACCCCTTACACAGACACTTACTACACATGCAGTATATACAGTGCCATACATGCCAGGAGACCAGTCGGGAGCTAAGTCCCGGCTGGGGCGGTGCCCCGCTGGTGGGAGATACCTGTTTGGGGGAAACCCTGCTAGTCGACTTTAGGTCGGCGCCGGATCTCGCCATCTAGCGGGAGAAGATGACCGCCACCTCCCGCGATAAAAACATACCTACACTTGAGAGACTAATGATCTTAGTAGTTGACGAGCCCGGAATCACTAATGAATCAAGCGCCACGTTAGTAAAAACCAATCCCGCCAGGTGGCAGCGCAGGAGGGTTGTGTGCTGGCAGTGGTGACCGATTGATTGATTATTCGTGATTACTGGGCGCGTCAACTAGATATGTAATTAGTCCCGTACGTATAGTGCGTGTTTTTTCAACGTGAGGTGGCTGTGATCTGATGGCGAGATCCGACGCCGCCCTATTGTTGACTAGCGGGGTTTTCCCCAACCAGGTATCTCCCACCAGCGGGGCACCACTCCAGCCGGCACAGGCTCCAAGCACACGACCGGTCTCCTGGCTTGTGTGGTGTGTAGTGCATGTTAGTGAGGATAGGAAGGGTAAAGAAAGATCGCGGGGTCCGTGGCCCGTTTGTTAGAATACTGCTCCGGCGTCCGTCTGATGATCGGAGAAACTACGGAAAAATACCGATCAGGGCAGCCGGCCGCTAGAAGTCTCCTCCAGACAGCGACTGAATTCGACCTAGTTAAGTAGTTAGTGTCGAAAATTCCGCCATAGTCGGGACTTCCCGGTCAGAGGGACTGCAGCGACATCAGTTGATGCATTGAGCCATCTCTCCCGCTGTGGTGGCTGGTGCAGGGTAACGTTGGTGGGAGATTCCCGGTTGGAGAAGAAAGCCCGCAAGCCGACTGGTCGGCGCCGGATCTCGCGATTCAAAGAGAGAAGATGACAGCCTCCTCCCGCTATAAAAACATGCACTATACTTGCGGGACTAAGGACCTTAGTAGTTGACGAGCCCGGAATCACTAGTGAATCAATCAAGCGCCACGTTGTGAAGACCAATCCCGCCGCAGCGCAGTTGGGCAGTTGTGACCGGAGCCAAAAGCGCCCTACAGAAGCAACGAGGGTCTGTCTCCGCCACCCGCCTCGGGATTTGCAGCGGTGAACGAAAAGTTGCACAGTATGTCAGAAATTGAAAATGATGAAAAGGCAATCTATCGCAGGTTCGCAGAAACAGGGGAAATGATTTGTGTTCCAGCCCGAAGTGCATCAAGGGAAATACTGCTGGTCAGGCTGATATTAGAAGAAAACGTTTTTTTGATTCGTAAAGAATTGGACATTCTTATGATTTATAATTTCCAAAATAAAACTCTACGACATTTCAAACTATAAATAAATTTGCTGCTAATGCTATTAATTCGAAGTAATGTCTCGAAAAAATCCATTTTTTTACTTAACGTGGTTTGCTGGGGTTATTATCGCTGTAAAGTTTTATCGTCTGTAATTGCCCAAATATTAAATAAAACATCTCCTACTCATTTTGCTCCGCATTAATTCTGTATGTAATAATTATTATACTAATTTTCATTGGGGGCGAGAACTTGTCGTTTTGCTACTTTCCTGCTCTGAAAAAGTTTTCCGTTGCTGCTAAATACGTCTAACATCACTTGTGGTTTCAGACCATAGCTTCCTGTTTCCGCAAAATGAAATGAGGAAACTTGTTATTAACCTCTTCAAGATCCTTCAACAACGGAAGACAAACTGCTTTTTAAATCCACACTTAGTTTTTTTAAGATAATTCTCACACAACTTTCGATGCAATATTTTACCAGTTGAAACATTGCGATGACATTCCACAGAGAAAGAGATGGAAAAACGTTACAACAGAAAAGTTAAACATGCATTATACGGAAAAATCGTAAACCTAAAAAATGTTATTTCATACTCTTCAGTTCGTGTTCTACAAAATTGATTAATTGAGTGCAGCTTACGAATTCTGAAACAATATAATCGCTATTCACTGTAAGCACAGTGTTAAACATTTTTCGAACGTGTCATTGCTATGTTTTAATGATATATGTACGTGTGTGTTATAATGAACTGATGTACAGTATCCTGCTATATGGTCTGTAGCGTCGCGAGGTGGCGCACGTGCCGTTTCGCTGGAAAGCCCGGTCTTAAGCCGGATGGGGGATGGGGGTTGGAATGCGGCGGCGCCTCGCCGGCGCGCGCCGGGCAGGAAAATCCCAGCCTCAAAATAACCTGGACAACAGGGCGTGCCTGAGCGCGAGTCCATTCATGACGGTTGCTCTCTGCTGAGGGCTGGCTTGCGAGCCGAATGACGCCCGCCGCTGGTAGAGTGGGGGACGAGCCGTGGGGTATTTATTGCGGCGCCGACATGCGCTCGCGGGATACGCTAGTGAGTCGAAAGACGTGAGGTATCTCCGTGCAACTTTGCACGTTTTGGCATCCGGCCATGTAACATTCTAGTTACGGGGACTTTATGTCCGACAGCTCGCACTTCGCGCAGCTTCTCATGCTCTCGAGCGGAGGCACTGGGCTAAGCCTAGGGACGGTCGCGGGGTTTGGCGGCTTAGAGAATAGAAAGGTTGCCTAAGGTTTTCAATTTTGTAACATTATCTTGTAATTTATTATTGTACTGTACATACTATTCAGAATCTGTCGTCTGTGCTTTTCATGTCCAGTACGTCACAACTTCAACTTAAAAACGTAATGCATAACCTAGTAGAGGGATCTCCATACAACGGCCCGCTGTGCACGCCCTGCCCTCGGCATTATTATATGTGGCCCAAATTACTTTGTAATTCAATTTAATCGTAAAACAGGCTGTAACATTTTATTGCAAGACATAAGAATCTGATTTCCTGTTGTCACACTCTGTTGTGTTCGCTTTTCGCCCTACACACACGCAGAGTAGAAGATATGTCTTCTAAAGTTTCCTCTCAACTTCATGATACGGCATCAATACAGCATGTTCAACTCCTTGAGATGAGTCAACATATGCGACAGACAGCACAAATGTTATTGTTAGCAAGAAATGCCTATACTAGGTTTGGGTTACGGCAGAATTGTTTGATATCATTAGCTTGCGCGAAAATACTACAGGGAAAGATATTTTCAAGGAAGTGCTGAAATCTCTAAGTACACTCTCAATTTGTTCCAACTGAAATGTGTCATTACTAGGGCCCGGATAATTATGTAATTACATATTTCCGTAAGTTAACTCTATCAAGTCAAAACCACGATATATTTACGTTTCATGTCGATTAGTGCCTAAAACCGATGACTTTTTAGTACATATATTTACATATTTTACACAAAAGTACATATTTTTATATATTTCTATATATTTTCGTTTTTATGAATTCTTTTTTATAGTTCTTCATTTACCCTACATGTTTTTGATAAGGAATCTCCAAGACAAACAATTTAGCATTGTCAAACAATTCTTCTGCAGCCTCTTCTCTAAATTGGCACTATTTCATCGCGTAAAAATGTTTACATTGCAGCACGCAGAATCCTACAAAAGGGCAAGGCGTTGTTCCACTCCATAGCTTCCAGTGTCTAGATTTCAGCGCGAGTATAACAGAGAACGAACACTGCTCGGAAAGAAAGTTGGTGTTTGAAAATGATGTCTAGCAGACGATAACTCGCGCTCATAACTCATTTTCTAGAGATCTCCCTTGACCTTAATACCCTTCGCCAAAAATGACACGCACCAACGCAGCTCACAAAGGGCCGTTGACAGTTTTCTTTCCCCGAATGTTGCACTGGAGCTTAAACCCTTGTTAGTAAAGTATCTCTTTGAGGTGAAAATGGAAAATAAAATCATGATGTGGCACAGCAGCTTTTGGATAAGAAAAGGGCAGAAAATAATTCTCGGCGATTGGCTTAAACATTGTGGCGACGCAGACTGGGAATTTACCATAGGCCAACTTTGGTTTATCTTTTCAGATAAGTCTAGCAATAGCGTTTTGGGTAAGAACATTATTAAAGAAAGCGGAATTTGTGCTAAGAGTCAATTGATTATATATCAACCAGCGTTGTTTTCATCCCCTAATCCGTGAATAGCATTGAACAGTGACATGTTGGGACAAAGTTTAAATATACACCAGTACCTTCATGCGATGTGGAAAACTTAGTCGGTACAAGGCCCTCAAACAGATGAAAAATTTCATCCCTATATAGTATTTGAGTAAACTCCTCATGCGCATGCTTGCGGGTGAGCCGTTCCGTCTCTCACGGCTAGACCACTTCCCGTGCACCAATTGAGACAACGAGGAGTCATTCGACGCGTCTCTGTCTCCTGATGGGGAACTGATAATTTGTTTCCAGATATGACCATAAAGTTCTAAGAAACTTCCAAAAACGTGTTTTTTCGTGTTTTGGCGCTGTGATCTTGGTGAGTATGCCGGAAAGTAAATCAACGCCACCTAATTAGAATAAGAAACGCCACCTAATTACGAAGAAGAAGGAGGAGGGAGACGACGAAGAAGAAGACGACAAAGAAGAAGGAGACAAAGACGAAGAAGAGGACGACGAAGAAGAAGAAGAAGAAGGAGACGATGAATAAAAAGACTACGAAAAAGAAGGAGACGAAGAAGAAAAAGACTACGAAAAAGAAATTGAAGACTAAGAAGATGAAGATGACGAAGACGAAGAAAGACGAAGAAAGAAAAAAAAAGTCAAACAACCGAAAGTAGTTTAAAACGTCGGCGACGTCACATTCAGCTAGTTTCTAAGTATTTGAAACAAATATTTGTTTTTCATTGTTACGGAGATCATTGTAAATGACAGAATGATGAGTAGTATTATGTTTTAATCTTGTTCTTTACGAGTGTATTAAGTCTACAGTTCAATATTAAAACACATGTATTTTATTAAAACGAATTGATATAATATATAAAATGTTACATATTTCCTACTTTTTAGTACATATTTCTATACATTATAATACATAATTATATAAGTACATATTTTCCTAATTTTTAGTACATAATTATCCGGGCCCTAGTCATTACAGTTGATGGGAGGAACATACGTGGCACAAAAACTGACATTCTTGCAAAGCGTGATGCAGAGTGTGAAGCCAAAGGAATTAGTAAACCCATGCAAATACACTGTGTGTTATAATCGTAATTTTGAGCAAACATTATGTGGAAAATCAGTGGACATATCTTCAGAAATTACATATGTGATTTTTTATCTCAATTTTATTCGTTTACTGCACTTTGTCCCTGTCAGTTTAACTCGAAAAGAATCACTAAAACTCTTGATCTTCTCTATTACACTGCTCTAAAGTAGCTGAGAGCGTAAACCCTTGTGTTTGTGCCAAAGTCCTGAGTAGTTTATTTTCTTGCGAACAGAAATTGAAATATTCTTGACAGAGATGGGACTACCAAGTCAAGTGCTACTGACTAAGAATGGTAGTTACCATTTGAAGTTATTTGAAGCCCGTTAACTAGCAAATACAATAGTGTTTACAAACTGCTGGTAACGTGCATATTAAAGATGTGAGAGATCTTTCAAAAGAATACGTATGTGTAATTTTTGCAAAAAGCAAAAAAAAAAAATCAAATTAAACTTTACTTCATATTAAAGAGTGTAATGAGCACTATCCGTTCGAAAAGTTTGAGGAAAAATTTGGAGCCATTTATGAGAAATAGCGTTTGAGCGTTTCTGAAAATGCGGAATTTTGAGCTAGTTTTCAAAGAAAACGGTTGAGTTTTCGAGAAACATTATTTGACATTATTTAAAGCAGATGCACTCATAAGTATAATAATGTGAAGAAATCGCCTCTAATGTAAATATTGCCGACGTGAGGGACAAAAATTACATTTTTGTAATTTTTGAAAAACAAAAGAATAGAGAACAATGGCACTTACGTCATCTCATAGAGTACATTAGGCACTATCCTCGCCAAAAGTTAAAAAAAAATGTTGGAGCCGTTTTTGAGAAAATATTTTTTTGTATTTTTTTAAATTGCACATATTGCACACAATATTGCGTGAAAACATTTACATGACCTTAATAAAAGAACGCTCTTTGGAGAACAAATTTTATTTGAAGAAAAGTCTCTATCTTCAATTTTGTAGTTGTAGGAAGACGCCGAAAAAATTCAAACTTTTGCAATTTTCGAAAATTCAGAGTTAACCGTGAAAATGAGATCTATGCCTCCTTTATAAGCGTATTTTACTTTATCCTTACATTAAAGAAAGAATTTGAGGCCGTTTTTGAGAACATTTTGAAAACGTTCGGGGGCCTTCATGTAAAATACCCCCAAATTTTGAAGAAAGTTTTTCAAAATCATGGCGCCTTGAGTGAACTCAGTAATCGTAGATTTAATCTGCCACACATGCTTACATTTTAAAATTTAGGATGTTTTACAATTTTTGCCATTTTTCCGTGAAAACCTTTCTTGGGAAACAAGTAAAATACACAAAATATTTCAAGGTTTTTAATTTTTGGTAACATTTTATAGGAATACTTTCGCATTATTCTCTCTTTGTAACTATTATATCTAGGATTGATTTCCGTTGAATATAGACTTTTAAGGTAAACATCTATGAAGAATATTTTTTTCATGGTAATCTGCCTAAATCTGTCACTACATTTATTTGGAATTTGCTTTTATTACTTTATTATCAGGTTACTTGCAAAATTGCATGAGCTAGGTCACGTTCACAGTTAAATAAGAATCTATTTCAGTAATAATAAGGAAATGGGTTTGACACTCTAGGTCCTTGAGCTGCTGTTGTAATCAGTTTGCCGAAATGATTCAATTGAATGTAAGAGACACATCAAATTTCATGTAGATCGTTTATATTAAAATATAAAAAAATAATTTAAGTAAATAATATATGGTATCTACCACAAAATCATCATCGTGATATTCATATTCGTATGTTCTGACCATTCCCTTTTACCTCCAATTTATACAATTGAAATTATTTTCGAACTTTTGAAAATCCATTTGAAAATTAACAACCCAGGCTTTCCCATGCGGATAATTTTTACCGCTTTCATCTTTTTCTTTTTCGAGATTCCCTGACATTCAGTACTGAGTGCCCTTGAGTTCATCCGGCCTTGAAC
The DNA here is from genome assembly GCA_031308135.1 of Acheta domesticus. Lineage (NCBI taxonomy): Eukaryota > Metazoa > Arthropoda > Insecta > Orthoptera > Gryllidae > Acheta > Acheta domesticus. The sequence goes on along the minus strand of JAHLJT010009419.1, from coordinate 143,033,771 downwards.
CTAGCTCTGTACAAATACAAATACGACGAAGTTCATTTTACGGTTCCGCGGCGGCCGCGTGCGGCTCGAGCGTCGCGTCGGCGGGGGCCGTATGTGCGCGAAGCGGGTAGTAGCGGCGCGGTGAAGGCGCGCGCGGCGGCGGCGGCGGCGGCGGCGGCGGCGGTGGCTGCAGCCGCCACTTTCCTTTCCGTGGCGGCATCGGAGCGTGGCTGAAGCGCGGCAGTCTTCGTCCGCCCGCCCGCTCGTCCGCTCGCTGCCTGCGCCGTCCGCCCGCCCGTCCGCCCGTCCGCTCGACCTCCGCCACCGCCGCGCCCCGTGGGCGACATGCCGCTCCGCCCCCGCGCTCGCGACCCTGCCCCCGCCCCCGGCCCCGCCGCCCCGCCCGCCGCCAGCTGACCGACCCCGCCCCCGCTCTCGCGCGCGTAAGAACGAAAGTGCTACGCTGCCTCTGCCGTCGTCGTGGTCCGAGCGCGTGCGGAGTCATCAGGAAAGCAGCTGCTGCGCCGTCTGTGTGAAGTCGCCAGCCAGAGTCGAGGACGCGCCGGCATGCCGTGGAAAGTGATCGGGTGAAGAAGCGCTGTGCCCCCGGGAGACGACGACGAAGAAGAGTCAGGGCCGGTGTGCGTGCGTGCGTGTGGTGCAGTGCCGGCGAGGGAACCGGTCGAGACGGCCGGTGGCGTAGCCAAGGTCAGGGGTAGAGCTCGTCCCGGGGCGGTTCGGGGCTGCGACCGGCAGTGGTCGGCCGGAGCTCGGGGTGCCAGGCCAGGTGGACTGTGAGAGTGATCGCGAAGACGAACCGACGCCGACGAGGCCACCGCAGCCGCAGTCATGAGTTCGGATAGCAGCGCAGGGGCGCGCATGTTCAGCTGGAGCGCCAACGCCGACGTCATCAGGTGAGTGGGGCGTTCCCGCAGGCTTCCTCCACCCCCTGGCTGTCGGCGGCCGGAGGCGGTGATATTCGGGCCGGAACCGATGTGATCCCTGGGCGAGGGCAGATGCCATCGGATTTCCAGATCAGGGATGACGATTTCTGTCAGCGTCCGTCGGGAAACTAGGGAAAGGTTGAACTTGAAACGTTGTTTACGAATACACCGCGGTTAGAAAAGGATTCTGCTGAAAACCTTTCATGTTAAAATATATGTTGTTCCTCAAAACTTCTAATTTTAAATTCGTTGCGATCGAGAATTATCAGATTTTGGAGACATAAGCACAGACGTATCATTATTTTAGTCTTTATTTACAATTTTCCCCCACAAGAAATTCATGCTAGTATTTGCAACATATTAAAATATATGTTGTTCAATTGGGACACGATAACAACTGTTATAAGGCGTGCAGGCACGAAACTTCGGAGCTACTTTGATGTCTGCTCTGGAGAATCCCTATGAACTCACATTTTGTTTCTCGATGTCTTTTTTGTTTTTGTATTTAATACTTACATTTATATGTACATAACATAGAAAACTTTTGATGTTCTTGCAAACAAATCCGGCTGTCGTTTACCTAGCACGTGCAATCGCCTTAGATGATCTGGACAGTCACTACTAATCTTCGAAGTTCGAACTGTCAGACACGTTCTTTCAATAATACGTGCGTCGAAAAGCGCATGTGATGGCAGAATGTTTGATGATATCTGTTAGACGAGACACGGCTTGACACCTCACCTCAGTCGTGCGTGGTCTATTAACATTTCACTGAAGGGTAGCAGCTGAATCCCAAATTACTTTCTGCGACGAATTTAAATAAGAAAATCCGCCAATCAGAAAGGTTCAGGTACAAGTCCTATACAGAATGTCCGGGGAGGAAACGTCGAAACTTCGAAAATAAGCCCTTAAGACAATTCTAAGCATATTTTGTCTAATAAACTACGTGGATATTCCGAATGGTTGAGCCGCAATAAGCACTCAAAAGTTGGTTCAAAAAATTGATTTCTAGGCAAAAATTTGCATTAGAGAAACATATAAACACTCCAGAAACATATAAGTAGTTCATTATTTACAAAATAATTTTATATATTTGTTCAGAAAGAAAAAATTAGCGAAAAAAAGCACTTTATACAATTCGACTGATTTTTTATTTCTCGCTTAATTTTTCTGTCTGAGCAAATATATTCATTTCTTTTGTAAATAATGAACAATTTACATGTTTTTGAAGTGTTTCTACGCTCCCGTAATGCAAATGTTTGCTTAGAAATAATTTTTTCAAACCAAATTTTGCGTGCTCATTGCGGCCCAACCATTCGGAATATCCATATAGTTTATTAGACAAAATATGCTTAGAATTGTCTTAAGAACGTATTTTCGAAGTTTCAACGTTTCCTCCCCGAACACTCTGTATATAATTTTGGAAATGTCACTTAAGAATGAAATGATTTATTATATATAATGATGCTCACGAAGACATTTCGCTTATTGCTAGTACTACACTGCAGACATTAAACGTTGTGCACAACGTCTCGAAGTACAAGGGCAACTATAAATAATACAATGTAACCAACTTTCGAATGGCTGCGGAGCGAGCGTCAATTCAATTTGACTACTTACTTGTCAGTAAACGTTAAAAGTTCAAACTACAACATGAGGTCATACGAATACAGCGAAACAAAGCGGTTAGTGAGTCAAGAACCTAAATCAATCGAGTACATAATGTATATTGTTTCTCATATTATTTTTTTCCAAATGTTTTAGTCATATAAACACATTTAGGGAGGTTAACTGTTTTGAATTAAACGGCAATTACATTATTTGAAAACGATAAAAAAGCAGAAAATATACTCAAATGCTTGTTTTTATTCATACAAAACTTGATGTATGTAATTTATGTAGAAAATTCGTATGTTGAAATATTAAAGTTTACTGCGTAGGTTTCGAAGTGACTCAATCATTACCGGGCTCTAATAATTAGCGAATAATAATAATAATAATAATAATAATAATAATAATAATAATAATAATAACAACAACAACAATGCCGGCCCCGAGGCGCAGACGGTTGCGGCAGCCGTCGTCTGCACCCAGGAGGCTGCAGGTTCGAGTCCTGCAAAGGCGTGGTCGTATTTGTGATTGTCCCGTCACCCCTCATCATCATCATCATCATCATCATCATCGTATTACAGCATAATTCACACTTCAAGGCGTCACAGGAGGGATACCGCTGAAAAGCTGATCCAAAAAGTTACACACGTTAATTGTGTAGCGTGGTCAGAAATGACCTATACGCCAATAATAATAATAATAATAATAATAATAATAATAATATTAACAAAAGCAATAATAATGTATGTACTTGCCTTTTAGGGTAGGATTAATCTGACTTTTGTTAGCTAGCGGTTTTTCCAGTCCTGGGCCCTCTTTTTATTTATCATCCACGCCTGGGGGTCAGGGAGGCATGTGGCACACATGACAAATTCCCTTTGCCGTATCTAACATACTTGTCTGGCTGAGATTTTCTTTCGTCACACAGCTATAGAAACAGAGACGATTGTAATGGAAAGCTACAGCTCTGTTTTTGCTCCGACTAGGAATGGAACCAGGGATCGCACCACGGAAAGCTAGCACACTGTCCATGAGCTACCAGACGGGCATAATAATAATAATAATAATAATAATAATAATAATAATAATAATAATAATAATAATAAGTAAATAAATATAAACGGAAAGAATAGCCAAATTACATTAAAAAGTAGAAGTAACGGCTATATATTGCAAATTGTAAGTATCCTATAAAAATATGTGTTTTAGGAACATGGTGAAATCATTGAAAGCCTTTTTTTTCGGACCACTTTTACGGCGTTTCAACCAGATACTTTCTGCTGGTAATTCCTTACCAGCCAGTCCCGCCTGCCTGAACATACGGTCATGTTTTGCACGTCAGGTGTAAATATCTCTCTTATGTACCTCTCAAATGTTGTGTGGTATATCTTTTCGTATATCAACGAAAATTCTGTAATATAGTTGAAAAAAAATGAGTTTATTTTGCGGAATGTTTGGATTCAATAGCTGAGGCGAAATCTGAAGGGGCGGTATTTCTTTACGGAATTGTTTCTTGATGTGTGATGAGGGCATTTAACACTGCAATTCAGTGATTGTGAACTGATCAGTTGTCCTACAGCCACATTCGGTGTTCAGAAATGGCTTGAAACGCACGGAATCGTGAATGAGCTCTCAAAAATTACAATTTTGAATTAAAAACGCTTTCATGTTAACAAATAATTTGTATCAAATTGTTGAGGTTCGAAACTCTTAAGTTAAATCTAAAATGCGTTCACTTTTTTTATCTCCATGAATTGAGATGCGGTACTAATCGTCGCAAACGCCCTGAAAAATATTGAAAAAAATATTAAAGAAAGTTGACTTTTGCTATGCGAGATTTTACATCAAGAATTGTTTAGTATTTTTTAAAGAAAATGGAAGACATGAACTTTCACGGACTCAAATACTTAGAAGTGCCTCAAGGAATGACGTGCTTAAAGGGGATCTCCTTGTCCTGTCTGTTCTGTCTATTCTGCGGCCATTGTGTCTCGGAACAATGTAGGGTGTGAACAACTCCTGGTGCAACGGAGGTTTCTCGGTTGAGATGAGATGCAGCGTGAAGAACAGGCAGAAGAAGGAAAGCGTTAGATGAATTTTAATTCTTTATTATTAACAAGGCAGAGTAACTTTGGCGAACATCCATTACATAGAATCTCAAAATTTGTTAACCTAACAGGAAAAGACTAAAAGGCTGCTTTAGGTACTCGGATATCATTAGTTGTTTCATTGGTTCACATCGCGCTTATATATGGAAACTCGACTTGCAACTGTATCCAGTCTTCTGTGTTTTGGAAACTCTATTTGAGACCTTTTGTCGCAACGGAAGATATTAAGTATCTTCTAGGTACTCTTCTATCTTACAATTAATCATGTCCATTTTCTAAGGGTTTGAAGCTGTTCAACTCAAAGAGTTTCTCTGTCTAATTTCTGGAGTTACATAAGTGAAAAGGAAACTATGTATAAACGCATGGGCCCGTTATAACGCATGGGCCCGAAAGGCCCGAGCTCAGAGCCCCTAATATTCAAGGGCCCATATAATTCTTAAAAAATATTTATTATCAAATTTGTCAAAAAATAAAATAAAAAACCGTATAAAAAGTGATGTATGATTAAACTATTCCCCCAAAATGGCCATGACCGAGTGATGTTTCGCGCATAATTGGATAATGTTTATAACATCGAATGTTGATGGTTGATGCGAGAATGTCACTCAGTGATGAATTTAATTTTATTTAACAAAACTTGTCGTAAAATACTTTGATTATTTTACTTTGATAAATTACTTAATAGTTTGATAATTTACTTTGCTTACTTTGATAAATATTTTGTTTTTTTAATTGATAGAATTATATCTATATTTTAGCATCGAAATTGGGGGAGGGGATCGATGAAAGTGAGAATAGGGGGCCTCCAAATTAACCTAGGCCCAAGGGTCTCCAATCCTGTTAAAACGGCCCTATGTATAGAGCACGAATTGTATCTGTGGTTTCAAGATCCTCATGACCTTTGTGAAATGAATTTTAATTGTATCATTATCATTAATCTCGTGTTCAACGCGACACTTGACCTAAAACGTTTCGTTAATAAATACCAGCAGTTTGTCAGTAATATGCGTTAAACAGACCGTGTAGGCGGAGTTGGTTCTTCCACAAGGGGCACAACACATACTGACACATTCGTCCTAGAGAGGTAATTATTAGGAAGAGGATTTTTATGCCCTAAAAAGTCTTGAAATATGCAATTAAAATATACATTTATGACCTAAACATTCTGAAGTATTCACTTTAATATGCAACAAATTAACAATATTTTATTTCCTGTATAAGATTTTCCTGATAAAATTAAAAAGAAGCATGCTTGGAATGAAAAAATATAGTTTTGCGCGAACATAATACAATCTACCTTACTTCGCGGGATAAAAAATTGAATAAAATAAATGAGCTAAAATTAGCTATGTAAAGCACGCGGTGAAATACATTGTATGTCTTGTTGCATTTCTTCTGCATTAAAAAATATGATATCAAGAAATATCCTAAATTTGCAGAAGTATTTTATCATCTATAGAAAAGAAAAAAATAAAACTATAACAAGCTCATTCTAATGAATGAACGCTCACAAATAAATAGATTCTGTGAAAGACATTGAACGGGCTATTGTTTCATATGCCACTTTTTTCTTGTTATCACTTCCTCACTTTTGAGACTCAGGGATCTCTTGGGCCAAAGCGTACTTGCGTATATTGTAGCTAATTCTGTCACCCCTGAACAACTCTATCTGCCTGGAAAGAGGAAGGACCTTCCTCCGTATAGGTTCACAAGGATTTAGGTTCAGAAATTTCTGAAATATCATTGAAAAAAAATCGTGAGATAATGTTAAACGATGTCTGATACCAGATGAACAGGAGGGAGGGGGAGCTTAATTTTTTTGCATGAAAGCTTTGTTGTTAGCCAGAAAGTTTGCCAGGCACCCACAGTCAATTATTCAGCCAACTTTTGAGGTCAGGTGAGTTCTCAAAGATCACGACATTTGGGGAACGGGAAGGGCAACTATTCAGGGACAGGTTAAGGATAGGTGGGGAACACGACGGGAAATGAAGGGGCACGAGTTGGATAATGTTTGTACAGGGTGATACAATGTTTTTAATAGCATAAATTATTCTCTTATTTTTCATATTTTTTTTTCAATTAGGAAAGTTAATGTTAAGTAAATAACACTGTTTCCTATAGAAGTGTGGAGGAATGAGGGTGGTGGGAGGGGGCCAAAAAACATTTCAAAAATCTTATTTTTATGTTAGAGTCATAGTTTAACTACTTACATACCATTTGTTTTTAGGGAACTTTTTATCATCTCATCCGGGGTTATTCTTTGTGAATTGACAGAATTTGGATGCAAATTACGACAGGTCTGTATCGCACGCTGCCTTCGATCGCGCCTCATTATAGCCAATCAAAACCTTAACCCCACAGCCGGTTGTCAGTATTACAGAGCACTCATTGGTCGTAAATGACTAATTAGCTCCCGAGTCTACATCAGCGCATTCAGTTTTGGAAATACGCTTCAAGTTCTGATGACAAACAGGCTGCGACAAATTTGAAAAATTACAGAAAAAACAACAAACATTTTTTAGCTTCATAACATATGCTTCTGAGGTCAAAACGATAAAGAAATTATTTATTGGCAAAATTAACGATGATGTATTTTTTCAGGTGCCACGACTTCTTTATAGGTTACAGAGAATCCCTAAGTCAATCCGTATACATTAATGACACTCCACAGAAATTTTTAAGTCTTTGAATAAGAGAGCGATTAAATAATGCGAATTTTTAGGAATATATTATGTTTTTCGTTTCTGTATTTATTCCCTCTTCTTAAATGACTGCAGCTCATTACTCAGTGATAGATATTATGACACAACTGCATTATAACAGAGGTTATCGATCAATCGTAGCAAAGATTGCAAAGAAAACAATGATTCATAATTAATAATCGGCCACCATTCTTTTAAATGTTTCATTCGATTGTGTTTGCTGCGCCAAGGCAAAAAGTTATGGATCCATGCCCCCGGGAAAAAATCCTCCCGATTTACTAGAAAAACCTATATATATATATATATATATATATATATATATATATATATATATATATATATACATACACAATGACTCACGTAATTTTAGTACATCCTACAGTTCTTGAATGGTTGAAGTTATTGTAATGCAATTTTCACGGACGTGCATGAGGGAATGGGGTTAATTGACACGTATATTCATTTCTATTGTATCATTTGTGTTTTACGAGATATCGAGGTAACTTTCTTTTCAAATGGAACTATATTACTAGCTTCAAAAAGTTTCCGGAATATTTTTTTTTCATTTAATATGTTATTCAATAGCCAAGTTTTCTTTATTAGATGTTGGCAATGTTCATGAAGTCACTTTAGTAGAATTGACATGTTCGTAACAATTGTGGTGTTTTCATAGCAACTGTTTTTTGTTGTTCGTGCGTGTTTGTCGTATTTGATAATGTCCGCTACAGAGCAATGCTCTAACATATATTTTTGTGTTTTATTACACAAATCTCCGCCATAGACATTAAGAATGCTCTAAGAAGTGTATGAAGATGCATCAATAAAAAAAACAGGTGTATCTCTGTCATAAATGTTTCAGTGAAGGTCGCGATAGCGTGAAAGACGACCCGCGAAGCTGCCGACCAACTGTGACAAATGAAGCAAACATTGAGTAATTATGCATTATTGTGAGGAGTGACCGAAGAAAGAGTGTTGGAGAGATATCGGCAGAGGTTGGAATTTTAGTTGGAAGTGTTCACATAATTCTTCAGAAACTTTTGAAAATGCATTATATATCGCAAAAGTTGGTTCCAAAAATGTTGTCTGCTGATAACACAGAAACAAGAATGATTTTTGCTGGTGATCTGACAAGTATTGCTGCAAAATAATATTTTTTAGAATAAAATAATTGTTGGAGTTAAAACTTGGTGCTTTTTGTACGGCCCGGTGCCCAAACGATAGTCATGCGAGTGGAAATCCAAAACATCTCCTAGGAAACAAAAATGTCTTAAGAATACTAGCAGAACCAAAGTTATGCTGGAAGATTTCTATGACACACAGGGTCTCTTCCACTATGAGTTTATTCCAGAAGGTCATACTGTAACAAAATACCTGTTACTGGAAATCCTTCGACGCCTCAGGGTTGCTGTAAGAAGAAAACCTCCGGAAAAGTGGGCACAAAATTCCTGGTTTCTTTGCGCAATAACACACCAACACATCGATCGGTTTTGGCAAAACATTACCTTGCTAGGCACAAAGTTACTGCTTTGGAGCATCCCATATACTCCCCAGATCTGACACCACCAGACTTTTTCTCTTTCCTCGGCAGAAAACTCATCTGACGACGCGAAGATTTGTGAACACTGATGATGTTACAGTATATGCGACCAGAGCCCTAGACTAGTATCGCCAAATGTCTTCCAGTAAAGTTTCCAGTCACTCCAGTCACAGCGCTGGCAGATGTGTGTCACTGCGAAAGGGAACTATTTTGAAGGAACTATTGTGTAAATTGCGTTATGGTATCTTGTTTCTGAGTTAATAACAACTTCCGGGAACTTTTTGAAGCTAGTATGTACATATTTTAGTCTATCATGACGAGCGTAAACGACGAATCATATGTTAGATAAAACTTTTTGACTAATTTTGGTTTTTTTGCGACTCTCGTTTCAAGGATATTTTGAATGCAACAGTTCGCTTCACAAGGTTGCACAGCACTCTCCCTGCTAAAGCGCGCTCGGGCAATGGAAGCTGGGAACAAAAATATCAAAATTACTCAAAAAATCCTTATCGAACATATGACAGTATGTTTATCATTGTATTCGTCTTTTTATGCTCATCGGGATACACTAAAAATATGTATAGTTCCATTTAAAAAAAACAAACAAAGTTACCGCGATATCTCGTAAAATACAAATGGTCAAATAGAAATGAATATACGAATCAATATATTCAGCTCCATTCACTTGTGCACTTCCGTGAAAATTGCATTGCAATAACGTCAACCGTTTAAAAACTGCAGGAGGTGCTAAAGTTACGTGACTAATCCTGTATATTACATTAAGGATAGATGACGGTTTTGGCAATTTATAAGAAAGCATCGACTTAAAATCCTGTAAGAAAGCTACTGCTGAATAGAGAAATTCTTCCTCAGTCCTGCATCAAATAGTTTCAAGGCAAAATAGAAGTTTGCAGATTACGACGTACTACACTGATTTATTGGAACACGCATTGTTATCGTTCATAACTTGGAAACGATGCGTTTCAGGCCCCCCAAAAAAGAGAATTTTGGGATCCTAAATGCATACCAGGTTTGTGGCGTCAGGTGAGTGGAATTGACGGGTTTTGGGGTGTGGGGGGAGGATATTTGGGGATATATAGGGATATGTTATGAGACATCTGGAGGATAGGTGGGGGAATATGTGGGGAAATGGAAGAGGAAAGATGAGATCCGAGTTATGTTTCTGAAGCAGTATTTTCCAAAATGATACCTTTTTGAACTTTTTTAAAAATGTTTTTGAGATTTAATGCTTTTGAATGCTCTCACTCGAGAGCGTGGATGGTCAGACAAGTGCAGAATCTGGGTAAAATTAAATTGAAGGTAAAAGTAAAGGGACTATTTGTTTCTGTGCAATTTAATCTCAAAGCTTAGCAATATTGGAATAGTTACTCTCGTACTGCATTAAGCCTGCACGGTTCTGGGTATGGCGGTCAATGTTGGACTCTATTACATAGTAATTTTCAATTAAAAAAAATTACTAAATGCGGAATTTTTGCGCGGGTCCAGCTAGTTAATTATAATAAAATAATTTTTTAAACAGATGCAAATGAAAATTAATAAATTGCTTTTAGGATTAAACATACGTTTTTATTTGGATACATTTCTAATTTTTGTCAACATATGTACGTTTAGTTTCTAACCGATTTAATAAATGTTTCCTTAATATTATAGCTTTAATTACATCATACTGGATTACAATATTCATCATATATAAGAACATATACATATATTTTTAGTACGAGAGAATTGCAGAAATTTAGTAATCCGATATTTAATCTATTGCAATACCAACGTACAGCAATAAATTAAATATTTTAACACGTTCTTCATGAATACTGCAAGAACATATATTATATAAAAAGGAATATTAGAAAAGTTGCTGTTTCACAGCGCAACATCAAATATGTAATGACGGGTGCCCTCTTCCTGCTGCATTACGTCACTGTTATTGTAAGCAGTGACACTGAGTTTGAAAATTCAGTCTGCTGGGGCAGAATGAGAATACGCGGTATAACAGAATAAAATATTTGCGTTTTTTTTAAATAGAAACTGTTTCACTATTTAACTTTCTCGCCCTTACTAAGTAAGAAGTTAAAGTATTGTGATCGTACGCCTGAAAACGGCGAATGTTCAACACATAAAAACTCTCACTGCCGTGCCCTAGTAACGAAAAAGTGGATAACTCCAGTTGATAAATCCACAAAAAAATCCTCTAACATGTGGTGTAGCCAGAATCCATGTTCTGTGCGTCCTTCATACCGATAAATCCATTGATGGCAAAACATCTATTTGTCTGTGCACAACGTTTGGGCATAAATCGCTCAACCGATTTTCTCCAAAATAGATTCCCCAATCATTCTGGCTGATGTCGCGGACCCTGAAATTTCAAACTGATATTTTAATTTTCTACTTCTTCTTTTTTGATTAAATTTTGTTGTTGAATAATTCGAAAGACGTTTTAGATACTGGTGCAGTTGGCGGCGGGTGTTGTGGTGGCTGCAGGAGTGGGGGCGGGGACGGAAACTGGGGTGGGCTGAAGATGGAGCAAAGGCGGTGGCTGGAGCTGGGGCGTGACGGGAGAGAAGGTGGCGGAGGGGACAAGGGCGAGTGGGGATGGTGCAGGAGCTGGGGGCGGGGACAGGGACTGGTGGGGGGGGCTGGGGCTGGGGCGGGGGCGGGGGCGGGGGCTGGGGCGGGCGCGGGGCAGTGGCTGTGGCGGGGGCGGGGCTTTACCGGCGGGCGTCGGGCGCCTCCGCGGCATAGCCGTCGCGCCCTCGCGTCGCGTCCGCCGGCGCGGGCGGAGAGAGTGGGGCTGCGGAGAAAGGAAGGGAGAAACGCGCGAGCGCCGTGCCTACTACACCGCATCCGCCTGCACCGCCCCCCTCCCCGCCCAACACCTCAACGCGCCGCGCCGCGCCGCACCGCACCGTTGTTCGCACCTACATTCACAATTCAACTATGTGCAGGAAAAGAGTAGCGTAGGGATTTTGGAGTTCAGGGAATCGGGCGCTCTTTTAACTTCTTAATTAAATGCTACATAACGTTTTTTTTTGGCGATATTAAATGAAATCGAATTATTTGGAGATTTAATTATCTTTAAATTTTTATAATCAAGAACAAATACCAGAGGGTTTCAACATTTTCATGCCGAAAAGAAATTTTATGGACAATTAAATAATTAGGAGAACGGACCGCGCGCGCTCTTTCCTTCCTCTTCCTTGTCCTATCCTCACCCCTTACTCTCTCTCTCTCTCTCTCTCACACACACACACACACACACACACACAAACATACACTACACTATCAAACATACCGGGAAATCGGTCTGAGGTTTAGAGGCTAAGACGATGCTCCGTTGTTTGGGGAACACCCTGCCAGTCAACAGTAGGTCGGCGCCGGATCTCGCCATTTAGCGGCGGAAGATCACCGCCAACTCCCGATGAACAACATGCACTACACTTGCGAGACTATTGACCTTAATAGTTGAAATCACTCAAGTCAAATCAATCAATCAAGTTACGGGACTGATAACCATTGCAATCGACGCGGCAGGTAACAAAATAATCAAGCCAATGCACATTTGTTCCTCAACACACTACTCGCGCTTCCGTCCGGCCAGGGCCGGCAATTGGTGTTACGTCTGAGTGGGTAGTTGACTGAGTGGGTGGACCCCCTCCCCCTTCACCACTCATCGGAAATGTGCTTGAAGGGAAAAACACAAAACTTTTTAATTTTCATGTTTATCATTAAATTTTCATTAAATTGATTTTACATTTATGTTAACCCGTAACTACAGACGTGAATTGTTGTTACGCAACTACAGACGTGGAGTCAAACTGACTCCGCCTACTTACTCGAAGATTTACGTCTAATTAATTTACTTTTTCAAATTACTTTTTGCGTACATTGTGAAATTACTTTTATAATTGTACAAAAGTATTTTAAAAGATTTGAGGTAATAATAATTATTCATTACTTACTTTTTAATTATGTCTGTGTTGTTGAGCTATATTTATTGCGAATATAATGATTAAACACATTTAAACAATATTTTATAGATACTTTTCATGTTTTATTGCTTTTAAGATTGGTAAATATTGTTAACAAACATTTTCCACACAGTGCATATTTACAAGAGAAACAAATAGTATTTGTTTTAATCTTTAGTTTCTTGGGACAAATAGAGCATTATTTTCTTGTTAATATTTTTCCGGCCTCTTTTGCTGTTTGCTTCTCTTCTCAATTTAATATTTTCTTAATTGAAATTATGATGTCTTGTCGAAGACGTGTGATGGACAATCGCCTTTCTAATTTCTTGGTAACTAGTTTTTTAGCTAGCCTTTTTATAAAGTTCAGCTTTGTTACTGATTCCATTAGTGCTAAACGAGAAAAATATTACGATAATACCAAGGATAGTGCAGGTCAAATTAAAAAATAATAGCATAAATATAACTCACTTATCATAACAAATATTACATACATGCTTACCTTGGCTATTGTCAACGAGAAAATTTCTTTTTTTTGTCACGCGTTCACAGACGTGGAGTCAAACTGACCTTGTGACGAGAAAAGCTACTTTTAACAGGAAATAAATCTGATAAATCAAAATGTATAAAGTTGACAATTCGCATATGCAACATTTAAGAAGATACTGAATTGCTGGTGGAAATAGCAAAAGCGTGAAAATAACAAAATAATAATATAGAAGAGAGCGGAGTCAATTTGACTCCCGTCTGTGGTTAGGGTTAAATAACTTCAGAAGTGTTCCTTTTTGCCCCATAATAGAAACCCACAACGGAGTTTTTGCATTGTTTTGCATTTTTTTGGTATCAAGTCATTTAACAATTTTTGCCAATCGATTTTGTCGGTAATGTCGCTATCTGTCTGTCTGTGTACTTGGCGGGACAGCCTATGTACGGGCATGGCCTGCCAGCACCGTCCCGGCCTCGAGGCCATGGGTTAAGGGGTACTGTGGTTAGCACAAAGACATCCCTAAGCCGTATTCTGGTCTTCTTCAGAGAAATTTTCTCATCGTCATTCAGCAACATACTGGGATATCGCAAGGAAAACGCACATCATAATCTTGCCCGACCGGGCATCGAACCCGGGATCGCGTCATGGGAAGCGCTGACCAATGAGCTAAACCGCGAGAGCGGTTATGTCGCTATAAACATGCAAAATGGGAATACTGTTGAGCGGATCTTGCAACATAGTAGATCACATATACGTTTTAAGTCGACACAGTAGCGAGAAACTTCGTTCAATTTTGAAATTTAACATTTATAGCATACTAGGAAAACCCGGCAGACGTTGCTCTATTCTTCATCTCCCTCTTTCCCCTCCCATCTCCCTTTCTCACTGTCCCTCCTTCCTTCACCCTGTCCCTGTCTGTCTCAAAATTTTAGTTTTTAGGCCGGCCTCAAAATTTTAGTTTTTAAAGCCCTAGAACGCTAGATCGTTTAGGAGTTATTTCACGATATAGATTCAAAAGGGTGCCGTGTGTGTTGCAGGTTGAATATGACGTGAATATTTAGTTTTGTTCTACTACGCCATGTAGTGGAGTTACAACAGAATTGACAACACATATTCGAGTACCTTCTGGAGATCGAATCTTCATGGAGATCGGTCCCACAGTGTCGGGGTTTTGCTTTTATATATAAATAAGAATAATTAAGAGAGAAATAAAAAAGTACCCAATTTACACAATTCAACTGCTTTTTTATTTCTCGCTTAATTTTTCTCTCTGAGCAAATATATTGATTTCTTTTGTAATTAATAAACAATTTACATGTTTCTGGAGTGTTTCTATGTTTCCATAATGCAAATTTTTGCCTAGAAATAATTTTTTCCAACCAAATTTTGAGTGCTTATTGCGGCCCAATCATTTGGAATATCCACATAGTTTATCAGACAAAATAAGCTTAGAATTGTCTTAAGAGCTTATTTTGGAAGTTTCGACGTTTCCTCCCCGGACACCCTGTATGTATTACCCAATAAGAATTTTTCGTGTGAGCATATCTACCCACCATACGCATATTATCCGCCGGCCCTGCGTTCGGCCCCACCTTATTTCCGCGTCCTGTTCGCGCCCCGCCGCGGCGCGCCGCGTCCCCTCCTTAGAGAGGCTCCGTGCACCGCACGTGCGCCGCACTCGCGCGTTGCAGGGAAGGCGTCGCGGGAGCGAGCAGAGATCGCTTGTCGCATGTCATGTGTTTACCCGCGCTGCGATTCGAGCTTATGTCACGCGTCAGAGTAATGCGGGAGTTCAGAGCGTGAAGGCGGCACCTCTCTTGCCCCGCGCGATCGCGAAAGTGAGTTTCTTCTTTCTTGTTGCTCCTTTGTCTTTTGAACGCCCAACGCTTGTTCTTCAGACGACATTGTTGACATGCTACACAATTACGTCTTTGGGAAGTAAAATGTTAATGAGATGAAAGAAAACAAATTGGTATGCCGGTTGACTTAAGGAAGGAGCGCAGGCGCGCGAGTATGTATGTGTGTGGGCGTGCGTGTGTATATTGAATATATTTTTATGACCTTCCATAATTGATTCGAATCTCCCGCTGGGTGTTGTTTCAAAAGTATCGTACTTTACCATACATGTTTCATTAATTTTTGAAGCTCTTTCCTCTACATGATAAAAGGGTCAGTGGCTCGCATGATGGGTACGAAGAAGAAAAAATCAGCCGTTTTCCGTCGCACGATAACATAACTTTCTCTTCTTACGAAGTATTCGTAAGGCGAGAAAGCAAAAAGTAATGACACTCGAATTTTTGCAAATCTAGCAGATTGGGATACTGGAACAAAAGGATGAATTTCCTCTTGAAATAATAATTTATATCTCTTGAATGTCATTACATTACAATTATCATTTCCGCAACTGAACCGAAACGATGCATTAAGAGAAAATCCTAACAGATTGCTGATAGTATTATCTTATACAATTCCTTTACTGATAGTTACATCTATTTACTTTGAGACCCTACAAGAATAATTGAAACACATTTACCTTCAATTACATTATGCATTAGATGTAGGTAGCGTTGGTTTGAGGAGCAGCCAATGATGTATTTACTCACCAAGGAGAGTATATACATCATCGAAAAAAACACATGGTGTTCTTTGTTTAGCTGGTGTACTTTCCCCTCCTCTTTTTTTCTCTTTTCACTTTCTCTCAGTACAGTAATCCCTCCGCAATCCTACGAAAGTTATGACTCCGTTTTTCACGGAAAGAGTTATCCAAATCGAACTAAAACGTGGAATTAAAATTGCGATTAAACTGCAACAACAATTCAATTGAGACGAATACAATTTTTTCATCTTGCAAAACAACAACAGAAATTGCCGTATTATGCACATTGGATGTCTGTCGGAAACTTTACAGATCACTAGCTCAAGTAAACCTACTTACCTGTGTAATAATTTATTCACTGGTCGCCCCCTCCGGCTTCAGTCTCGTCAGTCCCATCTCGGCTTTAGTCCCATCTCGCTCTGAATGATTTGCTATAGTTTACAAGGAACATAGAATGTAATACCACGATGATTTTTTAAAATCTAGCAAAAAACATTCTCATCCAAAAAACTTACTATCCGAATTTCAATGGAGTGCTTGTATTTAATTAAAATCCAATTTCTTAGTTTTTTAGGCAGTAATGTAGAGTTTTGAGATATCGATAGTAATTGTATGCAGCGCGCGATATTGTTTAACGATGACGGCATAAAAATATAATATTATACTTTATCTCTCGTTGTTTCAAATTGTGCGGCTAATTTTATTAAGAGCATGTTTTAACGACTAATATTCTTCTCAAAAAACTAAAAGGAACTTGACGATTTTTCAAGACACTGATTTTAAGCCTGGTCTGAACTAATATTCCTTTAGATGAAAGGATTCTTGTTTTGGATGAAATAGAATCAAATGAACTTTATTACATGAAATCGCAGATTGTTTATGTTAATTCGTAAGTATTTACGCTGAAAATTATTTATGTGTGCAAGTGAAAAACCGTACGTTTATTTGTAGCTCAACGTAATTAGAAGGCGATAAATATTGTCTGTGACAATCGACAAGACAGGGTCTGCTGGGACTTCGTCTGTCTGCCGGAGTCAGTCACTAAACAAACTTTAAAGTAAGTTGCAACTTTCAGGCAATTTGTCTTTGTTTAGCATATATTTGCGACGCAAGAGGTCTCGTACTGGTGTGGATAATCGGTTTATCGGTTAATCGAATGTGGATAATCGGTTTATTGACGAGAATTTTATATGGTACTCCAATAATGAGCAGAAAATGTCGATAAACTGATAGCAAAATCTACGAAATAAAGGAATAAAACACATTTTTCCAAAAACAATATTTATTTCCTGCATTAATCCAAAAATTTGAATGTTCAAAAGAAATACAATTAAGGGAAATGTTTTCAAATGTTATTAAGGTAAATTATTTAATATAATGTAATAAACTGAACTCCAAATATATTCCTCTCAAGATACATTATCAGATATTTAAAAATTTATCATTTTGCACCTATCAATTTGTAATGATAAAATTCACTCTCGCCTACAGTATGGTAATGAAATATGGGGAGATACCACTAAAAAAATCGGTATATTGTTGGTTTTACGAACGAGTGTCTAAGAGGCATGTTTAACCTAAAAACAAGACATTCTTGAAAATATTACTTTTATATATGACAGTTTTAGCGCTCAATGTGTGCTAATTATTACTATTAAGAAACAATCAAACTGTGGTGAGTAATAAAGATATTAATTTTCAGAACCAAATTGCATTTCCATTTGAAAAGACAAAAATCCCCAGAATTACTTCAGTTTTAGAATGTTGGTATAAATGAAACCACAATTGGACGTCACTTCTAATTACTTCCACATGACGTTAAAGGCAATTTATAAGACAAACCAACAAGAGAGAGGATTGGAATGTTCTTTATTTTCAGTCAAATTGTACTATTATTCGAAATAAAATGCACTGCAGACAAGTCGATCTTTGAATGTTTTGGTAGAAAGTGCAGAGAAAACGCATCAATACTTTCGTGTTGTATCCAGTTTCTACTGTATCTGATGACTTCGGCATTGGAACGATTCGTTCGCGTGTTGCAAGATAACCCGCGCTTTTCTTCGTTTTATAGTTTGTTGTAAATAGTTTTGCAGTGTTCTAACGGTCTCTCTCTCTATTGTATGTTTCTCCTCATCGGCTGAGGTGCCTCAGGGCCTCTGGCCGAAAGGTCCTAGGGTTCCAGTCTCGGTGGTGGTAGGATTTTCAACTGGATAGGTCGCTTAGCTGGATAGCTAGCTCGAATTCAGACGCTATCTGGAGGAGAATTCAAGTGGCCGACTGCTCTGATACGTAGTATTCCATAGTTTCTCAGATATGCAGTACCTTAAGAAACTAGCCACGGATCTCGCGCGAAATTTCCTTCCGTTTCCCTCACTCCTTACTTACACATACACACTTACTGTGCACTACCACACATGTCGGGAGCCCAGTAGGGAGTTTAAAGATTGTGCCGGCAGGGGCGGTGTCCCGCCGATAGGAGATACCTGGATGTGGAAACTCAACAAGGCGACGTATAGGACGGCGCCGGAGCTCACCATCCAGTGAGGGAAGAACACCGCCACTTCCTGTGATAAAAACATGCATTACAATTACCGAACTAATGATTGCAGGAGATTCGGAAACACGAAATGACCAGTCAATCAATAGATTCTCATGTTCGAAATTTTGATAGGTCAAGTGTTGACATTTGTCACTTTGTTTCTTTTATTCTATTTGTTTGTTTCTTTGTTAATTTACTTATTCAATTCGTTGGCAATTTATTTCCTTAGTCATTGGTTAATACTTCCTGCTTTCGTTCATTAACTAATTATATAAGCTTTCCCGCACTTTGCTTCCTTTTCGTCCTCATTGCAGTACACAGAAACGTGTACTTTGTTCTCCTGTGTGTCTTCACTTTTCTCTGGCCACTACTTCTAGGCCGTATCTCCTTTCACCAGACCCTGCCCCAGTCGGAAAAGGTGGCATGACGTAGTGGGTCCGCTTGCGGGTCTGTAACGGGCGAGAGCGGAAATAGACTGCATTTCCATGTGGATTACTCGAGCTTCAAGGAGAGTAGCCTTGGCAACGAAACGGAATTGCAATTGCGGAATTTTGTTCATTGTAGCAGGCGTGGATCCAGAGACAAATTTTGGGAGGAGAAATTCAAAATGTTTTGGTCGAATGTGTCGTATTACAGATTTTATAAAATGTCGCAGGTTACACTCAGCTCATGGCTTATTCGTTTTAACGATTACGACTTTATACGACTTTATTCGTTGATTATCCGAAAATATTTTTGCTTGAAGTTTCTTGACAAGTTAAAATTAATAGTTAATGAAAAATGTCAGGGGAGTGGAAATTTCCCTTCCCGTGGATCCGCGCCTGATTGTGGTATAGACGTTACTTCGTAAGTGTTTTAAACCTATTTTTCATTATCTTCATTTTTCAATTGCATAAACAATTGTCTTCAACGATCACTGTTATATAATTTTGATAAAATTTTACAGAACTACAAACCCCAGACTATATTGCAATACAGTATACACTTACACAGCAGATATGAGTTTACACACTATCTTTTAAATGAGATTATTTATTGTGTTAATAAGTGGCGATTCATCCTGGATACTTTTCGCCGCAGCATTTTGCGAGAAACAAATAAAATATGCTAAGCCTTAATTAGTGTTTTAATGTATTTCATATTTTCATTCCTTAAATGCCAAATGACAACCAGATTTGCTGTGTTCAATAAAGCCTCTAAATTAAATATATTTTCCAACCAGTTTTAGGAGAATATCCGACGACCAATTACATGAAAAACTGAGGCACAACTCTGAATGGTTAGAATTTAATCATTTTACATTGCAAGATAGGTTCATACACAGGACTTTATTGATTGTGTAATTATTTATATGTTAAAAATGTATAACCTTCTTCAAGAGGGATAAATACTTTTCATAATTACTTTCTAAAGGGGAAATGGAAGTGGTCACGAAATTACTGTGTTCATTATGGCCCGGCAAATCTCTCTGGATGTTTAAATCACAAATCTTCCCATAAAGATCATTGATATGACCAAAAAATATCAGTATTAGGGGTTTGTATAGTGTCTTGTATTTTGTAAACTTCATTTACTAACCCTGTGACCTCTTTGAAAGATGACACACGTGATATCTGAGAAACGCGTTGTATATTCTGAACTAACGGTGGTCTGTGACCGTTCGGAACCTTCCACATTGGAAATACCTTAGCCCGAAACGAATGCTTGTTTGCTCAAGTCTCTTTAGTCTGTCATATTTCGCTTGGATCCGGTGTGAGACTTCGGATGTCCCGAGAGCAAGCAGTGTTTTCCAAAGTACAAATTGCATTCGAGGCCGTTACATTAATCATTTTGTTAATTTTAGGTTTGTAGGAGAAAATGATGAAAATTACATTGATATATCTACACGGAAATTACGAATCGCCATGCACG
Organism: Acheta domesticus; assembly: GCA_031308135.1. Lineage (NCBI taxonomy): Eukaryota > Metazoa > Arthropoda > Insecta > Orthoptera > Gryllidae > Acheta > Acheta domesticus. The sequence continues at coordinate 143,013,374 of JAHLJT010009419.1, read as the reverse complement.
TATGTCGAAAGTGGTCTCTCCAGTTGTAAAAAAAAATGAAAAAAACTTTATGAAGCTGTTGTCTGTATAAGTACAATGGGTTCGTGAACTAGGATTTGTCTTATGCAGTCTTTCTATAAAACACGACATCTGTCTTGAGCGTAGTGTATGTTGCCTCTGTCCCAAAAGCAGGTTTCGTGCACGTAGGCCATATAGTCAAACTCATCAGAAAGCCAAGCAAATGTCTTCTGCACCGTGAGTTACTTCTAAAAAAAGCACATAAATATAAGGTCACGGGGTATTTACTTCATGAAATGTTTTTAGCACCTGCCTAAAATAAAATTGCTCGAATAAAAAGCCTTTTTACACCTCTTAGAAAGCGTGCCATTAGCACCCCTTTATCTCGCCTAAAATATCTTGGTCTCTGGTAGTACTAAAATATTCATTCATAGACTGTTCGAGAATCACTGGACAGAGAAGATGACGTATGCCATGACATAAGAGCCATTTGAAAATCGAGAATATGGTGGCGGGTTATCTTGTCAGACCATGCAGATTTTTTGTTAACATGTTTCTTTTAGATCTTGGTTTAATGGTATCGGACCTTTATTATGAGCAGTATGAAATATACCGCGTTTGAAAACAAGTCTTTATTCTATTCGCTGATTGGGAAAAAGGAGAGTCCACCGACTTCAAGATAGGAGAAATTAAAAATTATTTGTCAAATGCATGAGAACGCCTCACCATACAGAACAGGTAATTTCGCTTCTGTAATGTATTACAGAACTGCAGGAAACATATTGTAAGTGTTAATAGGATTTTCTTAGTTTTCTCTAACTAAAGGCTAATGTCCAGTCAGTGATTCATTTCACTCCTCGTCTTCGCCACACAGACTCTTAAGGTCGTTGTGTCGAGAGCCACTGATATTTGAGAGAAAAGAGATCATTTCCTTTCTTAGATTTACTGGAAAAATAAAAATCAAGTTTAAAAATTCTGGATAAGATAGTGTTCTCCGTTATTTATACGTTTCCAAGTTAGAATAAATAGATAACCTTAGCAAGAAAATAAGTATTCGTTTCAACTGCGACTCTGAGAGTATAAACGTAGAAATAAAAAAAAAACTTTTTCATTAAATTATCAGTATTATAATAATAAAATATGAGTTGGAAAACGAAAATATTTATATTATTATTTCAAAAACAGTCAGTGCATTAGGACGCTTGCTCAGGAAATTAATAAGATTTCTCGGGCAAAATGCTGTGACCGCTTTCGGAGATTCTTAGTAACTATCACTTGCCAAACTCAGAAACTACTCGCTTGCTGCATCAAGATCTTAACTTTTACAGAGAAATAATGATAGGATGGAATTTTCTCTTTCGTTCACTCAAACAATTCGTATTACACTTAATATTTAAGAAAATCAGATGGCTGGAAAAAAATAGACAGGTACTCTCTTTTTGCAGTGGTGTCTTGAATTTCCTTTCTCGTGAGGAAGCAATTCATTGAGGAGGCACTTTCTCTAGGTGAATCTATATTGTCGCTGCTACATTCAATTTACATTTTCTTCTTCTTCTTGGCAGGGTTCCTAGGACTTTACCTATGGCTTGACACTGTCTACATCACAAACTCCATCTCTCTCTCTCTCTCCAGTCACCTCTGACAATTCTTTCTCTTCTATTACTCTTTCAATAGTTTTGTTTCCAGGCGAGACAAGGTCTTCTTTTTGTAGGACAATACCCGTGTGCTCAATTTGGTTATCTGTCAGCATTAATTCTTCTTACGTGGCCATGCCACTGTAATTGTTTTGGGGTAATGATTTCCGTGAATGGCGTTTTCACGTTTGTTCTTGGTATAATTACAATTTCTCCTACGAATGGATACACTGTTGTCGACACTTTTTCCTTTCCTCGATACCCTGATTTTGAGTTAAAAATATATAGTTAAAAGATTGTCTACGTTGATTTTCCGATTTTTCATTTTATTTGGGTAATATAAGTAATGGAACATGTAGTGAAATGGAAACAATTTTATTTAATGGACATGAAAAATAACAATATATTATCTACCTTTGAATGGAAATGAGAGTCATGTGTGCAACTAATAGCCCTTACATGTGGCATTGTGCAGTTGTGCAGAATATGGACTTATTACTTACATAATTATTATAATCACATTAAACATATTACTCTCATACTAAATTATGCTTGCAGTAAATTATACTCACATTACGCTCATATAATTTAATATTTCATTTTCGCTTAATTTCTCTTCGCAATTGTATTTTTTTAAAATTGTCACAATGATGCAACCGTAATCGTTCTTTGAAAATTAACATACACATTTATCTAGGGGAAGAAAATGTTACCGTTTCAGTGGATAAATTTATTTGTCTACGTAATTTATAAAGAATTGAGATCTTAGTAAGACAGAGATTTGAAACTATTACTTACCCAAAGATAAGTTTTGATTGGAGTATTAGTCTTACTCTTAATTCGCAGCATTTGAAACTTTCCTCTTGAAAGTTCATTGGTATGCCGAAGCGAAGCGCAGCTGTTAATCATTCGTAATCCTTGCCAACATACACGTGCCAGCATATAGATTAACGTGAATTTTCTAATAATATTTCCTTATGGCTTACATGAAGAACATGAGGGTTCAGGGCAGGAATTTATAGCTACTTTACCTTTGAAAATATATTTTATTATATAGGAGCGAATATTTTGTCAACAAAACTCGAAAAAAAACTCTCTTTTCTGTATTCAAAATTCGACTAGAATATGGTTTAGGATAGAGACCACAGAATTATGAAAACGTGCACAAAATTCACTTCTTCCCATAGCTGGTCACACGCAGTTTTTAACTGTTTTTGACGTAAATAAATAAATAAATAATACGCGCTGTGAAAAAATTTAAACTGTCTCTGACTACAAAGGCACTTCATTAAATAGCCATACTTATATAAAGATGCTACATATATCTGTAAGCAAGTAATTAAGAGGCAAACTTTTATACAACTTTTTTCACTTTATTGTACTGAAGAGAAATTCGGAGTTACTCATTTATGGTTCGCGACCATAGGTTTGGCCGTTCCCAGGAGAACTGAAAATGTGGTTTACATTTGCATCAATTTCTATATTCTTCAATAATTTCGGTTATCCCACTCGAAACATACGGTATTCAATCTTGGTCAAATCTCTTCTCGTTTGCGCATTAGGCCTACATTACCCTAGGATCTCTTCCACTCGTCATAAAAAACGAAATCGCCATATTTATGGTTATTAACCTTTCTCTTTATGCTCCTGAACAAGAATGCAAAAAGTGTAATTGTCAATATAGTAGGAAATGATGATTTCAATGATGTAATTGTCAAGTGCAAAGTTATGAAACAACAGAAATAGTGGAGGGTTTTACTGAGACTCGTATTGCTCTGAGAATGAATCCAAACAAATTTGTGGTCATATAATAAAACATACATCAATCAACCCTCCTGAAAGATTCTTGTAGAATAGGTAGCAAATAAATAAAAAATGCTTTCTTATCTCCCCAAATTTCTTATAGTAATAATGACAATGTTTTAAGATGGATTGGCCTTTAGGCAACTTAAGTGTCTTTAGTTTGCACTGGTGAGTCATTTTAGATTTAAAAAACTAACATACCAGTGTGATCTTCACAACTCAGATATTAATCATCCATCTTCAGAGATAACTAAAGTTTATATATCAAAGAAATTTGTGTTAAACCGACGTTCAGGAAGTGAAACGCAATTGACGAGTACGCAAATAATCTTCCAAATCTATTAGAAACTGCTCGTGTCTTGAAAAATGTTGTTTCCTGTTGTTATTGTTTTATTGACTGTCTTCAGATACTAAAGAACAAAGTTGTTATGTGAGAGGTTATGTTTAGGAAAAAGTATTTTATTCATAATCGTTTGAAAATAATTGTCTCTAATGTTTTAAAATTTTTAAATATGTGTCCTTCAAATGTAAGGATTGTCCGATGACACATATCTAGTCGAAACTTCGATTTTATCTTCGTCTTAATGTATTTTAGTAATTTGCATCCTAGAAATGACACGTCTCAATTCAATGAAATATTTTGTTCTTTTTCACGTATTCGGTTAGGAAACATATATCTGCTAATTAACCGACATACAATCATAAATGGTAGTCTGAGAATTTTCGCATATTCTGGACTTAATGGTATGCTTTCTCTTCCTCATTTCTGGAGCCGTACAATATCCTTTACTTCACTAACTTCGTAAATTGCTTTCATTTATTTTATTGACATTCCCTGATTCACTCTAACTTTCATGGTACAAATGTTTTGCTGTATTCTTATTGGAATGATTAAATCTAAAAGGAAAACTTACCTGAATTTCTGCTGGAAGTTTCCAAGTAAGTAGATATCTATAAAATTAATATACAGAAATTTGATGCATTGGTGTGAATGAGCGGTTGAAAATGCCGTATGTGAAGAGACTTTTCAGGTGATATATTTCTAATCGGTTTTAATCGTAATTATCATGGTTTGAATTTAGATAGCTGAGTAGATAAAAAGAAAATATCTCCTAGCAAAATGTGGTGGCACAGAACTCCGTCTCGTTTTTCCGAAAGGCAAGAAGCTTTCAACGCGGCGGGAGATCTGGCCCATTTATGCAGCGAGACCAGCAAATGAGGTTGTGTGTGCCGCTTGCTCGATGAGGCCAGGAAGTGACACTTGTTGGGCAGAGAGGGCGGAGCAGGCGGCTGGAAGTTGGCGGCTGGCGTTGGGCGGCGAGTGACGCACAGTGCGACTTCTCTGTGATCCAAGCGGACAACCTCAGCCTTCGCAGTTTCGCTTAATTGTCATTTAGAATTCGTTAGACGCTCCAAAGTTTCAGGAATGAGGTGTAATTGTATTTTTTATTTCACGCACTAGTTATTAGATCATTTAAAAAAAATGTTTTCACTTTCAAGAGAATGATTGTAGTGAAACTTTGTTGGAATAAATGCATACTTCCGTGATATTTACACACATTGGAAATGGAATAAAATTGTACGATAACCATAGCACAAACAAGAATGCAAATATATATGACGTTCTCGTCGTGACAATATTACTATTGCGAATATATTGTATTCGTTATTAATTAATTTCTCATAAAATAATAGATTTTATTAGCGTTACTTTCATATTTGGAAGACCAATATATAAATACATGCACTGCGATTATCAATCTTGTCAGCACTGATGGTTGATAACACTGTGTTCCTTTTGCTCTGAATTATGTGCAAGAAAACTCCGTGATCTAATGCAGAATAGTTTAAAGGTTAAAACAACGTTGCTGCATGGTGTAATGTTGTTGATTTAGTAAGAAGATTCTTTATTCCAACCCTCAATAATTTACTATGTAGAACATTTTCCGAGATACACTACGAAAGATAAAAAAAAAGGAGTTAAACAATGTTCCGGTGTGTGAAAAAATACTTTTTTTCGATGAAAATTGGTATTACCTGGATAATTATGGGTGCAAAATAGCAAACTTTGCATTACAATTTTAAATAGATGGACCCGTGGAAACATTCCGCACTTTGTAAATCTTTGTTTTGAAGGGGAAAATAGCTTCACACTGAACCCCAACTTCCAACGATTCTGGCAATCCTTAACATGGGGGTGAAGGAACGTTCCAAAAATGTAACCAAACCGGTCTCATTTTTCTTACAAAACCTAAGATCTGTTCCCTTAGGGACATGAAAACCTAGTCTTAAGGCATTATAACGCATCGCTGTCGTGTTACGCACGATTGTAAAGTGTACTGCAGGGAAATGTGTAATGAGGATTGTATGCGCATATCGTAATTATTTTACTCATAATAATGGATGATGCTCTGTAACACAAATTCAGACACAGTGCGACGTCTCAATCATCAGAGCGTCACAGTTACATTATCATAGACTTCCCGTCTATTGCATCATCTTGGAAAAATCTTTTTCAGTTAAAAAAAACAAACAAGACGTGTCTTACAGGTCACAAGTTACAACCTCTTAACTACTTAGACGTTATTACCGCTAATATTCATAGCATAACATGCGTACATTGGCTTGCATAATCCCACATTCCCGTGGAATTGAGAAGCTTTCGAAGTTGTCTCCACGACCTTGCAAAGCATTCTGCTTTGTTATTTAGGGTCTTCTTCCATAATACCCCTTTGCGAGTAGAAAATAACTGACCACGATAAACTGCGATCTATTAACATGATACCCCGTTGCCATACGGAGAAAACTGACAACAGGAACCCGCTACGATACAATCGACGAACATAGTTCGTACACAAATCTTTCAAACGATACCATATTTTTCTAAAACGGCTCAATGCTTCGGCTAGAAAAAGCGAACCTTTCATTAGATATAAAATTTATGATTTGATTAAAAAGCGCATACAACGGTAGCGCTTACAAACTAGTGGTGCTACAATAGCCCTCACTTTCTCGCATTATGTGTAATTTTTAAGTTTTAGAAAATTCAGACTTCAACAAAAATCGGACTTGACAGATTTTTACAAGCTTACTTCACACTATCCGGAAAATTAAATTAAAAAGAACAACTTGAAGACATTCTATCACTTCTGAGGGAAAACAACTTTTTAAAAATGTCTTTACTTAAAGCAAAATTACTCTAATATTTTGAAACATTTGTGTGACCTTATTTGAAAGTAAACTTTCAAAGAACAGATATTATTAAGAGAAAAACTATCATACATTGGTCGTCAACATAATTTTTCGGTTATCGCGCCCTGCCGTCAGTTAATACCACTGTCTTTTTTTTACTCCTTAGAGTCCCTCCACTCCCTAACTCCACAGCAGCTCTTAAGCCCATTGCGGCCAGCACAAACTCCTACCGCTGTGACTCATAACCCGGTGCCGGCGCTTGAACCCTTTTGCATTCAGGGAGGTTTGGTGGCGGCCACGTGGCGCTCACGTTTGGCCCTTGAGTAGAGTCCCTAGATATAGAGAGTAGCGCAACCGCCGCCATTTAATATCCACTTACCCGACACCTCCGTCAGGCACCAAACAGTAACTGAAGAAAAATTAAAATAGTTGGTGACATTATGATCATTTTCAAGAATATTAATATTGGTCTTGGGTAGATTCATTGTTCTCAACATACAGAATACGACACAGTTTCCATTTGTCTGACAACTGGCCATAAAATGGCGGGATCGGTGGAATAATGGAATGCGTCACTCTCTGTATTTAGGGAGTCTAGCCCTTGAGTCCATTACGGAGCTTTCTCCTTCTGGCACGCAGGTAGTCACATTCGTACATTCAGGCCGGAAGAGGTCTCGAGAGGAGTGGGGTACTGAACGTGATATACGGTGGTTGGGCGAAGCCCCAACATGTCACAACACTAAAGTCAACATCTATACCCAGATGAGGATCCGAGCCCGCACACTAGGCAGTTAACGGCTACCACCGTAACCTACCCTGCGGGACCCGGCTAGAAAAACTATCTTCAGTATTGCAGATGTAGGAAAACGCTGAAAAGTTTAAAATTTCTAAAATTCTGAGAAGACGACAATTGGATCTCCGCCATATTTCTAAGCATATTTGGCTCTATGCGAGAAATACATTTAAAACAATTATTTAAGCCAGTTTTGAAGAAATTTTTAAAATGTCGTGGGGATTTCATGTAAAATAACCCCCAAATGAAAATATCCGTTTCAAGTTTAAGAGGCCACGGCATCTGTCATTTGAATTGGTCATATTAATTTTGACAAAAACCCTGCCTTAAAGTTTAGCCACTTGATTTGTTCTCAAACAATCGGTTACGTTTTTAAGTAAACCAATTTTCCGGTGTCAAGGACCTCCAAAACCGTTAATTCTGACTTCAGTACGTTTTTGAGAATGACACTTATGTATGGAAACAGCAGTGGCGTAGCGTGACTCACACGTTTGGGGATGCTCAACAATAACACACAAAATGTCACTATCAACTACTTCGTCTGACAGTCGAACGTAACACAAGGCAGATACACTGGGACTACTTCCACGATCTCGATTGCTTACGACGGTGTAGGCGCTTCCCACAAAATCCTCACAGCAGTCAGGGCTGCCGATGTCTTGAAAGCAAATTATACAATGGCTCAGCTTTAATTCTTATACGCGAATGGCAATAAGACCATTTGTTAATTTATACATTGCAGACTTAAATAATATGTAATCTATTTAAGAGATAATACAATTTCTTGGATATTAATTAAGAAATAGTAGTCAGACACTATTTCTACAGTTTGTACCCATGACCAAGCGGGGACTCCCGAGTGAGAGAGAGAGAAAGATAATTTACTGAACGCCTGAAGTGTGCTGCGCTCTCGTGCACAAACGAGCTTCTTTCCGCAGTAGACGCTCTGGACGCTAGCGTAAAGCAGTCGGGTTTCTCAGGGCCAGGGATGAAGAGGGGAGAGGGGGACCTCGCCATCTGCGCATGCGTCATTGCTCGTCGCAACCTGGCGGCAGACGCTGAAGTATTTTAGCTTCCAACCAATCAGAGGCCAGCTTCAACAGCCCGCCGAATTCAATCATAGGAAATCAATTTAAAATTAATACAAAACGTGTTTCGCTCAACAGACCACTTGTAAGATTATCAATACAGTATTTAAGGTTCTTATATACGGGGATGCTCAGCATCTCAGCGTCCCCTGACGCTACGCCACTGGGAAACAGGATTTTGTCCATTTTTTTCGTATCAGGGGCCCAAAGTTCTGTCGAAAAATAGCCGTTTTTCCGTAACCGGTTTTACAATACTTTTTCTTTACTACATACGTAATTGCAAGAAAATAATGAAGGAATTATTTTTAAATTATTACATGATACGAAGTATACTCGTGGCGGCAATATTAGTTAAATTCTCAACAAATGTGCAAATATATCGCTGTAATTTCCGTTATGATTACACATACCTCTTTTGTAAATCGGATTTATTACATGCACTAACCTTTTTCGGATCTGATTAGGATTTTAACTGTCCGCCTTACATTAAGACTAAACAAAACAAGTAATGCGCTCGAGTGCTCCTTTTCCAAGAAAGTATTTTTCTTATTTATATGATTTTTCGTATAAAAAGGAGTATTACGAAAAGTTTTGAATGACGCGGCTGGTATCACAAATATTGTTTTTTTTTGGCTAGGTTGGCTATCATCACGATCTACAAACTTCAATGGCATCAGTTATTTCCTCTACGTCGACCTATTGACGTTATAATTATTAACTAACCGATTTCCTATAACGAACCAAGTCCTTTATTGGTTTTATCGGCCTTATGTCGTTCAATACTTTTTGTAATATCACCTTGTCAGAGAAAATCATGTAAATAAGAAATAACGGTTTTTCGAATAAATGTATTCCCACGTTATTTTTAGCTGCAGCTCGTTGTTTTGTTGACCCGTAACGAACGCAGATTGTGTAAAAGTAAATCCTTAAAATATGCAAGCCTTTAGAAGTCGCTTTTCTTTCATCTGCTTGGTTATTCAACGAAAATACGAAATAGTTATTTATGCACCAAATGCGTTGTAAGGGTTCTAAGGATTGAGCGGCAACTTTTATCACGATCATTATCGTCATTATCTACTTTTATCACGATCGACGATCATTAGAACCAGCTAACAATCTCCATACCTACAGTATTTTTTACCTAACTTCAACGATTAAGCTTTACTTATTTACTAATTAACTAGGTGTTAACTTGGTTCAAGTTTTCAAAATAAGCGAGTCTGTAGATCATGTTCACATGAAATAAACAAATAAATGTTTGTTATCTTGATTGTGATCTGTCTTTTCATATTTTCTTTCCATAATTCTCTTTCATCATTTCCTCTCATACTTCCATTCATAAAGTGATCATGTAGTGTCATTCTTCTGTTTTCCCTCGTAACCTTGATACTCTGGATTCAGGAAAGTTATGCAGCATGTCGAGCTCCGAGTTAAAGGAAATAACAAGTAATAACTTATCAGTAAAACATTATTTATGACACGAGTGGTAAAAGTTGCATTTTCTTCTGCGAGTAGGAAATGTTGCGATACGAGCCGATGGCCGATGGGCCGAGTAAAAATAAAATCACTTTTGCCACGTGTGTCTTACACTGTTTTGTAGAGAGCTTGACTGGCTTTATTTTCATTTTAATTTAAGTATAAAAATCCCTTAATTGGATACTATGTTACATTTGGATCAGTTATAGCTGATCTGATGAATGTATTTTGTTTTCATTGTTGCACGCACAGAGTTATCTGAACATTTGAGCATCTTATCACTTTTATCACTAGCCCTAAAAGACACCGCTTTTACTAGTGGCTGTCTAAAGTAGTTATTTATGCGTCAAGGGCGTATAAGGGTTCTAATGATCGAGCGGCGACAAAAAGGCGGAAGGTGTTGGGCCCAAGGGCTTTTTATCGCCCGAGATCATCAGAGCCAGTTAACGCCACTGGTACTACATGATTTTAGATAGACTTATATATTTATTAACTTGGCTCGGTTAGCCTTTTCTTATTTCCTTCCCATTATTTCCTTTCATAATTCCCTCTCATAATTTCCTCCGTAAGAGAACATACAGCAACATTCAACTGTTTTCATATTTCTCTCGATGATCCTCTCGTTCCAGGTACGTTATGCAGTGAATATACAACTCCGTATCGGAGGCCATAATAGGCAATAACGTATCAGTAAAAAGTAAAATATATTTCATGCCAGTTGTAGGGGCCTAAGAGGTTGCGTCTGAGAGGTCGTCCGCTCCGCGTGCGGAGCGGGACGTGGGCGCGAAGCGTCTCGTGCGAGCCCGTCGCTCCCGATGACTCACGCGGCCCACTGGGCACCGCCATGGGCACAGTGGCTCACTCACGGCCAGGGATGCGACAACGAACACAAAACATCGACGTTTCATAAAATCGATCAGCGACATTAAAACATCCATGTTAATAACTTCTAACATTAACATGCATGCAGCGGAGAATTTAATTTGACAGTGACCGTGATTATTTATATATAATTGTGATTTGACTCACAAAACAAGCAAAAAATAAAGCAATAAACAAAACTGAGTCTAAAAGCATGACATTTCAAGGAGTCAGAGCTTCCTCAGTTCACCGTAGGATGCGGGAAGAAGCGGGGAGATCCTATGCCAATTGCATTTGTTTTGACTTATATTCCCCGTGCGAAATACGAGGAAAAGCTTAACCCTTTTATTATAAATTTCAATTTTTATTGGAATTATTTTCTTTGTACGGACTTTCTCGCACACTTCGAACTAGAAAATTGGGCAAGTCACACTTCGAACTAGAAAATTAGGCAATTCTTTCCATTTTCTGGGTGCAAAAGAACGTAATATGCAGCACAACTTTGATCGCTTTGATCAGCAGCAACAATGGACATCGGTACAGCATTTTCAGACACTTGTTTGCCTCATCAGTAGCTACGTAACCCAGCGGGATATGTATGTCCCATTGGTAGTGTGAGGGAAATCACCAGGGCACCGGTGTCATCTCTCGGCGGAGAGATAGCTTCTCGTTGATAAAACTCGGGATAAAACCTTCTCTGGATAAAACATTCACCATACTAATGGAACTCATGAATGTAGCAGTTGACGTAACCGGGAACATCAATCGACAATCAATTGACCTTTATGACCTTTTGAGAATCCGCCATATGAGACGTAAAAATAAGAAAATGCGCAGAAGGACAAATGTTGATACCTTATTGACTCTATCAAGCAAAATAGGATGAACAGGAATTAATATTAATGAAAATAGGGGAGGAAGAAGAAGATGACTTATGGGTCGACGTTGAATAAGAAGAAAACATAGAATAGTGTTTCTGTATGTAGTTCATTTGGGCATGTAGTTCTTGGAAGCGCTGCCGGATTCCGTGGCATATTAAAATTAATTTTAAGTGTAGGTGGATGTCAGGGGACGGCGCGAAAATTGCTGTAAATAGTAAAAGTGGTCTAATTTATGTTATGAAATTTAAAAATAAATTTAAATAAAGAAATGAAGGATGAAACACTAGTATGTACAGGCACATAAAATAGAAATAATTACTTTAAATATAAATTTCTTACATAGTATTTTATTATTATTTTTACTGCAAGACATTGAATTAAATTTGTAATTATGCTAAAGTGTCTTTGTGTAGTTATTTCACTTGGGGCTTTTGGATCAGATTTTTGCTAAGAGAAGGGGTGCGTGGAAAAAATCTTCGGAAATCACTGCTCTAATAGAAAATAGCCAAATGACGGGAGAAAAGCAATGTCTGGAAGGAACCTAGTAACTGAAGATTATAGAATTCGACCACATTGGAAGTTCCGAGCGAGAAGGAACAAATCGCAATATCTTCTTAAAATTAAAGAAGAGAACTGACAGACTGACGGACGTACTAACGCAATGCCAAAATGTCTAAAGCAAGCATCATAAAAATCTGGAATATAAGTTCTCTTACGAGTTATCTAACAATTAGAAAAGAAATTTTCTAATTGATTCAATGCAATATAGTCCCCAGATATTTAAATTTTGAACAATTAGTTATTTCGTCATCAGCAACTTTTATATTAGAGGTATCTCCTCCAATGCATTAATATTAGGCTATTTTAAGGTTAATTTTAAGTAAAAGTGAATTGTGTCCCAATTTCTTTGGTCCTGACCACTGTGCGCCGCCTTGGGGTTGCTGGGCGACATGAAGAGCCGGAAAGGCTCGTTTGGGACCAGCGTGTGCCAGGGCCAGCGCTTCGCTTGGTCCGCGAATGGTTTCGGGTTGGCCCAGTTTCTTCATTCGATCGCCCACCATTTCCAGATTCGTTTAGTCCACTAGCGTGCCTTGGGTATCTGAAGGAGGTCTTGCCCTAATTATTCTTGTCGTGCGTTTGTTAAGAAACGTCACACACGATGTTGAATTTGTGTTCTGACTGATACGGTTGAATCTGGGATAAGTGTGTTTCTGAATCCTAAAGAAAAAATTTCGAAATGGTTGACATTTCATTATATGACACATTTCTTTCATAAATATTAATACTTCAATATTAACTTTCATCATTCGTTGCATTTTGATTTTGAACACATGAAAAATTGCCAAATGTACCAAGAATTAACCAAGTATGAAAGGATGGTGATTTAGTAGGGGTGCAAATACAGCGAGAACTAGGTGAAGATGTATTACTGTGATACGAGTAATGACTGATTTCAAGAAATGTGTCTTACGATTTGAAACTTAAATGAATGGATGTAATTTTTACTTGGAGTAGTATGTGAATTTCATTGAATATCTTCAGTAAATGTTGTGTATCGTTTTTTATTAAAAAAACTAGCTGAAGAACCCGGCGTTGCCGGGGTATTTATCAAAATTTTGTATTAAACAGAAAGAGGCATTCCATCTATTCCCTCCCTATGGCAGATCATACTTCTATCTATTCTACTAAATATTCCCTCCGCCCTATCCCGCCTCTCCCCAACTTGCTCCAATATGGTAATACCTAGTCTTCTGTACACACTAAATTACTTCTCACTAAAAAATATTTAACTTTTAGTCCTATTGGGGTTCCCGCCCCCAAACTCCTTTCTCTTTATAACTGAAAATACAAATCTAAACAAAAAAATGCATATACTTACGTATATTCTATTTATGAAATTTTATATATTATACCAACACTTTCAATCAGTTGCCACATTATAATACTTACTCTTTTTCATATTTTTTTTCTTCTCGCATATTTATAAAGAAAAGTTTGAAGTCAATCTTGCCGCATCAATCAACGTTCACAGTTCTTGTATTTTTGGATCCTGGCTTCAAAACCAGCGTTGTCACACATTAAATTCCTCCAAATACCCATTTACTAATACTGTTTTATTTCAGTTATACGGCCATTTTACTAAAAATTATATTAATGCCTAACTTTTATCAATTTAATCCTTCCTTTAACTCCCGAAGGTCCTCTCCACTATCTCACTTTCTACTATATAAAAATACTTCTCTAAAACATGCATCCCTCCGTCAGTTTCAAAATAACACGTAAATCACACTTTCGCTCATCCAATCTACAAATACTCAATAAATATGCTTAATTTACTACAAATAAACCTTTGCGCATTCATAACTTACGGCAATGTTAACCACATCCATCAGAAAATTATCTCTTCCAAACATTTATTCTCTTGAAAACTTAATGTACCCACGCCTACAAGCAATTAAAATCAATATTCAAGTTACTTTTATAAATAAAGCGGAAAAAACTCAGAATTATTTCGAGTTAGACAACTGACTGTGAAAAATAAACCAAGAGACCTCTAAGTACGCAATTCTGTACAATGATGAAATCAGTGGTAGATTTCAGACGTCATCTTCTGGTGGCGCGCAGCTAAACTATTGACATTGATGCACTCTTAAATTTATGATGCAATGTTAGCCGAAAAATGTCCAGAAAAGTAATTATTTTGTGAATATGTTATGGTTTATGGTTTTAAATCATAGCCTATAGTACTCCAGACCTTTAAAGGAGGCTAGCCCAAAAGTTTCGTCAGTATTGGTTCAGTAGATTCAGAGATTATCGCGCTGTAAGTCAAGGCACGTCTGTCTTTATATATTAGTATAGATATAGATAAGAAAAATTGTGTACGATGCTTTCATTGAGAAGAAGTATGAATATGCGATAAATCATGACAATGGGAGTGTGTTTCATTGCAACTCAAATTCCTTGGTATTTGATTTATTTCTTTATCTTCTTGTGAATCCACAATAATGTTAATTTGCATCTCTTAATATAAGGAAAACAAGAACATCATTGTTATTTTTTTGTTTATATGTACACACCTTTAATGCTATTTTTGTTTCCGCTGGATATTAAAAGAAGAGAATATGTTACTTACAGTGTTAACCTCATCATACTTTTATTTTATCTACGTTGTTTGAAATCTAAATGGCTTTCTTAAAAGTGAAATAAATAAGAAAAGTGCATTGTTATAAGTTCACAGCAAAACTATTTTGAATAAATTAATTTCCATCACCATTGATTATCTGATAATTAGGGTTATTTCATAACCAATGGTGGACTACAATGTCTCAAAATTCCATGCGTGTCTCTCGGTCATTCATTGCCTATTCATGGCCAAAGCCTTCCAGAAGAGCGTAAAAGTATGAAAGGGCTCTGTCTTCCTTTTAAATGTGAGATAAAAGCCCCATAGTTCAGTTTGCACATGTCTGCTCTTCAAGCACTTCCTGACTTGATACGTATTGTAGTTTTGCGAGAACATATTTAAATGATTTTAACTAATTTTGAGTTAAATCGATTAGGCACATTTAAATTTGTTCGAAGCATACTTCATAAAATATGACAGGAGTTTAAGTTTTATATATCTAGTGTTCGACTAAGTAATATTAAATATGTAAATTGCGCATATTTTTGTTGGTGGTTGAATAATTGAACTTATTAAATTTACGGCTGTCCCAATGAGTCATTTAATTCAGAACTTGAGGAAGGTGAATCTTCCATCTCTGAATAATCGTATTTCATGCAGCTAACTTACTGATGCTGCCGTCATCAAAATTTCTCTGGCGTGAAAAGCAGCACAACACATTTCCCCGCAAAATAAATCACCCCAGACCCAACGCCGGTCCAGAAGTTCTACCGTAAATTTTCCTATAATTATTAACCAGTGAAAATTACCAAGAAATGATGTGGCTTTCAAGTTTCGCCGTGACGTTTTCCGGTGGTAGGGTGACTTCTTTTTCCACTTCGAGCATATCGGACTTCATGTACGTTGCTATGTTATCATCCGTGTTACGAGTGTTCTCTAGCGATGTTCCATATGTTCCTATGTTAACTATTCGTCCATTATATTGATTCACGTGCAAAACTCAATTCCACTGGTTCCTGCTCCGTGCATGTGATAAAGAACTGTTCTATCGGACGTTCCTCGCTTAATGAGCAACGTCCCAGTCGTTGCCCACGTTTCGCAAGTCTGGTCACGGTGTCAAAGCGGTTTCCCTTTCTATCGAATGTGGTACATTATCCGGCTGATAGCATTGCTTGTGCGCGTTGCCACCCTGGGCACGAACACTATCGCGCCCGCGATGGCCCAGAGGCCGGAGAAAGCGCCCCGCGGCACCGTTGGCCCCGCGGCGGCGGCGGAGGCGGAGGCGGCGGCGCAGGAGGCCAAGCTCGCGGAGGAGGCAAAGCGGGTATACTGTGATTTTTCTAACTTTGCCCCTGAAGGCCCGTCTTCAGGATGGAATATGTCGCAGTATTTCGCGACGTTCACAGTCGTGCCGCCAGGTATCGCATGATCGCAGTGCTTGCGATCATGCGACTTCTAGCGGCACAACGGAGAAAGACGCAAAATGCCGTGTGATATTCCATCGTGGCCATAGGGGCTTGAGGGGCAGAGTTAGAAACTTCGCAGTATAGATAGAGTTGTTAAAGTTCGCTTTGACCTAAAGCTCGATGGCAAACATGATTGTAAATGGAATTAGAATTTGAACAATTACAAAACTATTACAAAGAATTACAATTGGAATTACAGGAGTTAACGACTTAATTCTAATTAATTTCTAGTTATCTCTAAATTGACATTTTGTATTTAATTTTCTGTCATTAGTATTCTTCTTATAGCTTATATAACGCTTTACTCCACTTCACCCCACTTCACTACTCTTCACTACACTTCAATTCACGTATCAAAACTTTATTAATAACAATAATTTCAGCAATAATCATAAATTAAACGTAACACCAAATCAAATAACAGTGTTAATAATGATAATATGATTAGCATTAGGTACAGATGGTGGGCACGGCGGTGGATGGATTGATAAATTTCATGTTTACGGGCGTGAGAACGACTGTGGACATTAGTCCCCTAAGTGTGGTGAATGTTTTAATCATGGGAGGTGGCTGTGATCTTTCCAGCTTGATGGTAAGTTTCGGCTTGATGGTGACCTACACGTCGACGTGCAAGGTTTTCCCTTATTAAGTATCTCATACCAGCAGAACTCAAGGGCGGGGCGGCAATTTGTTTTCACGGTCTCCTAAAGCATTTTAAGAGACTTCTATAAAATACGTTTTTTATGAAGGGGGTTAAGAATTTAACACATTTTTGGAAACTTTAAAGAACCTGCAGACGTGATCAAACTACTCATTTGATTTCTCTCGAAGGATGAATAAAATGCCACTGGTTGGTTTCTTCAAGAAGTTCTGAACAAAACTGAAAACACGTGTTTTGGATGTTTAAGTCGTTTACAGTGGTGAAACGAGAATTACTTTCCTGCATCTCCTGTATAATATGGATCTCTACGATTGGATTCATCAGATTAATTATAACATTATATCTAATTTTGTAATGATGTGTGTACCTAATTGTATTATTGTGTAAAAATTTAGAATAAATATCGATACCTTTTCAGTAACATTTCATGTTCAAAGATACAATGCAACTCCATTAATTTAGAAATCCTTTTATTACAAAGTTGCTTAGTTGAAATATAAGTTTTAAAATGAAAATAACTGCTAGAGGTGCTAAGGTGGTTATTTATTATTATTATTATTATTATTATTATTATTATTATATCAGTTTTTATATGTAATATGTGTATTTGATGTATTTGTCCAATTTTTTTATTTACCACTTACCATTATTTGAGCAAATGTTATTAAATTAAACATTTACAGGTTTTTTACCACTAAAAATGCTAATATTAATCTCGCACATCAAGGAATTAGAAATGTGATAATAGCATTGGTTCGATCATATGGAATTAATTAATTTTTATCTACACCTTTCACGGTTTATATCTCAGAGAATTTCAACCTTCAGTTATTTTTGGTTATTTTCAATTCACTTACATTTATGAAACCTTACTTGAGAGTGCATCATTCATAAGCTCGCCAATAAATGTATTATTCCCTCTACTTTCGAAGCGTAACAATATAAAACCGAATTTTCACGAGGGAGGTATCTTTAATTGAATTGGTCTTGCTATTTGAGTGTTCCCCAGAATTTGTACAGTTAACTATATTTGTTTTCAATACAAAAAACATGATTTTTTGTAAACTTGTTAATGGTTTTGAGCGCGTTCATGCTCCTGTTATAATGCGAAGATGATTAATTTTGTTTTAATGAAAATATGAATGCGGATTTCACGTCAAAGGATATTACTTTTGTACTATAGAGTGGTGATAATTTATGAAGTTTATCTTCTGTTTAAGAAGTGAAAATTCGTAAGAGACTTTTCCCTGAACGATTCAATATAAATAAGTTTCTTACAAAAGATTTTAAAGAGGACATGAGTTTATTTTCATGTAATATTATTATTTGTTGTGGAGTTTACAATTAACTCTTACAAAGCATTTCTCTAGTAATTACAATATCCTGTGAAGACGTTTAAATTAAAATAATTTAATTCGGTTGATTAAAATATAAAATAATATTTCTTAGTTTCTTCAAGAGACAAATGTCCCATCCTCCAGTTCTTTGAGAAAATCTCCGACAATTGTCGTAAATGTAGGAACAAGATTCTTGAGACTATTTCGTTGTGGATAAACCGAGATAAATACCGATTGTCCCACAAACTGAGGGCCACCCTCATATCTTGTAAACGGTTCACTATATCGAAATGCTGTTTTCACTGAACAATGTCGAAGCAAGTGATATGCCGGGCAAGTGATATGCTATATCGATATTGTTCGGAATATGTAATTTTAGAGAAATTTCCCCATCGTCGAGAATAAGTGAGAGGAGGGGAGACTGAAAGGGGAGGATTTCAGCAATCCGTAGCCTTGATTAGAAGAACACAGGGGAAAAATCAATGTTAATGAGCAGAATGAAAAACTTTTTAATTGATTCATCAGAATTGAACATTTCTTTCACTGATTGAAATTCCAAAGCGTAGACTGACGAAATATCAATATAACGATATTGTTCATTTTCAAACTTAACTAGAATCGAGCTCAAATAGGAGGCCTTGAATGTATGGCTACGCTTCATAAAATTGCTCTCCTAAACTTTGTTATTTAAAGTGAATTATTTTACTTCTGCTGTAAAAATATTGTACTGATTCGGACTGCCAGTAATAATCAAATAGACAGACCAATTAACATCAGTGCCTCGGTCATCTTTGGTTTGGAAAGTATGTCTTTTCAAACAGCCAGGTCACCAAATGGTCCTAGTTTTGCTTCAGGGTAGTGCTTGTTATCAAAACAATTCTGAAGTTGTAGATTCAACCATGACAACTGAAGAAATTGCTCAACATCAAGGTAATAATATAGTTATTTAGTCTCCAAATAACATTTCGGCATTTCCTGGATTAAATTATAATAACATCTATGGACTACAGTCAGCTACAATAACAAATGAATCTTCATCCCCACTACCTCAAGATCAAACTAGTAACTTTTCTGGTACTTCGACTCCTCTGTCTCAAAACAGTGAATATACAGAATTACAAGCTGTTAACTCCAACTCTCGCACCATCCCTCCGGCAACCACTTTGTCAAATTGTCAAAGTGACATTCCTATGCAATCAGCAACGACTCAATCCAAAAGTGACTCCAGAAAAAGAGAAGGCTCTTCATTACTTCAACAACCAGGTAAAAACAGTCTCCCGTGAGCTCGAAACGGGTAACGTTGTGCTCTGATCGTGCCTAGCGAGTTTTAAGTTGTTAAATAGACAATAATCTTCGCATTACTTCCGGAGTGTAAAAATCCTTGTTCTACGAGTGTGACTGTGTCTCACCAAGTGTATGGTCAGCCGGGGCAGCGGCTGCCCTGCTGAAGGATGGAGTCATCAGACTCCAGGGCGCCTTTAACCTCACTTCCGTCACCGCAGGTATCTACACCTCACCAAAGTATGAAAACTTACGCGAATGCCATGTCTACAGACGTATTTCCCGCTAAGGATCAGGCCATAATTATCGACGCACAAGGAGGTCTCACTATTAAAGATTAAAGATTATGTTAACAGTCTATCCAATATTGTTGATGCCAATGAAATAAGGTTCATATCACGAATTGCTAATAATAGTGTGTGTACATTTCTAAGTTCTAAAACTATTGCTGATAAACTTACAAACAGTCACAAAGTTATTAAAATAAAACACTATGAATTAAAGTTGAGACCTCTTGTAACAAAGGCCAAAAGAAATATTATTTCTAATATTTGTCCCATCATTCCCCACTCAGTCATAGAAGATGTGTTCACAGAAAAAAACATTAAGTCGACATCTAAAATCTCATTTATAAAAGCTGGTGTTTCTGGACATGGTTTTTCACATATCATGAGTTTCAGAAGACAAGTGTATGTTTAGCCTGATGATGTGAGTTTACTAAATGAATCTACTACTGTGTTTTATGATGAGACATCATACAGGATATTTTTTACAACCGATGACATGTCCTGCTTTAACTGCCACCAAACAGGGCGCTTAGCTGGCCAATGTCCTTCACCAAACACCTCTAATCATAATAATACCATTCCTATCCAGTGTACCCACAGAATCTACAAACAATAGTGATAGTTCCTGTGAATTGCCAGAATCTTCAATTAATGAAAATACCACTGTAGCAGACATACAAAATCAGCAGGTAACCGTGGAAACTAATGGTAATATGGTCTCTACTATAACTAAAAGAACTCTTTCATCAGACTCTTCATCACACATTGAACAAGGAAAAAATAAACTGGGTAACCCTAACATGGCATCAGGAAAACAACCCAAGAAGAAGAAAAAGATACAAGAAGTAATTGAAGAAAACTGCAACAAAGAAAAGTCTACCACTAAATCACTTGGAGACCTTTATTTGCCCATTAAAGGAAAAAATTGAGAGTAATAGTAGTGATTTCCCTCTTACCTACAATCAATTGAAAAATTTCATAGACAAAGCATCTGGATCTAACCATCCACCCTTAAGAGCTTAAGATTTTACAAATGATATTCAATCTATCATTAAAATGATGACAGACACTTACCCTTTACTTACTGAAAGAGCTATATAAAACAGATTCACAAGAATAATAAATAAATTAAAAAGTTCACAACTGACACAGAAATGTCTGAATAAACCTTCTCAATGAAAATAACACAATGGAACTGTAATGGTTTCTATACAAGATTACCCCACTTGAAATTCTTAATAAAAGATACTAAACCAGACATTTTGTGTCTGCAAGAAACCAACTTAAAAAAAATCACTTTGGAAAATTATCTGGGTATAAGTCATCTGTTCGAAACAGAAATAGTACATTAATTGCTAGTGGAGGAGTAGCAATTTATGTAAAAAATGATTGTTTTATGCAGGAAATCCCTCTACAAACTGTCCTAGAAGCCATTGCGGTCAAGGTAAAAATAAATACTCTCATAACTGTTTGTAATATTTATATCCCCAATAGTCAAAATTTTGACACACGATCTTGACAATATTCTTATGCAGCTACCTAAACCGTATGTTGTAGTGGGTGATTTCAATAGTCATAATAAATTGTGGGGTTCCACCAAATTGGACAGAAGAGAGAAAGTAATTGAAGAGTGGCTGGACAACCATAACAACCTTATCTTATTAAACACTGGCTCACCTACACATTTTAATGTAAGTAATGGTACAGATAGTGCAATTGATCTAAGCCTTGCTTCTAATGATGTAGCTACAAGTACTGTATGGTCCACCATTCCCAGTCTATATGATAGTGACCACTACCCTATAAACATCAATTTTCCAGATTCAGATCCAACTCCTGACATTAAATGCTATCCTAATATGGATTATAGAACAAGCAAATTGGAATCAATTTCAACAAGATATCAAGATAAATGTTGAAAAATTAAAAAACCTGACAACTTAAATCCACAAAATATCAATTGTCTAACTAATGACTTTACCAAGAAAATATCAGCAGCTGAAAAGTCAATTCCACAAACTACAGGAAAAATTAAAAAACATCAAGTCCCATGGTGGAATGTAGAATGTACGGAAGCTATAAAAAAGAAAAAGGGAGCCTTCAGGAAATTTAAGAAATACAAAACTATTGAAAATGGCAATGCGTACAGAAAGACCAGAGCACAAGCAAGACTAACATTGAAGTTTACAATGATCCAGTCTTGGCAGAAGTACACCTCTTCCTTCACTAACCAAACTTCAACAACAGAACTCTGGCATAAAGTAAAGAGCATTAGTGGAATAAGATCACCTAATCTTCCTAGATATCTTATTGACAAGAATGGTGCAAAATATTCTGGCCCACAAGCTATTAGTAACCTTCTTGCTGAAACATTTGCAAATAATTCTAGCGACAACAACTATGACCAAACTTTCTTATTATAAATTCCAACAAACTTTAACATAGAGCAAGAACATATCAAGAAACTATTAAAAACAAATGAAGAAGAACACAATCAACCCTTCATTATGAGTGATTTTTTATTTGTGCTAAATAAATGTAAAAATTCAGCACCTGGACCAGATAATTTACCAAATACTTTTCTAAAAACCTTCCAGATGTCGGCCTTGAATACCGACTTCAATTATATAATTATATTTGGACCACTCAATCCTTCCCCAACCAGTGGAGAGAAGCAACAGTTACACCAATACCAAAACCAAATAAGGATCACACAAATCCAACCAATTTTCGCCCAATATCCTTGACATGTAATATATGTAAACTACTAGAGAAAATGGTCTGTCGCCGCCTGAAATGGAGCCTAGAAAAACAAAACCTGATCTCACCACATCAAAGTGCCTTTAGATCTTTTCGATCAACCAACGATCACCTGGTAAACATAGACACGGAAATTTGTGATGCAGTAGTTATGAATCACCATGTGATTGCAGTCTCATTGGACATTGAGAAAGCTTACGAAATGGTTTATAAAGACAGGTTAATATAAATTCTTACAGATTTGAAAGTAAAAGGAAATATCTTAGCTTTCCTCATCAACTTTCTAAAAACGAGATATCTCAAAGTCAGAATCCAAGACAAATCATCACAGGCAATTGAGATGATTAATGATCTTCCACAAAGATCGGTCGTTAGTGTAATACTCTTCCTCATAGCAATAAATGAAGTGAGCCTTATAGTGAAAGAACCTGTGAAAATATTCCTTTTCGCAGATTACATCACCTTACTTTGTAGTGGCAAAAATCTTCACGTTACCTCAAACATTATTCAAAAAACCCTAAATACTATCAGTGATTGGGCAAATAATTCAGGCTTTTCCATTTCGAAAACGAAGTCCGAATTTATAGTGTTTTCCAAAAGTCGCTCTATTAGGGATGAAGAAGTTACACTGAAAATTGGAGGATATCCACTTAAAAGGACATACACATGTAAAATTCTTGGAATGATCTCCGAATCCAAATACTCCTGGAAACATCACGTATCTGCTCTATAGGTGGATTGTGTTAGGAGATTAAATGTTATTAAAATTTTGTCCTCCATCAAATGGGGCGCCCAGTATGAATGCCTAATCAAAACATATTCAATCCAAGCTAGATTATGGAGCAGTAATTTATAATTCAGCTTCAGAAAACATATTAAAAACACTGAATCCAATAATTAACAGTGCTTGTCGTTTAAGTCTTGGTGCTTTTAGAACTAGTCCCAGCAACAGCCTACTAGTGGAAGCAAGACAAATCTCACTAGCACTAAGACGCAAGCTACAATATCTGAATTATGCATATTCAACGTTCAGTATCCCACCCAATCCCACAAACTCGACCATTTTCCAACAACCAAAAACAATCATGTACGAAACACATCCAAAATCCCCACTACCCCTGAGAGAAAGACTCCTTAAATGCATGAATGACTTTAATATTGTTAAACCACTCAGCTTACCTAGACGTTTACATCCCATCCCACCCTGGCAAGACTTTAAGATTACCATAAACACCCAACTAGGAAGTACTTCTTGCCCTTCCTCTGAATCTAATCCAAATGCACAAGATGCGATTAAAGAAATGCTCCAAAAATATGACAATTTCTACCAAGTTTACACCGACGGATCAAAAAGAGATGGAAAAGCTGGTTGTGCAATAATTCTAACAAATGATAATGAAGCCATTCCATTTCGTCTCCCGGACTACTTTTCCATTTTCACATGTGAAGCATGGGCAGTGCTCAAAGCCATTGAAAGCAGTATCAGATCCGCAAACAACATGCCTATTGTCATATTTTCCGACTCAATGTCAACACTTAAAACCATTGAAAACCGATACACCAGCAATCCAATAATACAAACTATCCAAGAACTTCTATTTATCCAAAACACAAAAGGTGTCAAAATAGAAATAGTTTGAATTCCATAAAAATATTGCTGGAAATGAGAAGGCAGACACAACTGCGAAAATGGCAACATCATTACCAAACGTTGATCATTAAATTCATGGTACCCAAAAAGATATAAGAAATCTTTTCAAGGACTCTTCTTTGAAGTATTGGAACTCACAATGGAAGATAGGGTCTACGAAGCTACACCGAGTAAGAAATTCTATCCTGGAACCAGGTCTACCAAGATCAAACTTCAAAAGAAGAGAAGAAGTCGTCATTACAAGATTAAGGATCGGTCACTTTAACCTAAATTACTGTCATTTGTTCAAAAACTCCAACCCTGAACCCTGTCCTAAATGTTCTCGCTACCATGTCTACTTCTCATATTATTCTCGAGTGTCAAGGACTTGATAATGTTAGAAAATCATTAAAAATAGAAGGCAGCTTATATTCTCTGTTCAAATCAGAAGAAGGTTGTAAAAAAATTTTGAAACTACTAGAAACAAGTAAATTGTTTAAGGTAATGTAATAATAAGGCAAATTTTGTAATGATATATTGATATAATGCTTACGGTGTAATGATACCATTGTTTGTAACCTTATGTAATGTAATGTACTGATGTAAACAAACTGAGGTCACTGATGACCGAGCTGTTATAAACCGATCATAAATAAATAAAAAGCAGGTAAAAGACCTACACTTTTCAATTGCAACATGACCACAAATGGACTTCCACTACAAAATAAGTATGCACCACTAGCAAATCTACAAGATACCCATGAAGAATTTCCAACAATTTCCATTCCTCCAATAATAGTTTCAAATGTTTATAATTTTAATAATCTTCTTCAAGATATAAAAAATATTATTCAAAATGATTTCACAACAAAAACTATAAAGAATAATGTTAAAATTAACTTTCAATCAATTGAAGATTCTAAAGGATATAAAAATTTTTGTGATAGAAATAATATACAATATTACTCGTCCCGTGACCCTACTATTAAAACTCTCACAGTTTTATTTAAAAATATATCTGCTATCTATTCAAACGAAAGTATATTTAATGAATTAATCAAACTTAAGTATCCAGTTCAAAAAGTATACAGATTATTTAATAAAAACCGTGAACCTATAGACCGAACCTATAGACCGGTCCAATAGAACTCACTAAAAGTGCTGAAGCTCCTAAAATCTTCAAATTGGAAAACATTTTTCATAGTGTAATAAAAGCCCAAGCAAAAACATCAAATAATCAACCTATTCAATTTAAGAGATGCCAAAAATTCAATCATACACAAGCTAATTGTAGGTTAATCCCATGTTGTGTAAGATGTACTGAAACCCACCATTATTCGAACTGCCCTCTTCCAAAAACAACCCCTCCGGTTTGTGTTAATTGTCTCGGAATGCACACTGCTAATTACAAAGGTTGCCCTGCATTTAAAGAATTACTTAAACCAAATAATTCTAATAAGTCAAATTCACACTTGTTAATAAATACAAATTTGCGTTCTCCTTCTCCGAAATTAAATGCACAGAAATTTCCACACTTTCCCCAATCTCAAACCTTTTCAACATAACAATTAAATTCAAAATTTCCCTTTTAAAACAAATCATACTATATCTCCAACATATAATCACACATCACCTAAATTCTCATACTCTGATATATTAAAACAAAACCCTTCTACTTCAAATTACACATCTTTAATTACCAACATAGTACAACAAATTATTTCTACACTTATCTCACAAATACAGACTTTATTACAAAACCTTTTTTCTCCACTTTTTAATGGCCATTAATAACAATATAAATATAAATATAAAACTACTAAACTGGAACGCTAATGGACTAAAGCGACAACAAAATATTTTTAATCACTTTTTATCTTATCACAATATTGACATAGCCTGTATTTCTGAAACTCATCTGACCCCTAAAGAGAAAGGTTATAAAATTTATAGAAATGATAGAATCTCTGATCATGCTTGTGGTGCAGTAGCAATAATAATCAAGAATTCTATATTTCATCAACTAACATTTTTTCCTATATCTGACATTTTAGAATGTATAGCTTTAGAAATTAAAATAAATAACATGATTTACTCTCTATATTCTATTTATAAACCACCAAACAAACCCTTTCCTACTCAAATTTACAACCTCATTTTTCAATCTTCTAATCCAATTATACTCATGGGAGATTTCAACAGTAAAAATATTTCTTGGGGATGCAACTCATCAAATCCGCAGGGTATACGTCTACAACAATATGTAATTCAAAATAATTTAGACATACATGCACCCTTCGAACCAACATACTATCCTAATCATAGCAATATAATACCAGATATTTTAGATATAACAATTACAAAAATTGTTAATTTACAATTCTTTCAATCCCCACTTCCTGAATTAGATTCCGATCATCTCCCTATTAAAGTATGTTTTAATTCTTCACTATTAAAAATTAACTATCCCTTTCATAACATTCGAATAAATTGGAATACATATCGTTCATATATAAATTCAAATTTTAACTTTCCAAAGAACTTAGATAATAATGACATAGAATAACTTAGATAAAATTGACATAGAAATAGAAAGATTCACAAAAAAACTTCTAGATGCATATAAATATTCCAGTACACACATTAAACCGTACATTCATACTCGATCTCTCCCTATGAATATCTTAAATCTTATTAAATCCAAACATAATCTAAGACGATTCTGGCAACAAACACGTCGCCCTGACATTAAAAGAAAAATCAACAAGTTATCACGCATTATCAAATTACGTATAGACCAATATGAATTAGACACATTTCAAAACTATATCGCACAAATACATCCCAGTAGCAGACCACAATAGTCAACAATTAAAAAATTAACAAAATCTTTTTCCCCTATTCCAATATTAAACAACGGTTCTACATCTGCCCACACCGATTTTCAAAAATCAAATTTAATCGCAGATCAACTAGAAAAGTCTTTTACACCACTATAATAAATCAGACTTTTAATAGCGAAATTGAGTCTTACATCTCTTCTCCAAATTATTCAGTTCCTTCAGAAATTAAGTTTGTTTCCCCCGTAGAAGTTTAAAAAATAACACAAAAGTTAAATATTCACAAAACTTCAGGATATGATTCTACGAGTATTTCAAACAAAATGATAAAAGAACTTAATTTACAAATTTTATCGAAATTAACAAATATATTCAATTCAATGCTTCGTATTTCTTATTTCCCACAATCATGGAAATTAGCTTACGTTATCCCCGTATGTTAACCAGGCAAGGAACCCCACCTTGCCTTAAACTACAGACCTATTAGTCTCTTACCTTCATTGTCTAAAATTTTTGAAAAACTACTACATTCTAGATTATTATCCTATATTTTCTCGACACAAGCAATTCCAAATTACCAATTTGGTTTTCGAATTAATTATTCGACATCTCACCAATTACTAGGTGTTTGAGAATTAAGAGCTCATAACTTTCATAAAGAGGGACATACAATTGGGATTTTCCTTGATATTGCCCAAGCATTTGATAAAGTTTGGCATTCTGGATTACTTTTTAAATTACATTCAATATGAATTCCTGTATATTTATTCGAAATAATAAAAAACTATCTACATAATCGTAAATTTTGTGTGAAAATTAATACTTTTTATTCTACTTCTCGTCATATCTTCTCAGGAATTCCTCAAGGTTCGACACTTTCACCTTCACTTTTCAACATTTACATGTCAGATTTTCCACCCCTTCCTTTTATCACCATAGCACTGTATGCCGATGATACTGCCTTTTTTCATTTCACAAAAATATACGAACTGCTCGAAACTCTCTACAAAATTTTTAAATAAATATATTAAATGGACCCAACGATGGAGAATAATAATAAACCCATCTAAAACACAAACAAAAATTTTCACACTTTGCAGACCTATTCATCTCCCATGTCTCAAAATAAATAATATAAATATACCTTGGATAGAAAATCACATTCCAATTAAATATTTAGAACTACATTTCGACCGTCGTTTAACCTGGAAATCCCACATTCAAAATACTGCGAATAAAACGTACCAAAAAATATCAAAATTATACCCGTTAACTAATAAATTTTCAAAATTACAAATTGAGTGTGGTATTTCAATATTTAAAACAATAATAAGACCTTCACTTACATATGTATGCCCAACTTGGTGTAATGCATCTGCGTCAAACATGAAGAAAATACAAAACATTCAAAACAAATTTTTAAGGAAAATTTTAAAAGCTGAATGGTTCATCTCCAACAAGCAGATACATAAAGAATTACAAATAGAATCAATTAATACATTTATAATTACTCAATCTTCAACTCTTTAGAAAATTTTCCAGCTCATTAACATTTAGATTTAGGGCAAAATTATAACTATTCGTTATACGTATTCGTTCCCGCTTCCCCAAAGATATATTTCACCCTCCGTAAATTAATTTCTAAATCTTTTCTAAATAATTCTTTCTCTCAAAACTCAACATTTATTATAATAATAATAATAATTATTGAATTCGAATTAAAAATCCAGTTTTTATTTCAGGTTTTATTGAAATATTATCATAATTAGCAGTAATTATGATTTAAATTTATGGCATCTCCCAAAACTTTTTTGTTATTGTAATGTTTTCAATCATCCTGAAAAATTTGTATAGAATTGAACAGGAAATAAATAATATTTAAAAAAAGAATAGAGCTCGATGTCTAATGACTGTAAGAACAAGCCAGCATTTTAGAACATTTCAAATAAACGAAACGTGTATGAAAGGCTGAAGATATTCACTATTATATTTACAAATTTTTCTTCAGATTATACAGAGGTAGAAAGTTCGTTATTGTAGTTACTTATCGTCTCATTGTAAATTTAAAGAAATAAAATAACACGTAGATATTAGGAATACAAAATAAAAATATGTACAGAAATTATTTACTAAGCTCTGCGTCCCCCATCGACACCAATGGACAACTGCAGTCAAACTGACTGCAGTGATTTTGTAACGCTATATATCGATGCTTTGGAATTTCAACCAGATACCATTTCAACTATGTATTTTTCAGTTCGGGAATTAGTGCGTATTTTGTTTCTAATTGTTGCACTTTTAGTAATAACAAGGAAAGTACTTTCGGTACGTTTCCAGGCTGAAGTTGGAAAACAATTGAAATTGTTAATGTCTGAATACTGTGTATTCTTTATTTTTTAGGCGGTCTCGAATAAACATACTTACATTGATATTAAAAACTTATTTATGTCTATTCGAATATATGTCGAACTTGTTCGAAAAGGTATGGGTGCTTCATAGAAGAAGTTACTAGGAACTGGGGAATTCTAAAGAGTACAATTTTTTTTACTCACCACTGAATATTTCTTTTTCTTTTTCTTTTTACAGGTACGTGAATAATTGATGGCCAGGCCTCATCCTGTTATCTGTGAGTGTATCCCAGGAACAAGAGACTTTTCTTTCCCAATATTCAGATGTAAGTAAGGAAGTCGTTGTTATGCATCACGTTTGCTATGTGGATTTTTGAGTGGTGGCTAAGAAGAAAAGAAATATCCAACAAAAATTATACTAGTAATTTACATAAAAGTTGGCAAGGCTTGTCTCCAGAGTGTCGTATGCCATATCAAGTTTTCTGAGAAACAAGAATATAAATGTAAATACTAGTTAAAAATATATATATATATATTGTTCTTACATACACTTACATTTTTTTAAATAGGTGCTATGCTTTATTATTTCAAAATTATACAATTGTATTTGTGCAATATCAATTAAAACTGTACAAGTGTCAGTTCATATTCCGTGAATACGTGCTATTTCACAAACAGAGTTTAATCTGTTTTTAGAGCTTAACAAAGTTGAGAGGCTATTTACCTGTAGAATTCCATTGTCACAATTCATTAGGTGCAACTTTTGACAAGTAATTCATACTTGCACGTTGGAAAATGTTTAAATCTTTCTTTTCTGATTTACTATCGATTGAAAGCGTGTATATAAGATGAGGCACGTAATAAGAAAGAACTCAGCAAAATATGGAAGTGTCGCTTTCGGAAGCCTACGTGAATTCCAGAGCCTAATCAAAGATACACTTGAAAAAACATATACTGGAATGCCCACAAACTATTTTCAAATGAATTCAATACGAACTAGTAATAGGTTCTTATCAGATTTAATAACTAATGTAAAGGAAAAAGAGGAAAAGGAGGAAAGGACTCGTAGAATACTAACTTACAAATATTACACATTACGCCCGCCCAAAATGTGGCACCATGGAGGACGGCCCAGTAAACTGCTTAAAAAAATTGCATGAAGTGAATCTGCTTGAAGTGAGAAGTGTTAATCTATGAAAAACAAACACAGTGTCTAGCAAGAGAAATATACAACGCTACAATTCTTATAGCAAACATTCAAATCGGTACTGCATATACAAGTGTAATAAAATTCATTTCTGCATTTCTTGTTCTCCTTTTTGAAAATAATTACTCAAGAACAAGGGAATTATGTAACATTTAACTGTGACATGATTGTGTGCAATCAGCAATGTCAAAATCGTACGTAGGGTTTCCTTCTTACTGTTATGAAATGTAACTAAGTTTTGTTGTTGACAATCCAGAGGAAAATTAGAAATCGTCATGTGCAACCGAGTGGAGAATGCTGACTCCTTCTTGGCTTTTGTCTTGTTGACCGAGAAACGAAATGAAATTCCGAACTCTTCTCGAAGGACAGGTGGAAAAGTACTCATCAACTATATCCGACGGGAAGAAGCTTCAGCTTTCTTTTCTCTGTGGAGGTGACGATTCCGAATCATCATGGAGTAATCTTGAGGGTTTCTTACCTCTCATGATGCCCCGTAAACCTAACTTGTAACATTGTCAAAGATAGTGCTGAGATGTTTGAAGTATTTAGTAAACCCTGATGATTGTTTATAAGTGTTCACTAATACGTGTTTATGCGTTGTATCATTATATTTATTTAATATTTTATACCTTTTGAAACAATTAACACAATCATCACAGAAATATAATATCTTCAAGAAAAGCTTTTAGAATTATAAAAAAAAACTCGATTTTCTTCATTGCAAAATAATGTTTATCGGCTATGAGCAGGAGGTCAATAGCCAATGCCTTGGAAACTCCGTCCAATGGTAGTGCATTATTTCCGCCAGGGTTGTCTTGCGGTATCCCGGGATACGCCCGTCTAGAAGTGATCAGCAGGAGAAAGTTGAGGATTGCGAGGTTCGTATTCTCGAAGGTCACTGTCGAGTAGAATTCAACATTCACAACTTTTAAGTCGTATTTTAAGAAGATCTGAATTGAATGAAATTGACTTAAAATATATGAACATCAATTATTAAAAAGCATTATTTTTAATACATTTTTAATGGCCAAAAATTACATTTTCTCACGATCTTGGAAACAATATCAGCTCTCTAATTTTAAAATTCCACAACATGTCCAAAATTCTCATTATTATTTCGATCTACAATTGAAATTTAACAATATATTTCATTATTAGCAAGATTTAATGTATAATTTTTAAATGTATTTAGTATATGTAAATTAAATTAATATACACATTACAATATTGATTTTTAAATGGCTTATGAGTAGAGGAAGTTTTTATAACATCAAATATGTGACCTTTTCATTTCTTTGTGTTTAAGTAACGAGTCTAATCAACGCTAGTCTTTTGAAATATTAAGCTCTAGAAAGATATTAAGATCAGTAATAAAGATGAAGTTGACATCGCGGAAGAGACGGCAATTAATTTCAAATTCTCGGTTTGTAGTTCATAATGCATGGTCTGTACGCCTCAGTAATATATGAGCACGATAGTCATAGAATGATGCAAGACGCAATGAACACAACATACGAATTAGAAAGCAATGGGAGGTTTCGGAATGACGCACTATGTCTCCGAGGAGCCTGCAGAGTAGCCTGTAAAGCTATGGCATAGCGTGGATTCTAAAGGTATACTATCAAAAGAGACAATATTGTTATTCTATTTATCAAACACGTATTATTCAGAAATTACCAACAAAAAAAAGTATGGCACGAAGTGTCATGAGAACGTAATTAAAGGAAACACGTGTATTTAGAAGTACATACCATGCTAACTGGCTACTGAAACACGTGGGCCAAACATTGAATTCTTTCTACGTGTTCCGCCAGCATGTCAAATCTTAACCTCCTTGCAGGTCAAACGCAAAACTTGACAGGTTTCCTGAATCTGTGCGAGAGGCCGCGAATGGATGGTGAATAAGGATTTTGAGAAGCATCCGGATAGCGCAGATGACCCTAATAAGTCCGTAACAAACATAACATGTATGTTTGTGTATGTATACATAACATGCTTGCTTTGAGGTAACTCAGCGTTAGGTGTCTTGGATGCATCTTTTGATTTTCACAATTTTTCTCCTTAGAATGTTTATAACTCTTTCTGCAGAGTTTCTTTACGTGAATAACAACGATCCTTAATTAATTAATTTTGTTACGATCATAATATGAGTGCCGCTCATTTTGATTATAATATATCGCTGAGTTACCTCAGAGCAAACATTTATGTTGTGTCTGCATCGAGTCCCAAATGTGGAGGGCGGTCGACGGTCGAGTCCCGACACTAGCTGAAAAGACGAAATCCGCTACTCTCCTAACCTCTCTTCTTATTCTCAAACCTTATAGGTACATAAACTACACCATCATACATGTCGGGAGACCAGTTAGGTGCTTAGGGCTGGTCTTGGTAGGGGTGGTGCCTCGCTGTGAGTGTTTTCTGGAGGGAAAAGTCCCTTTCATGTCGACGTGCAGACCGGCGTCGGATCTCAGCAGCCAACCTCCTGGGTTAAAACATTTACTACACTAACGAAATGGATGACCACAGCAGTTGATGTACTCTTAAACTTTAATCAATCCAAGACAGCTACGAATAGACACACCATTTAAACATCCTTAGAACATGATATCCTTGCACCTGCATTATTTTGTTGTTGTTATAAGTACTGATTCTAATATTGTGGAAATATTACTATATCGAACTATTTATGGTTTATATTCATTCTAAACGTCTCGTTCTACAGCTTTCTAAAGTGAAATAATTTAATGAATGGACTCAATTAGGCAATGACGTACCTTCGAAACTTGCAGCCAACAGTTATAATTTCCGACCGGTAAATATTACACTATTATACAGTACCTTTAATTAACGATAATATGCTTATATTAAGCGTAACAATTACGCTATTCAGAACGTATTACGAGCATCGATTGCACGCTGACGCGGCCGGCAGATCTCAGCGCGCCGCGCCGACGTCAGGCACGCGGTGGCACGGGCGGCGGCGGTGGCGTCGCGCGCCGGAAGAGGGGAAAGCGCCGCGACGCTGCACGTCGCGCCGCCGCCGCCGCCGCCGTCGTGGCCGTCGGTGGCATACAGAATGGAGCGGGGGCGGCGCCTCTCCGTCGCGCTCCACGCGCCGCGCAGTGGCACCAAATGTCGCCCAAGCGCGGTCGAAGTATCTCTTCCGCGATATCCAAACACGCATTCCATCTATAGCGCGTCCGAGGTTGAGATTGGTTGATTGGTAGTGATTCCGGGCACGTCAAGTTCTGCGGTCATTAGTCCATCACGGGTATCGCATGTGTTTTGCTCGGGAGGTGGTGTTGATCTTTCCTCGCAGGATGGCGAGATCCGAGTAGCGGAGTTTTACTCAACCAGGTACCTCCCACCAGCGGGGCACCGCCCCGACCGAGACAAGCTCTAAGCCCCCGCTCGGTCTCCCGGTATGTGTGGTAATGTGTGGCATCTTAGTGTAAGTGTGAATGTAAGAGGTGAGGATATGATAAGGAAGAGGAAGGAAAGATCGCACGCGCTCCGTGGCCTGTTTGTTAGGGTACTACTCCGGCATTCGCCTGGTATTGATCGGAGAAACCGCGGAAAACTATCAATGAGAGCAGCCGGCCGCTAGAGTTCTTTGCCAGGCAGCGACTGAATTCGACCTATCTGACAAGGTAATGTCGGAAATTTTGCTGCCATCGGGACTCGAACTTAGGATCTGCCGGTCAGAGGCACTACAGTAACATCAGTTGATGGGTTGAGCCACCTCGCCCGGTTCCGAGGTTGAGAATGAAGTACAAGGCCTTATGGGCTTTCGCGGTAAAGAAAGATCCCTCCGCCCGGTTTAAGATTTCAGAACTGTTTTTAAATTCTCATTAACATAATTGTTCATAAGAACAATTGTTCATAAGAACAATTATATGAGTAAAATTATTCCACAAATATATTACACATTTACAACAAATCTTGATGAATATCTTTAGAATGTATCACTGCCACGTGCCACGTGCTTCGGTTGCCTTATCATACTGTACTAAGACAGTACGCGTTCCGGTTGTTTACTTGTGTTAGTTTGCCTGTATTTCATTGTGTTGACTTTGAGAAAAGAATCCAGGGAAACCAGTGCAATGGATTGTGGTCGAAACAACGGCAGCAGTCTGTGTAAGTTCAACTGTTTTTGCTAGACGACGATAAGTTGCAAGTGGTACAATTACAACTTCAAAAGCTGGAGTGTTATATGAAAAGTTTTAGATTTGAGGGAAGAGAAGAAAATACGCTTTCATGAAATTGTAAAAGTTCCTGACAAATTATTTTAGATATAACCTAGAGTACTGCTTCTTCGCAAGATTCGCCGACACCATCAAGCGCTTAACTTTATTTTCATGTGGTACAGCATAAAAGCGCTATATTTGGCATCACTGTCGCCATAAGAGACCGTACTTCATTCTTAACCTCGGAAGCGGTGTAACAGCGGGAACAATTCTGTACTAGCAGGAATGTTAGTTATTGCTTTATTTGAAGAGCGAACATTCAAAAGGTGACATGACCATTTGGCAAAAATTAAGTTCTTCTGTTCTTTTTACCTAGAATCTTATTTTCAGAGAAAAACGTGAGATTTATTACAATACATTAAGTATTACTGTATTTGTTGAATTAAAGACCGTATTGAAAAGGGTAAATTTGTGATATATTTATCAGTTTTATAGGAACAGAGTGAAGTGGACGTGTCACGTTTTGAATGTTCGCTCCTCATTTTACGTGGCGCGACTCGGTCTATCAGGCCTGCTGTTTCGTCTGACCACGCAAACTTTGCTACGCTCCTTTTATCATCACGCTGAGAAAGAAGGTAATACTTGGGCGACGAAACAGGCGATTTAAATTTAGCTCAGAGGCTTCTTCTAGGCTTGAGGGTCTTTTACGTGTATCTTCATCAAGGGGCAGTCAGCTTTATTTCCTGTCCTATGGAAGGCGTACAAAGGATTTTTTTGCCCTTAAAAATCCTCGGCTTCGATCGGGTTTGAAACTTGGGTACAACAGCTCGAACAGCCCGATACCGTTAGACCACTGAACTCTCTTAATGCGAGGCAAGTTGAAGATTTTCTGTCTCTCCAGTGTTAGTACTAAATGACTACCTACTCATATTTTTTTTAAAAAGTGCATGATATCGTGTAAAGATCTTCAATTAGGGAACCGGTTTCATCGAGACAGAAGTCTCAGGCTTAACGGTGCAGGGCAGGTTCGAAAAATATTTGTACTTTTGCAATTTTTAAAATTTTAAAGGTTGTAATGAAAATCATAATTATGTCAAATATATACATGTACATTCCTGTATTCGATAAAAATAACATGTTTGCATCCAATTTTTAGAAAATTTTGAAAATGTCATAGGAGCGTAATGTAAACCATTCCCGAAAATTTAAAAAAAATCTTAACAGTAGGACAACCAGATCTTGCTTCTTTAGTTTTCCAAGTTTCAACTCAATAGCTTCCAATTTGACAGCGTTTTGTGAGACACATACTTCCATTCATCCATATGGACATCCTGATTTTTGAGAACAAAGCATGTATCTCCTGTTACTTGCATCAACCTTGAGTGTATTTGGAACAGCATTAATACCCATTGATGCGGTCGCGCAGGCACGGTTACAACTCGAACTATCCTTAAACACGAATTGCATGACCGAAAATTTGACATATTGTTGTATTGTTCAGGTGATTACAATACATTTCACCCCGATTCTGTAGAGGAGAAAGGAAATTTAAAATATTTAACATCTACGAATAGCTCTGCGTCTATCTTGCAGTGATTCTACCGGTTGTGAACACCTCGCCAATAACAGAGGTGTTTGATGACTCATTTGTAACCTGTGTGTGGGGAGGGTAAATCTTGAAATTCTGTGACCAAGCCATAAGGTCCCGTAAGTTTAGTACATGTATTTTGCTCTGGAAATGGCGCTGATCTTCCCCTACAGATGGTCAGATCCGGCGCCAATCTACACCGCTGCTTGCGGTATTTCCCCGCTCGGGTTTCTTCCACCAGCGGGGCACCGCCTCGGCCGGGACAAGCGCTAAGATCCCGACTGGTCATTCGCATGTGTGGTAGTGTAGCGCATGTAAGTATAGGCGTGTGTAAGTAACGGGTGAGGACAGGATTCGGAAGGGGAAAGAATGATCGCGCGCGGTCCGTAGCCCGTTTGGTAGGATATTGCTCCGGCAATAGCCTGGTGTTGATCGGAGAAATCACGAAAAACTAACGATTAGAGCAGCCGGCCGTCAGAATTCTTCTTCTGACAGCAACTGGACTAGATCCATCCGTCCAGCTAGTGTCGAAAATCCGTCGCCGTCAAACCCTTGGACCATCCTGTTATAGGCACTGCAGACACATCAGTTGATGCCCTGAGCCATCTGACCAGGTCTGGACATTGGTGGTAGTGGGGAGGCAATAAATTAAAATTATAATTTATTTTATTATTGTATGTTCTCACAGAAAGTTCACCTGAGTGGAATTTTTCTCCAAACGGATAAATAAAATCGTGGGACAAAGTTATTAATGTTATTTTTTATTCACTTTTCGCTATTTTTGTTCATTTCCTTTCTCCGTTTATTTTGTGGTTTTAGAACTTCGAATGAAACTTATAGTAGCTCAGTAAATTTGTCGTATTCATATTCGAAATGAATTTGAAATCAAATTAGTTCGCATCTATTTATGAGGTTCCAGTTTGTGTAGTTTCATCAAGGAAAAATATTGCAATTTTCAATTATCATTTACATCTCAGAGAAATCATGACATTAAGGAAACGACAAATCCACAAAAAAGCCAGAAAAACCAAGCCTGCATATGTTTATGAAACTACATACATGTATACTACGAAAATGGCAAAAGACATGCAAAGTGCTTTTAGTACAATCACTTTTTGAAGGACAGGCTTCAGTCAGTGAGTAAACTTACGATATTGCTAGGAACGACAGTTCAAAATATCTCGCGATTAAAATTAACGTTGACGAGTCATATTGTTGCAAAACGAGGTATATTACTTTATACAGCTTGTGAAAGATTTATTTTCTGTTGATTCATTAGTTAAATAATTGATTTCTCGAAATGACGGGAAAATGTGCTTATGATATTCCAAAGGAGGATACACCCTTTGTGTTGTTTCAACACACTGTGTGACGCGCAGCGCAACGACACGAACAAAGACTTATCGTCTGTCGTCTATTGTCGACGATTGCTAGGGGAGAGGCGAGGGTAACATCTCAGTTTTGCACATTGTCTACAGGCATTGCAGAATGAAGCGACCATCCAGTGCAGCAGTGTGCGATTGCACATATTCTCCTTCATGACTTGCGAAGCAAAAAACGTTTTCTTGCACTGATACATTGAAGAGTATAATTTCACAAAATCGACAGAGTATTGATAAAGTGGAAACATTTCATAATTCTCTCAAGAATTAGTTTTTATATGATCATTTGTTTTATTTTAGACAGTTTATAACTTTTAAATAAAAAAGGATAAAATAAAAAACTAATTAGCCTCCCAGTTACGTCGCCATTCTCACTACGTGATGTTTATTTAACGATGATCATATTTCATGATATAAATAATTTTTCTCTTCGACTTTAATATTACCTGATAATGACAATGAAGAATTATCGAAACGTTGTAAAACATTAAATTTATGATGAATCTTCTTTTCATTTTATCTTTTTAAGTAAGAGATAAACTGTTAAAAGTAAAAAAAGATCATAGATAAACTAATTCTTACGAGATCAACTGGCAGTTAATTTAAAATAAATATCATTTCATAATTCCCTCAGTTAAAACTCCCTTTTATTGAGATCATACAAATTGCAGAATTTAATCTCGTAAGATTGTCTTTGGGCGAATATGGAGAGAAATTCCGAACGAATGAGGTCGGAAAATGTGAATCTCTATGTACAGTGAGAGGGTATCAAGGAGCAAAGAGGAGAAGAGAAGTAAATAGACAATAGCAAAATGTCTTTACTACCGTTTCCAATATCGTAAATTCCAGCAAATGAATGAACATTGTGAAACATTATTTGTGATTCTGAGTAAGTTGTTTCATAGGATTTACTGAGTTTCTTGTCATACAGTATCTATACTGCGATTTTTGTAGGAAGAGCTCTCAAGATAACTCAAATCCCATCTTCGCGATGGAATATGTCACGGCATTTCGTATCATTCACAGTCGTTCCGCTAGATTTCGCACAGTCGCGACCGTATGAAGCAGTGCTTGCGATCATGCGACTTCTACCGGCAAGACCGAGAAAAGACGCGAAATGCCGTGACATATTCCATCGCAAAGATGGGATTTGAGTTATCTTGAGAGCTCTTACTAGAAAAATCGCAGTATAGCTTCTGCCCCTTGTTTTAAATAATTTGATTGGGTGATATTGGATAAAATTA
Source organism: Acheta domesticus (assembly GCA_031308135.1). NCBI lineage: Eukaryota > Metazoa > Arthropoda > Insecta > Orthoptera > Gryllidae > Acheta > Acheta domesticus. The sequence continues at coordinate 142,974,313 of JAHLJT010009419.1, read as the reverse complement.
CGATAATGTTGACATTACATAATGCATTTGAGAGGTAGTTATGCCAGTTGAATCTTTAAACGTGTAGAACACAGACAAGTGTGTTTATTCCAAAAACAAAGAATCGTGCAATTTCTAGTAACGGAATAACAAAGAAACAAAACACGCGCAACTGGCATTTTTTGTTTCTTTGTTTTGTCATGTACTACCATGGAGCTATGAATACTACCAATGAGCTATGTATTCCTAACTTCATGTTCTCTTCACATACCTTCTCAATTTAAATGTAGGATTAGTTATTTAACTCACACAGACTTCTCAGTTAAGTGTTTCCTGGGTTACGTAGGGTACTTTGTGACATTGTGAATCAGCCAGACCTTTGTATTTTCGTCCGATGTCCCTTCCGTTACCGTGCGATCTACTTGGAATCTTCCTCGCCCACCTCGTTCGCCATCATCACCGAACCAACCTTGTATTTCAACCTCAGTGTATTTTCCGAGTTCTTTGCCATCGTCCTGACCTCAGCCATTTCAAGCGGCCTACTCGAAGCGCACGTCGCATTGGTGGGTGTTGCGCTACCTCAAGTACGTCATTGGTGGGGTAGAATTGCAGGCATGAAATTGACGCTGTCTAGTTAGGTACGGGAAGCTTTGGTAGAGCGTGCGCCGCATGATGAAATAACCCGCTCCCACTGAAGATACCTTGAAAGAAGACAGATCTTGTCCGGTTGCCGTAGGTCCTCGTAGAAAACAATTTTATCTTCTTACCTTGACTGCCTCAAAGGTGTGAAAGCTATCGTGAGTCAAATGAATACGTAAGGGTTTGCGGTTTCTTCTGACAAATATTTACGACTGCTTGGTGGTAAGAAATCGAGTGTTTCGGTTTTAAAGTAATGTAGTTCTTATATTTCATTCTCAATGCATACGATTAACACATATAAGTAGTATTCCGTTGGCTCATTTGTAAACATCCCCATTCCATTTACGCATTCAGCCTGCCAGAAAACAGATCGCCATTTCAAGTGCATATAATTCACAATATATACTATCTCATATAACTACTATTAGTGATATAGTAACCCTAGCTAAAAAAATTGTGCATACATTTGAAATGAGTTTTGAAACATTGATTATTGTGAAATTGTGGCAAATTAAATGTGACTCCAGGCCAGCACACATAAACTAGACACTCCCTTCTAATATTTCTTTAATTTCTCCATTTGAATTTCTGAATCAACTTTTTGTAATTATGTGGCAAATAACTTGTTTTGTTGTTTGGTCATTTTTTCTTCCATGATTCCACTTCTGGAAACGATGTTCTCATCTCGATGCGATATATAATTACTGTATTTTTTGAGTTTTTCACATGTCTAGAAATTCTTCTGCTTGAAAATTGTAAAAAATTACAATGGAGAATCCAGAGAAGGGTGTTTTTGGAGGGGGATTCTACTTCTCCAAAAACGTCAAAACTTCAAATTCAAACTTCAAATTGAAAGATTGAATCGAACACATTTTATTTAACGAATTAAATATCATTCACAAATAATTTATTAGAAAATAATTAATAGTTTTCACGTTGTTACTAGAATTTTTTTAATTTCTGAAAAATTAAATAATCTGCTTTTCAAATCTTACCCACATCTTCAAATAGATATATCTGAAAGTAATTCATAGGGAGGATAAGGAGAATAATGAGGAATAAGTAGCTCATTATTGGGTAGGTAAGTAGAGTACGTGGGTAGGTAATGGAATTCTTGTTCAAAGGAAAGTCTCCCAACTGCTCTTGACCATGGTGTAGGTAGACAATTTCCGCCGCCGTAATGAAGCCGTTGACCTGAAGGCGTTTGTTTGAAGTTGAGAGAAAGCACAGGGAAAACCTTATTCCAGTTTACTGAACACTTGTATTCTATTTTGAATATGCTCCTCATCTCAGTTTAGGATGCCACCGAGAGAGATGGCTCAGGGCATCAACTGATATCACTGCAGTCCCTCTGACCAGAAGGTCCTAGGTTCGAAACACGACGGTGCTTTTCGACATTAGTTACATACCTAGGTCGAATTCAATCGCTGTTTAGAGGAGAATTCTAGAGGCCGGCTGCTCTGATTGGTAGTTCTCCGTGGTTTCTGCGATCGACACCAGGCGAATGCCGAAGCAGTACACTAACAAACGGGGCACGGACCGTGCGCGATCTTTCCTTCCTCTTCCTTGTCCTCTCCTCGCCCCTTACACACACACACTTACACTAACATGTACTACACTACCACATATACTGGGAGACCGGTCGGGAGCTTAGAGCTTGTCCCGGCTGGGCGGTTGACCGCTGGTGGGAGATACCTGGTTAAGATAAACCCCGCTAGCTGTCGGTAGGTCGGCGCCGGGTCTCGCCATTCAGCGGGGGAAGGTCATCGCCACCTCCCGATGAAAAACAAGAACTACACTTACGGGACTAATGATCCCTCCTTTTAAAATTTTTTTTTCAATTTTGCCCTCCTAAGAAAACGTTTTGCAAATATAGTATTTAACAAAAAAAGCGTTGCGCAAAAAAGTGAGTTAGCAATATTGCTAGAATCCAACTACAAACTCTGAATGCTCTGAGAAGAACTAGTATTCTGTCAACCCATTTCCATTCTTCAAAGGAATTAGCAATTAATGGAGAATGAAGGATATCTGTGGTTAATATAATCGTGAGGTAATAATTACTTTATTGAACTCAGTGCGAATTATTCACACGGATACTACTAGTTAGTAAAAATTAACACATGAGCTTCGAGTTGGAGGATACATTTACATTTATACACTGTGGTTAGGTAAAGTCAAACTTCATGACACTGTATTCAGTTCCATAAGGAAGTACATTACCGAAAAAGTGCGGTACAAATTACTACATTAGGACACTTGCACGGTAAAGTAATGAGTGCTATTGAAAATGAATATCTTTGTAATTTTGACTTTTTGTCTTCAAAAATGCTAACAATTTCCTAAACTTACCTATATCAATATTGTCAATCAATGGAATTGTACTCCTTAACATTGAGTAATTTGCCCAACGACTACTCGACTTACCAGAGAAGTAAGCCATCATATTTTTTCGCAATAGAATTAATTTTGTTACACACCCATCTTTAAATATACCCGTGCTTGATTTCTTGATCTCTGTTAATTACTAATATGGACTTATTCTTGGGTGTGTGTCAGTGTAGCATTAATTCAAATTGCCAACGTTTCGGATTTTACTAAGCCTTCATTTTCCTGATCTCTCGGACCTATCCACGATTCTCGCACCTCATCCTCCCCACATTTTCCTTCTTACACTTCTTGGCTTTCATTTCACATGTATTCCTTCCACCACGCCACCTTGGAACTGCACACCTCATCCTTACATGTCCTCTCACCTCTCAGACTGTCTATGCAGGCAGTCAGCATAACGTTGACAATTTGAATTAATGTTACACTGACCTACACTCAAGAATAAGTCCATACTTTAAATAACCGTACTCAAACTCATAGTTTTCTTATTTTTTAAATGAAATTAATGTTTGTAATGCAGCATTTGCTACTATTTCGAGATCTAAATCACAGGAGTCATTCATTTGGAAAATAATGCAGTAAGTATTTTTCAACAGTTCTCCTTGTTGAGAACAGTTTCGCCACTTAGAGAAAAGAAGATGAAAATAATGTTTAGTACGAAATTTCAGATTCAATCTACTCGTAATTTTACAAAGAGGATAACATGTTGTACGCTATACTATCGTAATACTTTATTACAATACTCTATTGGTTGGCCTAACAGTCTTCTAGCAATTTTCCAATCTCATATAGTAACAAGCTACGTACATTATGACAAATGTCGTAATTAACTATTACAGCAGTTATAATGCAGCGATCTTGTTATTTAGCTGTTCAGCTTTACACTCACGGATACACTTTGCACACACGGAAGCTAATTTGTCTCGTGTTAAAAATATATAAAACGAAAAATGTGTTAACTAAGACTGATGAAGGAAATAAAAATATCCGTATTGCTAAAAGATGAACAACGGGACAATGAATGGCTATATATTTCTCGAAATAAGATAACACGGGATTCAAAGCACAAAATGTCAAGGGAGATAGAACATGAAAGTCAAAACAAATGTGAAATAAATACGTGGAAGTAAGACCACGAAAAGGAAAGGAACAGAAGTAAAAGGTTAAGTGGATAAGTTTGGAAAATAGAATATGTAGTGGGCAGAAACGGCAATAGGCAAGCAAAGGAAGTGCTTAAAAAGAAAAACAAGAGAAGACAGCGCTCCTTTTCGGGAGGAGAAACTTAGTTAATTGTACAGACCCGATTCTCCAGAGGCATTAAGGACGATGTGATAACTCCATTTGTATGACTTTTCTGTTTAATGTAATATGAATTATTTTCATATTAGGTGGTAGTATTCATGTGTCACGTCAACAGTTTTCATTCTAGCAGTTTTAAGTTTACTCCAAGTAATTAATGTATTTCAGACCTTAATAATAATAAAAGTAATAACAACAATGAAATTATCATTAATAGCTTTAATTTTTATTAATTAGTATTGTTTTAAAACGTTCTTTGAGATTTTGAAACATGAATACCGAGTCAGACGTATGACGTGACTGATCAAACCTGTTAATGTAAATACTGGATCCTGTGTGTTTATCTCTCTATCAACTTTCTCGCCTTGCGGAACATTCTCATTTACATATTGAATATCATTATCAAATATCAATTTATTTAAAGCAAATTGACATGCCGATATATAGATCACTAAATAAATCAATAAAATCTATTTCTACCAACGCTAATGGTGACAACACCTCTGGGGGAGAACGTTGAGATACATTCGCCCGTCCGATAGAGGCTGAGGAAAGAGATTCATCTGACCGAGAGCGGCTAAAAAGACGGATTCATCAGTCCGAGAGAGGCGGAAGAGACGGATTCGTCCGACGAAGAGAGGTGAAGGAGACGGATTCGTACGACCGAGAGAGGTAAAGGAGACGGATTCGTCCGTCCCAGAGAGGCGGAGAAGACGGATTCGTCCGTCCAAGATATGCAGAGGAGATGGATTCATCTGACCGAGAGGCTGAGAAGAATGATTCGTCAGTCCGAGAGAGGCGGAGGAGACGGATTCGTCCGTCCAAGATATGCAGAGGAGATGGATTCATCTGACCGAGAGGCTGAGAAGAAGGATTCGTCAGTCCGAGAGAGGCGGAGGAGACGGATTCGTCCGTCCAAGATATGCAGAGGAGATGGATTCATCTGATCGAGAGGCTGAGAAGAAAGATTCGTCAGTCCGAGAGAGGCGGAGGAGACGGATTCGTCCGTCCAAGATATGCAGAGGAGATGGATTCATCTGACCGAGAGGCTGAGAAGAAAGATTCGTCAGTCCGAGAGAGGCGGAGGAGACGGATTCGTCCGTCCAAGATATGCAGAGGAGATGGATTCATCTGACCGAGAGAGGTGAAGGAGACGGATTCGTCCGTCCAAGAGAGGTGCCGGAGACGGATTCGTCCGCCCGAGAGAAGCGGAGGAGACGGTTTCGCCCGTCCGAGAGAAGCGGAGGAGACGGTTTCGCCCGTCCAAGAGACGCCGAGGCGACAAGATTCTGGATGCTTCGCCTGGCGTCGATGAGGCCCCCTCGTCGCGCGCGACGTCGGCCTTGACCGACGCTCACCCAGCGCTTACCCGCCCGCCCGGGCGAAAACACTCCGGACGGAGGCGCCGCGCCGCGCCGTGGACCACTTTCACCGCCTCCTCTGCCGCGAGCGCGCGGGAGGGGCGGGCCGGGGAAAGTGGTGGCGGCGGCGGCGGCGGCGGCGCTGGCCCGGGAGGCGGGGGCAGAGGAGGGGGCGGTGGCGGTCGCGGCGGCGGCCTGTTTCGTGCCGCCCTCTCGCGTTCTTTACCGCGCGCTTCATCGTCCGGCGTGTTGGCGATTGATGAATGAAGCGCAGAGAAACGACCGGAAATAAGCAATTTTTCTGCTGACCATGAAAAAATCTTCGCTTTCATCTCTACGCTCTCTACTGCTGCTGTTTGACTTATATTGAGGTTTCAGAGGTTTCCTGGATTGGGTTGGATTGGGGACTGGGTTTCGATGCGAAAATGCTGAAAATTATTTGATATGATTATTTTGTTTTCGGATATTAGGTAACAGCCCCTACAACTTGGTGTTATAGGATAATGCAGTGATTTTTTTAGGTCAGAAAATTTTCTGAACGAGAGAATATTACTTTTGGGCCAATAGACATGATGTAAGATAAGTATTTCCAATGTCGGATTCTCATATACCTCTTTTCAGCTAATTCTCATGTACCTCTACGTTTTGCATTTTAACTTATTTAAATTTTGTCTTAATCATAATTTCGATTTTTCTTAACAAGAATGAAAGGGAGGTTGTATACCTCGTGGCCCTTCTGAATTAGACCTGATTTGTTCGAACTCAAAGAATACTCCTAAGTATCCTCGTGAAAGTGTGACACGAGATATTCTACAACTTTTTTAACAAATGTTTATTTTATTTACACTCGCGTAGCAGGAATCGAAATTTTCTTTAAATGTCTTCTAATAAATCAGAGAACCTTGTTAACAAGTGGTACTATAACACGGCACACATTCTGGAATTCATGACGGTTACGAACAATTCTAATACTTATATTGCAATTTGTATACTAATATTATTTGAGAATTAAGAATGAAATCAAAGATTTAAAGGAAAATGGAATCGTTTCTGAGGAACTCACGTTTAGATATTTTTGAAAAATTGTCTGGCTTAGACAGAAAATACGCGAAAATTACTGATATATCGAAAAAAACTCTCGTACAGATATATTGGCTCGTATATATATATTTAAAGATATATTGGCGAATACCTAGCATTAAAAAAGAATACAATTTTTAAATAATGAATATACAGCTCAAGTTCAAAAAGAACTTGAACTGTTGCAATGTTCGAATTGCAGATACAATAAAAATTGACCTTTTAGCTTAATTATAAGCGCATTTTGATCTATTACAGCAAAAACTTAAATAAAAAATTGTTGCTAGTTTTGAGAAAAAATTGAAAATGTTCTACGAAGTTTAATTGAAGTGCTTTAACAATTCGCAGGGTCTCGAATTCGGCAAGATCTTTTGGAGAATACCGATGTTGACTATGTCATGTTTACTGTTTAGATGCTAATATTTACACGTGGGCAGACGAACTAACAAAGAGACGAACGGACGGATAGAAAAATTGACGTTTTTGAAAAAACAAAAATGTTATCAGGGATCCCTAAAATTTTTCACTGGGACATCAAAACCTCGAAATTAATTTTCTACAGCAAATGCATTGTTAACTTTGAGAAATTATGAACAAGAACATGAAATAGGCTTTTTCATGTTCTCAGTATCTTAATTTTAACATAAAGTCGTTGGATGTTTGGAGAACACGTTTTAATAGTTGAGTTATCCTCTCATCATTCAAGACAACAGTAATTTGCGGCAATTATTGGGGAGATTGATTGTACAGAGACGGCATGCTAAATTTAAAACACGCAGGATAATATCATACTTTGTGACTTTTTTTCTGTCACCATAGGCTTGCGCAGCCTAAAATGACAAGGGGGCAAACTACATATCTGGGCTCCTATGGGATTTTGGTCTATTAAACTTTTTTATTTAAATATGTCATATTTTACTAAGTAATAAATAAAATAATGAACACCAAGAATAAATCAATGAATCAATTAATAAATATTATTGATTTTATGTTGAATCATTGATGAAGAACGTCTTTGCCAAATGCCGTGTATCAATTCCTCAAATTGTCAGCTTAAAAAGGGAGAAAACCAGGAATTGATCATATTTACGGAAATAGTGTTTCTTGTTATTTACGTCAGTTAACACGCATTTAGCTCCTTAGCAACCGACCATCTGAACAACGCTTTAAGAAAGCGTCCATAGGATTGGCCGTTAAAATACTCGTGGGGCCATTAAAAACATTTTAGCGCACTCTCGGGCGTGGTTTAACTAATGCTCGTAAATCTTTGGATAAATGTTTCTTTTGTCCCACTTGTCCCCTGGTTATTTTGTCCCATTTAGTTTATGTGTCCCCATGATCCATTTGTCTCTTTTGTTCTCTCGTCCCATCAGTTCCACTTGTCCCATTTGTCCCTTTGTGCAGTTGTCTCATTTTGTCCACTTGTCCCATTCATCCCATTCTCTCATTTTGTCGCTTTGTCCCGTTTTTTCGCATTTTCTCATTTTGTCCCTTGACCCATTTTTCCTTTGCCCCATTTTGTTTCATTGTCCTATTTGTCCCTTTGTCTAATTTGTCCCCTTTCTCAAATGTGTCCCTTTTCCAATTTGGTCCCCGTTGTCCCACTTTGTCCCTTTGAGCTCTTCATCCTCCTTTCCTTGTTTTGTCCCACCTGTCGTTATTTATCCCTCTTTCTCCTTTTGGTCCTTCTCTCACTGCAATTGCTACTTAAAAACGGTACCAAGACCCTGTATCAACAATCCTTGCTATCGAGAGCAATTACAATTCTTTACTCATGAAAGTGTTAAATGCTATTTTTAATAACTAGAATAACCAGAAATAACAGAAAGCATTACGTGTAACACGACCTCTATTAGTCTTTAAAGACAGATTTGGACGGTTTGTTACATAAATAACTATTATTACGTAGTGTTTCTTGGCCCCTTGCAAATTTTCAGAGAAACCATGGCCCATCTGACCCACGTCCTTCCCCTATGCTCATATGTCTCTTTTATTTTGTCGCATAAAAAAATCTTAGTTTGATAGAACAACAACAAAAATATTTATTCATAATTTTTAATAAAAAATAAATTTAATACATGAATTTCTTACCCGCTACCTTTTATCGATTATATTTTATGTCCGGTTTTCCTTATGTTCAATCTATTCTTTCTTGTGTCATGTCGACATTCACATAAAAGCATCGAACCATTCGACCATTTACTATGTAATTATAGTTTGAATAAACCTGACTCAATTTCCCTGAATTCTGTTTGATGTTTCTGGATCTTAACACGCAACTAAGTACTTCATGGAAAAATATTTTCGAGTTTTCTATGTCGTCATCTTGAAACATGATACACATCAAGTGTAAAAGGTAAGATTGTTTTCAAATAGATAATACTTATGAAAAATGAAGTTACAAAATGAGGAATGTTTTGTTTTCAAATTTTTAACATTTAGTTATGTTTCTGAAATACTTGACGAACAGAATTTCGGACGCTCACTTAGAGAAATTACCTTGAAATTCTCAATTTCAACATTAAAGCAAATAATTTAGTGAGAAACAGTGCCAGGCCCCACATTAAATCCAAGGATGTTTCTGTGCTTTGTGTGACTCATTAACATTGCAAAGTGGAGGACAAAATAAAATACATGCACTCTCATATAAACTCTATACCCACATACAAGTATATTAAGTAATCCCTACAGATATTGTACTCGTAATATACTCTATATTTCTAATTTTTAATTTTTAATGCGAGCAGAAATTGAAAAAAATCGCCTATGCAGCCTTCGTCCCTGTGAGGGGTATTAATGATTTGCTTCGTCATCCAGACCTCGGAAAAAATATGAAAAACACGCAACCAGTTTCGATTGTGAAATGCAATATTTGATAACATTTTTCCGCCTATTCTCTTTCTGCATGTCTTCTTCTTTGGTCCTGTTCTTCCATAGACGGAAGTTCGGTGACCTGTCGAGATGGTTTCACAATATTATTATGATAGGTTTTCTTGGGAGGATATAATCAGGGTAGTTTCCTGTTGCTTTCCCTAATGATACTAAATGAAGTGATAGGGTGATGATGAGGGGTGAAAGGACTAGGATGATGGTGGGAGGTGGGTTAGTGGGAGGTGATCGTGACATTTTTGAACCATTCCAGCATTCGCTTTATGACCGAGAGAAACCAGAAAAACCCAGGGCAGGATTGCCGGCCCCGGACTGTGGACCCAGGACCTCCCGACTGCGAAGTAAGCGCGCTCAGCCACGTTGCTCGGTATTCCTCATGTACCGAACGGATTATCATACTCAGTGCGCGCCAGCCACAGAAGTGACGTCATGCCACAGAAAGGCCCCAAAGAAGTTCCAGTCCGCTATTAAACATAATTGCAGTATTCGAGATGACTTTTTGTTAAGATATTTTATTTAATGTAGTGTATACAAGAGTACTTCATTTATTCTTGAGCAGTGTGGGTGCTACATTTTGGAAAACCATTTTAGTGGTTTTGCTAAGCAGTATTTTTTATGTCGCCGGCCAATATTTATGATATTGTTTGTGTTACGTAAGTATCATGTTATATGGTTGTTAATAAATCGATGCGGCCTGCTAGTCCTTCACTAGAAAGAAAATGGCCTTTTAGTTAAACTGTGGTGCTAAAACAGCCAGTACTTTCTCGCCCGTATTTTCACGCAAAATTGCGCGAAACGTACTCAAATTTTCGAAAAATTGTACATGACCTTATTTCAAAATCTATCCATAAAGAACAGATTTCATTTAGGGAAAAATGTCTATGTTTAATATTTTACTTGTAGAAAGACTACGAAAAAATGTGAACTATCCAATTTTTGAAAAATCAGGTTTTTTAAAGAAAAAGAAACCTAAACCATTGTCTGAAACGCCCTTCATTCTATCCAACAACAGCATTTAATAAAAAACAATGGAGCCATTTTTTTGAGAATTTTGAAAATGTCCCAGCGGCTTCGTGTAAAGTATCATCAGAATCAAAATATCGGTTTAAATTCAAGGGGCCACGGTATCAACCAGATCGATTGGAGAATATCAATTTTGGAGAAAATCAACTGAAAGGTTTAACCAGTAGCATTTTTTACAGAGAGACGGATGGATAGGTAGACAGACGCTTTGCCGTCGTTCGATTTTTCTGTATAAAGGACCCACAAAACATGGATTCTGGCTACACCATTTGCCATAAGATATTTTTTATAAATTTAGCAACTGGATATATGCAATTTTCGTTACTAGGACCCTGAAATAAGAGTTTTTCTGCTGAAAATTTGCCGTTTTTGCGACCAGCATTACATACATTTCTCTCTAATTTGTAGTGAGGAAGTACTGTAGTGAGGAAGTCTGACTACCATTACTGTAGACTATTCTTTGACGAGAACATGAAGACTAGTCTTTGTAGGTGAGAGCGAAATTTCGGCTACATTTTTTAGTTTTTGATCGACAAATTCTTAGCAGCACGAGTATATTAATTTTCATAATAACGAATTAAACATACATCCACTACACCATATATGAATAATTGAGATCAATGTGAAAGAGTGAGTTAGGGTAAATGTAAATATAAACATTATATTACTATACTTTCATATTTTTTCTCTTCAAAATTTAAATTAGGAGTTGTAATTGCCGTACCACAACTATAGAATGACGTACGTTTAGATCTCAACTTTGTTTAGTGTTTTAAATACCAATGATGTGTTGAGGTAGGTAGTGAGCATTTTATAAACGTTTTACTTGCTGCAAAAATGTTTGAGGAACATCATTTTAACTGTAGGAACATATTTAAATATTTGAGCGTCCATTAACTGCAAGTCCAAGTTCTTGATCGTTCTGGTCGTTGCTGTGTTTCAGACAGGCTTTCGCCTGTGACTTGCTCATCGGCCCATGTCATTAAAATGTGCGATGCTGAGTGAAGACTGGCAATGAAATTGCAAACGTGCAATGACTTGTGTAAATACGTACTAGTTGTAACATACAATCTTGGTTAAAATATTAAGTGTATATTTCTTGGTTAAAATCTTGGTTAAGTGGTTATAATCTTGGTTAAAATATTAAGTATTATTTGTATTTGAGATAGTACAGTCAGTTCATTAATGCGCCTTGAATGAAGGAGCATAATTTAAAGATATTATAACTAAAATTTGACGTAAGATATAGTGACGTAACAAAGAATCCAAGGCATTCAAAAAAAGTGTAACCCATCATGATCCATTGAATGGATAGTGGATTATTTATTGGAACGTTGGAGTAAGAAATTGTTCATGAGATCGAAGATAACGAAAAAAATCCAATTGGAATTCATTTCGCAAGTAAGCATCTTCACTTCACCTATTGGAGTTCGTCGCATTGCAGCAACATTTAATTCTCAGGTCCAATTTCGACCCCAAGGCATGGAGTTTTCTTGTCCATTCATCTCATTTTGCTTGCACTTTGTATCCTATAGAAACTATTTTACAACTGCTGGTTTAAAATGTTATATTAATAAAATAATTATATTCTCTAATTTTTTGACGTCGCTAATAGGTCATCAATAATGTCGTTATCGCATGTTTGTTTACTACGAGCTACCGTACACCGAAAAAGTGGACATTTCAACAACTTAACGATCAAAGATACTTAACAAGTTTCTCCAGATTACACTACATTCCTCAGAATGTCATTTCTAAAATTACCTACGTTATTGAGATGTAATGGTGTAATCGAACAAAACGATATTTGACAACGTTGATTGTGCGATCCTTTATGGTTTTTAGGTGAATTAGTATTGTAAAAGTTATATCGGAATGTTTGTGAGCATCTGAATATGATTTTCTTTTTCCATCGCACACGCAAAAAAATTTTCAGGTAACGTAAGTGCTAAATATTACTATTTTATTTATCTTCATAACTTATTATACTAACATTAACAATAAAGTATCTAAAGACATTTGAACACTGTTCTAAGTGTTTTTCAAGTGTGATATTCACACAACTTCATACAAGCACGAGAAGATGCAGGTGATGTACCTCTACTAAGTAAATTAGAGTACCGAACGTGATGGAATTCTCTAAACTCTGATATGGAGGTGATGTGAAAAGTTTCCTGCCTCGCCCATAAATCGCGGTACTACTCCCATGCTTTTTTCCCAAAAGTTACTTCAATCTTCAGAAGGGTCCATTTGAAATTTCAAATAATTGCATCCAACGGTTGGCTGTTGACAAGTGACAGGTGCGGTGCGTGAAATCATGGAAATAGAGAAAATGGAGTATCGTGCAGTGATTAAGTTCTTCGTAAAAGAGGGTTTTACACCAACCGTCGTACCTGTATTCCACGGCGTATTATTTGCAGAGCCATAGAGAAACACGCTACTTGCGGGCGGGCGGTCATTTGCGCCTTTTCGCTCAGGCCGACTCGTTTCATTTCTCCAGCTCACTTTCTCCGCTTTTGCTTCTCCATCCCACACAGCCGCATTCTTGCGGCAACTCGTGGCATTTAGGGCAACGTGATGTCGCTGAGAACTTGTAAGAGGATTATGAGCTCAAAGTAACGATGTAGGATGTTTTGTCGAGCGTTGTGTGTTGTGTTTACATTCAAAGGCTCGTGAATTACTCGCAAGACATTAGATGTAATTAGAAGTAGATAACAAAAACGAACACATCTGTGTACTATGGAGAACACGTACATTTGTACTGTAATGTATTGCACAATTATTAGAAATGCTTTTACTCATTATCACGCCGGTCTCGGTGGTGGAAGAACTTGGAGACGCTTTCAAGAAAGCAGAGCCGAATGCTCCAAGGCTGCACGTTCGAATCCTGCGTAAGCTATGAGTGTTTCATCACCTGATTTTTTTCTTCCTCGGACTTTAGGGGATGCCGATTTCGGTTATCCACGCCGGGTACTCACTATGTCCCTAATGGGGACACATATTAACCTTTACACTAGACACTGACACACATACGGGGTCCTCGATCGGAGTCACAAGGTCTTCGATAACACACATGAAAGACAAAGAACAAACAACCACGCTCACGACGGGACTGGAACACGCGACCCTTCCGACCGAGGCGCTGAGTCGGCACATGCCCTTGGCACCTCAGCCATCCAGGTCGCCGTTTACCCACGTGCTTGCTTGCCTGGTTATTTCGTTTTCCTGGGAGCGTCAACTGTAATGGTCATTGGTACCGTAAGTGTAGTGCATGGTTTTTATCATGGGAGATGGTGGTGCTCTTCCCCCGCTGTATGTTGAGATCCGGCGCCGGTCTACACGTGGGTTTGCGGGATTTTCCTCATTCAACTTTTCCCCACCAGCGAGCTACCCAGATCCGACCTTGCCAGCCAGGACAAGCTCTAAGCTCTTGTCAGGTCTCCCGACATGCGTAATAGTGTTGGGCTTGAAGTGTAAGTAAGAGCTAAATATAGGACAAGGAAGAGTAAAATTTACTCCTTATTAAATAAGGAGTAAATTTTACTCTTCCTTGTCGCACGTGATCCATGTGATCGCACGTGAACCATGACTCGCTCGTTAGTGAATTGTTCCTGCATTTGCCTAGTATTGATCGGAGAAACCTCGTAAAACTATCAATCAGAGCAGTCGTCCACTAGAATTTTCATCTAGACTGCGGCTAAATTTAACTTGGTTATCCATGCGCATTCTTGATTATATACGAGCACAAATGTTGCAATAAGAAAGCGAAAACAATGCTGTCATATTCCCACACTGTGATCGTTTTCCCACACTGTGATCATGGTACTACATTAGTAATTATTGGAATTAATGTGATGGTCGTAAGTGCTGAACACTAGGGCAAAAATAGACGTTTTCAAAATAGGCAATTTATTAATAACAATATCATTTTATTAATTTTAATATATTTTATATACATAATTTTAAAAGATGAAATTTTGTTATCATAATGTAAATTTATTAATTATTTTATTTCGACATTTTATTACATTGGAATATTAATTAATGGATTCTGATTTCAATTATGCAAATAACGTGATGTTTGTCTCGGCATGGTGAGCGAACAGTTAATGCAACTTGAAAGTTAAGGTGAAGAAGTTTGTAAATGGTTTCAAAAGGATGGCGCCCTGCCCATTTCGCCACGGCGGCGTTAAGAGATTGGCTGAGTGACAATTTCCCTTACTGGTTTTTGAAGACTTGTTCATTTGGAGTGGTCTCCTCGATTATCTGACTTAAGCCTCCGTAGCTTTAGTTTCTAATATACTTATGCTAAAAGAAGTGTACTCAGTGAAAATAATAACGTAACGCACTTAATTGGACTCATGCAATGTACCATTGTGATTCTTAGCACGGAAGCATTTTAGACCATACCTAAAGTGATGGATGATGATAATGAAGAGCAATAATGAAATGAGAGCCAGAGAAAAAAAAGAGAATCTGGACGAAAGCTGCCAAAAGCTGCCTCGATTTGCCCACCACAAATTTCACATTGAAGCCTCCTACATAGAAGTGGAAGGAAAACGTACCCAGTAGATTATTGGCCGCCCCGACTGGACAAATACATATAAAACATATATACATAGTTCTAATATTAACAGTTTATAGTGTTTCCTGGAATTTTGCAAAGTGCATCAATCATTGCTAATAATGGAAATCATAGTGAATCCCTGTGATATTCCTTTATTTATTATTCGAATTTAATAAAATGTTAATAAAATTCATTTTTGAAAATGTATAATGTTCATTAATGTATTTATATATCTTATACACACGTATACATTTATACTACAGTAATGTTGTGTGTGTGTGTGTAAATATACATAAAATATGTAAAATAAGTATGTTTTACGGGTACAGACTAAAGAAATTCTCCGAGTATTTCTGTTTTTCTCTCTGAAGTTCATACTAGAAAGAATAATCCCATGACCTTCATGCAATGTCCCGGCACCACTCGCAAGCTGTTCTGTTTTTACTGCTTACAGTGTTACAAAGATGACGTAGTGTTTTAAATGGAATGCCAGCCTGGCTCGAAGACTAACTTCTGAAACAACATGAACAATTTGCATACGGCTGCAGATTTTGCGTTTCATGATTCTCTGGGTACTTCCGTACATTTCATCCCAGGTTTTTATCAATCTATATAATAATTCAGTGTTTACCACTTTAGATACATTTTTTCAAATGTAGTAGATACTAAAAAATTACATTACTTTACATAAACATTAATTTATATAGAAATAAAAAATATTCTCTCTCTCTCAGCTTCTTCCTCAACTTTTAACTTCTCAGTGACCGGCGTAAATTCTGGTTAAGAAAATGCAGAATTGAATGAACTCTTGATAAATTTATATTATTAGTTCACATAGGACAAATTAGTGATTATTCGTTTGTTGGTATAATAAATTCATTCCATTGTTGTCTTCTTCCAATAGAATAAAGTTATCTGTTATAGTGTAATTAAGAGACGGAAAAGAGAGTGCACAAAATGAATCCAAAATAAGCACGAACAAAGGGGAGATTTTTGTACATAATATCTACAAAAACTATTTTTGATTAGGTCAAAAAAGAAATTTTGTTTTATAACAATGCCACACACATACCTGCGGTTATTTGGAGACTGTGGGGCCATGAAAAAACATTTGTTGGAGCGGCAGTTCTGAACGAGGCGAAGACATTTCAGAAAATCTTCTATGTTATGCCAAAGGACAGAAATTATGCTGTAAATACGAAGGTTCTATCTCGGGCTCCAACGAAAGCATGTCCGAAATACAATATTAGCACGTTGTTTGAAAGAGTCCGTTATGAACATACGAATCCTTTATTGTCCATTCAATATTCATTTACAGACGTGTATTCGCCTGTCAGTTTGAAATGTTTTCCTACGAATGATTTTCAAAAGATTGTGCACTTTTTTATTTCCACAGGATAAATGAAGATAATAAACACCAAGAATTACAAAATATAACATTTTATTGAACTTTAAAATATTGAGTAGTCCATAACTAAATTAGATTTAGGAGTTTCGCCATTTAAAAAGGACGTATTATTTTTACTTTAACGTTTGAAGACAGCGATGACATATTTAATTTAATTTATTGAATTAGTTGAATTTTAACGGTTACTAGATCGTTAATTAATTATAAATGGTTACTCTATTTTTTAAATATCTGTAAAACATGAATCGAAAAAACAAAAATATAGGGAAGAACACGATCGGTAGACCTTCATCGTCATTTGGAATCGTAACGATCCGCTGCCGATCCGTCATCCCCGCTCCCGTCGCAGCTCATCGCCCATTCACACAGGGCTGGGCAGTCATGAGAATATAGACCCCCAGCGCCGAGCAATCAAACATTCATCCCTCGCCGCCATTGTGTGGCGCCCAAGCGCCCTGGCGCCCTGCGCCCCGCGCCCAACGCCCCTCCCTCCACGCCTTGTGCCTCGCGCCCACCGCCCCGCGCCCCGCGCCCTGTGCCCCACCCCTCGACCCACGCCCCTGCTATGTGCCCCGCGTCTTGTACCACGCGCCCTTCCCCGCACTCCGTGCCCCGTGCCACGAGCCAGGCGCCCCGCGCCCCACGGCCCGCGCCGCACACCCCGCGCCCCGCACCCCTCTCCCCACGCCCCACATCTCCTACCTCGCCGCACGAGCCGTTCACAGCGTCGCCCCGCCTCCGCATGTTTTACTTAGCAGCCCTGGCGGTAGTTGTCGCGCACGGCTGGGCCAGCGGCTTCGCTCTTCGTCACACGCATTAGGCGCATCTCCACTTTCTTTCGGACAGGGAAACGAAGAGAGATTGGACCGGAAATCATGAAAAGTGCGAATTGAACCAATTTTTTTCCACCCACTCTTATATTTTCGTTTTAAGTTGTAAGTTAGTGTTAAAATTGTACTCGAATATGCAATAAATAAAGTAATTTAAAATTAGCTTTTATTGATTGAGTATGAAGGATAAGGGCAAGGTTTTGTGTATCACAATATCGTAGATTTATTTATTTTTTAAATATTTAAGTAACTTACTTAAAAATTACTTAGTTTTTTAAACTACATTACGCAAAGAACACGTTTTCGAGAAGTTCTTCAATTGCGTCGAGAAGTAGTGAGATTCATCTAACTACGGGTAATGTTAATTACAATAAGATAAAAACGCACGTTCTCGTTAAAAAAGAGATGTTTAACTTCCGCAGGTTCCAAATCTTTGACCAATGTTTTTTGCACTATTTGTTTCTGAGAGAGTCTGTCAGGTCACAGCACACTTTCACTGTCTTGAAATATTTCACGGTCTCTCCCAAACTAATTGATGGCATTTGCTGTTGCAAGTCACACATCAAATGAAGCAATAATTTTTTTATGATTTTGAAGAATGTACAAAATATTTTACATTGTAAAAATTAATGGGTAAATTTGGGTAGAAATCTCGTCACACATAATTTTTAACTGTTTTTGACGTAAATAAATAAAATAAATAAAAGTCATGGCAACTATTTTTTTCTAAAAGAATTGTTATCGAATCGCACAATTTCATTTGTAGTGTGAAACAAATGACACAGTAGGAGGTGTTCACATCAGCCGGTTGCTCTGAGAGTTTCTATTAACACAGAGAGCAACGTGAAGTCAGTTGTCCGATTACCGCCGAGCGAGATGAATGTAACGTGTTTCGAGCAGCGCCCACACTTCAAAGACAGCTGTTTTCCATGGGACAAATGCCAGAGAATGTCAGGGAGAATT
The DNA here is from genome assembly GCA_031308135.1 of Acheta domesticus. Classification (NCBI taxonomy): domain Eukaryota; kingdom Metazoa; phylum Arthropoda; class Insecta; order Orthoptera; family Gryllidae; genus Acheta; species Acheta domesticus. Next base: position 142,955,887 of record JAHLJT010009419.1, on the reverse strand, counting down.
GGTGGAAGCTTTTGGGAATAATGCGCTTCCAAACAGGACAGTCGGAAGGTGGACAGGAGATTTTCTGCAAAGACGCGTAGGAACCAGTGATCAGCGACGCACATCATGACCTGTGAGTTTCGGACCGGTGTGGCACGTGCGGTGATAAGAACCTCTGCATAATCGGATCTTTGGAACGGATAGGCTGCCCTTTTCGAATGTTGTGAACTCGTATGGGGTAAAATGCATAGTAACATGATACCAGTACGGTTATTGTAAATAACTGAATACATACGAGAACGACAATTGTGTGTCGTTAAATGTCTATGCACTTAGCACTTAGTTTATACCTTGTTCTTTCATATGTATACTTCATATTTTTCACTCTTGCTCGTATTCTAAAAGAAAACTTGCCGTGAACTTATGTCACACCTCTTCTATATGAATTGGACATTTTTTAGGGAAAAATATCGTTAACAGTCTCACACACATCATAATCAGGACAAAAGCTCCAAGTGTTTGAAAAACGCATTAAAATTTTTATTTATAAAATACACAAACCAGAGATGCTACAGAATGGTACAGATTTTCCCGTATTAGCTTCCTAATTCCTTTGGTCTCGGCTAGCTATTCGGACTTGCCGCATACTCTAGTCAGCTGCCATTTAACGCCTCCCAAAGTACTTTTTTTAAACATTTTCTTATTTTTTCTGTTTCTTTATAGTAGAACGGAAATATTATTTTAATAATATTAAAGAACAGTAAAACCTCTTCCCAAATTTTCTTTGAAAAATTTGGAGAGTTCGTCGTGAAAATCGGACATATCCCACCTTAATAAGGGTATTTTACTCTATTCCAGGGCCGTCAAACGGAGCACGTACGTGCTCGGAGCGCGCTTGCGCTCCGCTAGGGCACGCAGGGCCCGCGGCCGAGGGAAGCTCGCGCTCCGATTTCTCAGGGATGCACAGAAAGCAGTCGTGGTGGGGCGCAAGAAGACGTATAAAAAGTTTGTTCGAGTGGGCTCTTATATACTGCAAAATGTAACTTGTGCTCTCCAAATGATTTTTAAAACGTTTGTATTATTTTAAAATGTTTTTAGGAAATATTTCATAAATGCAATTTTGTATTAGGTAAAAGTGTTTAAAACTTAGTGTATTTTAATATTACATAATGTATTCGATTTTACATAATTATTATATATTTTTACTGTTTTCATTACATATTTATGAACGTTTTTTTCACGTTTTTTGACTTTCTACATATTTTTCCGGGCTCTATTCATCATTATTCTATAATTTTTAAGTGCTTTTATTGCGTTCATTTTCACACGAAAGATATGCACATCGTATTTCTTTAAATGTTTATTTTCAATAATAGTGTCAGTGTTTTTCTGAAATTATGATATACAATATTTATCTTGATTTAATATACATTTTGATTTATATTTATTTTCTCACAAATATTCATTAGAATTAATAATTCTCTTATATTGCTTTCTCTAACACTAAGTAGAAACGTGCGTTAATACTTCCGTGGTGTAATGATCAATGCTTGTATGACTGCAGTTTTTATTTACATGTCAATTTCCACTTAAAGTTCGTAAAAATTAATAAATGTCTCTTTATGATATACCAACCGGTGTGTTTCACCCAACTCGCCACATTCATACGATGTTTTCTCACCCCTGCTTCCCGCCTGTAACTCGAGTGACTTCGCTAAGCTGATATCGCCGCGTGCCCCAAACCTTTGCGAAGGCCATTCGCGTGCTCGATCGTCTGACGGCCTATTCTTACAAGAAATTTAAAAAAAAATGGAGCCGTTTCTTTCGTTAAATAATCTTTTTCAAAATCTCAAAGCTTCAACTCGAATCAGATGAACAAGGGTTTCTTCAATATGAAAAAAATTCTACCTACGGTTTAGACGCTAGTGGTGTTCACACTAACGGCCAGACGGACGGAAGGACAGACACACGTTTTGTCATCAGTTGTTTTTCGGTATCAAGGACTCACAAAACAGGGATTCTGGCTACACCACGCCTTAGAAGATTTTTTTTCTTAATTTAGCAACTGGATTTATCCACTTTTTCGTTATGAGGGCCCGGCAATGAATCTTTTTCTGCTGAAAATCCGCCTTTTTTGTGCAACATTACATAACTTTACGTTTTTATTGATTGTCTATTCTTCATATATCTCATATTCTTCAAAATATCTCCGAAACGTTGTGAAACTCCAACTGTAAAACTTCAACTTCGTTCTTCAATATTGTATTAAATATATTTTATTTTCATATGATATGATGATTGTCTTTAATTAATGGAACCTTTCTTATTACATAACTTTCTTTAAACTATGAATATTACGTCGTATATACGTACGTATACGGGAAAGTACAGTACAATTAACAATATTTCGAGCCAATACCGCTTAAAATTTATTTCCAACGCATGTAAACGACATTAGCTTCCAAACGTAAAATGTTGGCAATTGTATCTTAGTACCTTTGAAATATAAAAAACCACCTACCCACATTAGAAAACTTGAATTACGCTGTGAGAATCATGAATTATTCGATGTCAGAAAGGTTAATATTCGCCATCCGAGTTCAAATTAAACATTGCCATTTCCACAGAGGTGACACCAACCAACAGTAAAAAGCTTTGTGACTTTCATGAGTGAATTTATCATCTTTGTTACTGTATAAAGAAGAGAGGGAGAAGATACGAAATTCATTGCAAATTGTCCGCAGCAGGCCGCTTCTAGTTCTAGCGGCTAAAGCACAATGCCGTGAATACATGAGCGAACATGATCTCCTTTCATAACTATTGCTAACGGTTTATAAAATATCCTCAATCGAAAGTATCAGAAATGTTCTCGTGTATTATGTAGAAGTTTAAACAATTGTAGTAAAAAATAATGAAATATTTATTTAATTACGAAAAAAATATTAAATAACAGATGTTAAATACCAGTAGTATATTGCTTCTTTGTCGAGTATGCTTTATATTATCGTTTTTGTATTTGTAAAATTAAATTTTGCCGATTATACCGTTTGTAAAATTTAATTTTTGTAGCCAAGTCCAACCAAGGTTTTTAGTGGCCTATAACAATATTATTATGAAGAAATAAATGTTTGACTTCATTTGATCATTTATCTTACAAGATTCGACAGCTAATTTATTTTAATGACAGCTAATTAATGTTATTTAATGTTGTTAAATCTATTAGGTTTTCTTTGTCTTTCCTGAACTTCAATATTATACCATTGAGAGACAAACTTGTCGAACAGGTAAAAATAAATGTAGAAAAAAGATCATTCAAGTTCAGGGTTGCATAACCTTCAAAGGAATTTATAGCAATGTTTCATTTCTTAACTATTATTCAGAGTCCGAGTTCCAAATCTTATGAACAATACAACCAACTATAATTCTTTCCTGAATATCGTAAGAATTTATGAAAACATTAACATTTGAAATGTTCGTTAATATTTTTAATATTTTGAGGATCGTGTACAAAATAGTTATGATTCGAGTGATGACAATAGCATTTTATTTTGAGAGTAGGAAATGCTGCGACAGATAAACCGAGTGGTGCAATCCTACGAGCAAGATAAAATCACTTTTAGCACGTATGTCATACACTATTTTTACACAGCCTTACTGACTCATTTTATTTTAACTCAAGCATACACATCACACTAGGTTGATTTTCTCTAGTGCTAAAATTGAACATTGAGGACGCTTTGCTTGCACTAAAAGTAACTGCTTTTAGCAGGGGCTGTCTAAAATAATTTTTATGACTTACTATTGTGTGTTAATGGATGTGAAACTAACCTGGAAATGATGATGTTAAAACCCTTGCCGGCCTTTCGGATTCGTTGTGCCCGCGGGTGCCGTTATAATACTTTAGGCCCGCCCGTACCAAGACAATAACACTCATTGTTTGTGAATTCTATTTATTAAATATAGGCCACAGGAAATACTCTAAATAAAATAAATAAATGGCATAATGCTCAAATAAGAAAAATAACTTTTTACAAACCTTCCTTTGTTGAACCCATAGAAATTGCAATTCTGGGATGTTCTTGTGAATTAAAAATTCTCAGCAGTCACTACTTCACTGTTACGTATTACATTTTATCTAGATACAGAAGAAGGGTTCTCTAACAGGTTTGCAACTTAAAACGATCCTGGATATAGAGAGAAGAAACAAAATAGGTTTGTGGATCAAACTAAACTATCGCCTGACTTAAGAGGAAAGTCGATGATCCTCAATATTTTATTGTCTACTTTCATGATCATGCAGGAAACCCTCTTTTACTAAAACTTCGATCTCACGTTTTGAAGTATACCGCTTCCACCAAAGTAAGTTTACAAAGTTTGCCTGTATTCTCACTTGGAAGAGGTTCATGAACATTCACTGCCATATAACTTTCATATATCTAATACTTGAAAATCAATGTTTGTTTGTTCGTATTTTATGCGCTGCCGTATCGATCATCCGATTGTAATAAAACTTGTTAAATTATTACTCACACTTGCGAGAATGTTATAGGCATAGTACAATGGGAATGTGCATATGTCTGTCGCATATATATGCAAAACGGTGACGTCGATGATTAATGGGTTTATGACTCATGCGCTCCTGAACAGAAGCTCTACGCAACCCGCCACACCTTCAAGTATTAAGCGCGTCTTCGCTGTAAATTATGCCTCTGAGATTGTGAAATATCGGCTGGAATTATTATTTCAACGTTATCCCGGACAAGTAAATCGAATTTCTCCAATACAGTTTCATATCGAATGCATGTATAAACTTGAGGGAGAACATTTAAACAGTAGGATACTTGCAAACCATGGCCAAACTAGGACACAGATCAAACCCACACTCGCTTCATCTATTACACTTTACTCAGTATAACTACAGTAGATGGTGTTTGTAAGTACACTACGAAACAAAAAGTAACTACAGTCAAACTACAGAACGTAGTGCTTCTAATATATGAAAATACTTTTGTGGTTAATTTTAGTTCTCGTAAATTGAAAGATGTCGGGAATAAATCAATTACTTGTTTAATATGTGATAAGTTGATGCTGTATTATTCTTCACACAACTAAATTACACCATTTGACGTAGGTAGTTAAAATTGCCTTACGTATGTGTAATATTTTTGTTAATGCTTAAAGGCGAATGTGATGTTAATAATAAAGTAGTGCTTATATAATACATTAATGGTTATAAATTTAGCCGTAAACGTAATCCTATGATAAACACAGATTTCTTGTATCATTAACCTAATATGTACTACTTAAGAAACCAAAAGTCCAGCAAAGAATTCTAGCCCGAAGTTCAAGAAAAACGTTTCGGTATTGTTGGTTTTATGTATTTTGATATACGCTATCATTTAAACGACAAGTAAAACCTAATCTTTATGTGTACGGTAACTATCGTTGATGACAAAGTTAACGAATTTGGATTTCACGCGTTGGGAAAACTACCTATTGTCCTAGATGTATTCATGTGAAGATTATTACTGAAAAAACAAAACAATAATGCTTAAAAATCACGAAACACGCACTTCGAATAGTGTTCAGTGATTCAAAAGGAAGGAGAATCAACAAGTATACGTAGATTACCATGATAATTACTTGTTAGAAAAAATGTGGTCATCGTAAACACTTTTTGTCATCGTTATGTCACAATGTCCCTTATTTACAGTTGAATGAAAGTGGCTATTAGGGAATCTCAACAAATAAAACATCGAAAATGAACAGAGCAAAAATGATCGCTATGCTGGATCGATCCCCGAAAGGTAAAGGGAAAATTATTTAGTGAGGACGTTGACCACTTCTTTTGTGACGTAAATGTCTGGTGCGTGTTGATAAAACACATTTTGAACGGGATAATGAAATATATTATTGCCCCTTTTAATATTCAATTGACTAAATAATGATTGTCTCATCGCAATGTGAGCAAGTATTATAGGATATTACAAAATCTCTGGATGTCTCAACGACCATTCTTTTTATTTACAACAAAACAATGTGATCCTAAAGAGAAGGCAGTACATGGTTATAAATTATTCAATGAATTGCTGTTAGCAAACCTATAGGGAAAATTAAAATTCGTCTCTTTCATAACTTTATCTTGAAAATTTCTCTTCTTTTTAAATTCACTGCTTTTGGATAATGGACTTTTAGAAATGAATTAAACATGATAATTTTTGTCGTATCTCAGAATAAAACGAATTTTATTGGAAATTTCGTCCCTGAGTAACTATAGCTTGTACGCGAGGCATTCTTGGAGCTGCATGCTTCCTTTCCTTGACATTCGCATTATTACGCACGTACATACTCGTACTCAAACGTGAAGACCCTCCCACTTATAAACCACTCGAATTTCCAAAAATAATTTGAGGACCTAAGTGGTCGGTGAAGACGTTGGCCGCTACACGGATGTATGTGCTTGAAACATGGCAATACGGGATGGGTACAGCTTGCCGGACATGGATGCAGTTTTAGTTCAATACAGGTAAATTATTGTGACTAGAATCCTGAAGTAAGTTAGAACCTTCTGCAATTTTTTTAAAGTACACATCACAATGATTTACCTATGGCAATGCTTGATTTTACCAAAGTCCATTTCCATCCTCTTCTGGAACGGTGCCTTCCTCCGTGCAAATGTGCCACTAACTGCCGCTCCTTTCTCTTCTCTTCCTTCACGCAGCTCATCCTTACCGGAAGCTAGTTTTTTCTGAGAGGAGCACTCCTGGTCAGTCACCTCAGCATATCGAGGACCTCTGACCCAAATCAATCGATTGCCTTTGCCGGTGGGAGGGGAAGGGTGGGGGTGGGGCCGTTGCGTAGGAGGGTGGCTGCTTGCGTGAGCTGCGTCGGCGCAGTACGCGACCGCGACCACGGCCGCCTGCATCTGCTTCTTCGCCGCCTCCGTCAGTGCCGCGCGCCGCCGCCGCCACCGCCGCCGCCACCGCCGCCGCCTTGGCTCCCACTCACGTGGATTCGCGCTGCCGCGGCGATCGGCTGATTCGAAAAGTGAGCAGATCTGAAGTTGTTTTATTCTTTTTCTTCTTCTTCTTTCTTTTTATCTTTTTTCTTTTCGTTTACCCTCTCCAGTTGCTCTGGAAAAGCGGGAATTTATTCATTTAGTGGGGTACATCATTATTACAACCGCCTATTTGGCTTATGCAGTTTTGTGAGGGCTGTAACATAAAAATACTAACTCTATCTTCTTAAAACTATTTATATAAGGCCTCTTTGAGACTGTAATAGTTTAACAGATTCAAAATTATAGTTTAACAGTTCGAAGTGATTCCTAGAGTGGCCTACAGTGGTTAGTAGGGTCCGGATTGTGATCACATGTCACGTTTCGGCTGAAACATCATAAACATGATTAATATGTACAGATGTGTTACATGACCTCCCTGGATCAAGAAAGGGAATAGCCGAATAAGAGAGTGAAAAATTCCCCCCAAACCAATCGATAATCGCAATACGCATATGAAAGAGAATAAAAAATATCGTAGATTCCCAAAAACTCAACCTGTTGGGTTTTTTCTGTTGCAGAGCAAAAAATTAACCTAGGGTTATCTGTTGCAGAGACGCAATGAGAAACGTGATTCAGCTTCCATTGCATGAATCAGGCTGAAAAAAATACAGAGACAAAAAAATAGGTGAATTTGAATGTATTTTTGTCAATTTGGCGTCAAATTCAAATAAAAAAACTGAAATGATTTTCGACGTGATAACGTTGGAGTACTGTCTCAATTTTTTTCCTAGAAGGTGTCTCGTAACATTCTATAACTCTTCAAATTTTACAACTGATAAAATTGGTTTTAATTATTTTTCACTATCGTCCACATTGTTTAAAAGTCTGAAAAAATATATGTTATAGGATGTTATCAGACACATTTTAGGGGAAAAAGCTGGGACAGTACTCGCACGTTACCACGTTGAAAATCAATTTCAAAAATTTATTTACTTTTTCTATTTAAATTTGGCAACAAAATTGATTCACAAAAACACGTTCAAATTCCACTATTTTGTTCTGTCTCTACAATTTTTTCAGCCTGATTCATACTATACAAGCTGAGAAAAAAATCAAACTTGAAAACCAGGGTTCTCATTGTATCTCTGCAACAGATGGGCCTAGGAGACTGGTTGTTTTGGGAATCTACATTTTTTAGTCTCTGTCTTATGAGTGTCGCGATTATCGATTTGTGTTGTGCGCACTTTTAACCGCCTTTTTCGGCTATACCCTTTATTTTTCTGAACTGACATTGAAGCCTTTCTTTAAGTTTAAGTCTTTTTATTCATCTATTTTTGTACCTTAGTGCCATTTTTGTTTTTTAAGGCATTGTTTATTAGGGGTTTTAGTTTTTATTTCGTCCATCCGATTTTTTAACAAAGGAACATATGCTTTGCGAAGCTATCACTTTTATTTATATATATTTGTTTTGATAGGTAAATAATAGATGAGAAACGTACTCTAAAAATTGTGAGAGGACCTCTATATTGTGTAATTTTCATTCAAACTAGCTGAACCCGTATGAAAATTTCGAACATTTGTGCACCTCAAGGATACTGCAATACTATAATTCTTAAACCTACGGGCCTATTCAATTATTAAATGATATTTTTTTTGTTGTATTATTTTGATTTAATATGACTATGGAACCATCAGGGGAATCATTTGAATTCTGCCTCCCCTACATGGGTGAGAAACGCAACGGACACTGGTGTCGTGACTTTAACCGCCAACTGAGCAAAGTCCTCCAGAAGTCAAATATACTGTTAACAATATGCATTTTTCGAACATAAATGCGAATATAGAGCACAGCAATGGTAGCCAAACTAATGAAGCTTGTGTGCAAACACACCGTTTTCAATTCTACTGTAACATACCAAGAAATCAAGACAGAAAAAAAAGTTTTTTCAAATCTTAACATTTGTGTATTGTCTGTAAACATACATTTCTATTAAATATGAAACAAATTTTAATAACCCCGTATACTAGGAAAATAAGAGTCATCTGTAGAACAAAGCCAGGTTAGGCAACCTTGAGTATGACCACGATCTACCGAAAATTTCCCCGCGAGCTAATTAGTAGCTCACGATCACTGGAGCAGAGTATCTTTCTCTTAAACGCCAAACAAAGTCCAACCTCACAATGCTCCCTCGGTGCAATATGCTTAAAAAAGGGGTTCAATGTATTACCATAACGTATTAATATACAGATAAAGGTTGAAGCGTAACCATTAAAACAAATATTTTGTCGTCACTGTTATAAATTGTGTAAGCAAAATAAATATATTTGTTCTGGAAATAGTATTAAATTTTGGGTTAAAGTTTTAATTTTTCATTCTTAAATAAAATGGGTCGTTTAAATAAAGAATATCCGGACAATATGATACTATTTTGTATTTCATGAACAATTTTGGTTACGAAAATGCGGGATTTGGTGATCTTTGCTTAATTGAAATTATGGTGTAATTTAAAGATATGAAGAAACGCTATTTACTGGAAACGTCATAATTATAGAAATTATTGTTTGTAATTTGATTAAGCAAGTCAAAAATACATATACGACATTAATTGTAGGATTTTCAGCTCCTTTTAGAATTATGTCAAATGATTTAATTAATATAATACGAAAATCTGAAAAAGGATGAAATCCACATAAAACACCTTAATGTACATCATAATGCTTAAATATCAAATAATAAAGTAACTAAAATACCCCTCTATTTATAATATTTACAAATATTCTGAAAGCTAAAACAAGATTGCCGAAAATACAAAATCCTTTATCTCAAAGATGAAGTAACGATACTGACCAGTAATTGAGAGAAAATTCGCCGATTATAGTAATGTAAAGGATTTCCTATTATTCAAAGTTAGTAGCTGATAGCGTGATCTAAGTCATAATCGAATTTTTATTTTTCAATTAGTTTGTCCTAGCTTTCTTTGTATCTATAAATATGTTGAAATTATATTGTTGTTTGTTTTATTGTTAGAATTTTAATTGAGGTAAATTGAAACGTTTATAAATCCATTTTATACTAAGTTTTTTATTTCGTACCAAGTAATCAATCATTTCGTTTTGTCATTCTTCTGGTATTGAAGAAATCTGAAAATTCTGGACCTAAAAGTATTTATTTCTCTGCTTTTATTTTATTCTGTTGATTTCTGAATCGAAATAAGATTACAAAAAATGGTCTTGATACAATAATTGCTACTAACATGACCATGCATTTTAAATCCATCAGAATGTTTATTTAGTAATACTCGTCCGTTTTGTGCTCTTGTGAACCTCACTAATAAACAATTCATTTAAAAATAAAGCATAGTTGAAGTAACAGAAGGAATCATTCGATTGTACAGGTAAGAAGATAGGATTCCATTTTTTAATGCTTGTTAATCCCATTAGGTCCCATATGGGAGCGAAATTCTTGCAACGTATGGGGAGATATGAAGTTCATTCCTTGAAGAATCTTTCTTTCTCTAATAATTTGTGACTTTAACATGATTCTCTCAAAGTTGAATATAATGTTCTAAGAATGTGTGCTGAGATCGAAATTTTTCCGTAATGAGTATAACTTATTTACAAAAAATGTCACGTTTTTTTGCGGCAAATTTGAGCTAATTTTGCGTATAAAGATGACATTTGTTTTAAAAAATTTAAAATCATCATCACATATTTCTGTAAGAATTCGTTTAATTCGTATTTTCGTAATATAACATAGGTATGTTTTCTTTTCGTCTTTATTGAAATTATACTTGTGAGTAAATCTAGAGATGGCAGCAGATATCATATGGTACTCCATAATATAAAATAAATAAATAAATACTCAAACCACAACAATAAATGTTTTAATATTTATTAAAACAATACTACCCAAAGTCAACTTCCGGGAACACTTTTCCCATCGTCGGTGGGTATATGACAGTGCAAAAAGTCTAATATATAAAAATCAATGTTAATTCGTACTATATGCGCTGCCGTACCATTCATCCGAATGCGATAGAAGTTTCTCAACTGATTGCTTGCACTTACACGAAGAATATAGGCATTGAACAATGGGAGTGCGCGTAGGTCTGTCGCAACGCAAAATGGGGGAGTTTGTTTTGTTATTTAAGGTCGCATCAACATCTAGGTCATTAGCGACCACTGTTGTATTAAACGTTATGGTAAGTGTGAGAATAAAACGATATGATGATGACAGAAGGTGAAAGGATAAACACATACAACCATGCCCGAGACGGGACTCGAACCCGCGACCTTTCTGTCCGAGATCGCTACAGCACCACTGTCTTAGCGATCTCAGTCACCGCACCGGCTAAAATGGAGGCGTTGTTGATGTTGATTTTATGCGTTTACACTGGCTCAGACTCCCATGAACAGGAACTACGCAACCCGCCGCTCCCTCAAGTATGAAGAGCGTCTTCGCTGCATATTTTGCCCCTGCGATTGTGAAATATCGGTCGGAATTATTACTCGAACCTTATCGCGGACAAGTAAATCAAATTTCTTCAATACTGTGTCACAGCGAATGCTTGCCCAAACTTGAGGGAGGGCAATAGGATACTTGACAACCATGGCCAAACCAGAACATAGAACAAACCCACATTCTCTTCATCTATAAAAACTTTTGCAGAGCGTAGCGTAAAATGTGATTATCAGTCAAGTGGTCAGTAGTGTGCAAAGTGTAATACATTGTAATAGTGAAGCATTGTCAGATCCACTAATAAGAAATAATATTAAAGCATGGAAGGACAAAAAGGAAAATAAAGAGCTTCTTTTTGTCATTACAAGCTTTAGTGTTATTTCTTGTATTTCCTTTTTGCATTATTATAGACTTACTGAAAATGGGAAAATAATTCCCAAAAGTTGATTTTGCGCACTAGTGATTTTATAAATATTAAAGCTTTTATTATTGTTTGATTATTTCTTAATTCATATTATACTTGTAAATGTTATGTGGCATTCCATTCACTTTAGAAGATCTTGATGCATTTGACATACGATGAATAAATATTTTATGCAAGTTAGATAACTAGGTTATATAACAGTGTCTAATTGGAAAAAGGTAATGAACTCTTTTTCATCAATAGTTTATTAAGACAATTCAAAATTAAACGATTTCGTGAATTTCAAACTGATATTAACAGATTGTCCAAAAGACTTTGTTACTACCGAATAATTATAATTATTCGGTATAATTATAATTATTATTAGAACTAATTGAAAAGTGAAATTATTATTAGAACTAGTAAAATTGAAATGTCGGGGAGTAGAGTTATTCTCTGAAATAATCGATTTCGAATATTCGAGAGAAAAGGAATTAGTAGAATGCGTGCCGTTGACAAGACGTAATTAATTCTGGCGTCTCTGCAGGTTTATGTATTAGTCTTGTTGCGTTATAAATGCTTGACGCCGTGTCACATGGATGGGAATTTCAAGGCATGCCATTAATTTGTCAAGTTGTCATACCATTCATTCATTCATTATAACTGTAGAGCGAAAGCTCTGTAGTGATCTAAAGATTTAAGTCATTGATAAAATGGCAACCACATGACATAAAAATAATACAATTAAAGAGCGTGCGTTTCTCGATGAATATTTCTCTTGTACAGAGTGCCACAAAACAAAGGATACTGATATGGTAGTTAATTATTGTTGTACAATATGAGTTCAAAATGTCAACCAGCTGATATTAAATTATTTCCAAAAAAATTTAGTACATTTGTTACAGTAAGTTTGCTGTAAAGATACAAAGAAAGACGTAACTATATGAATGGTTTATTTCAGAAATGACATACGTCAGGTATTTTGCAATTTTGACTTTTTAGTGCAATCATGTTCTCTGTATGTGCAGGCTTCGTTTCAAACAGATATAACGCATGCCAAGCAATTCTAGAGATCTAGGAATTAATGCAGATACAACCCAAGTCAGTGACTTGCGTTCTTTGCGCATTAAAGCGCGACAAGCGGCTTCTCTTTGGAGTTCAAGCATCTGATGGATTTTAAGTTTACAGGACGGTGTAATTGCAGTGTGCATTGACGAAAAATTTGAACCTCCCTACAATACCAGTCCAAAACTTGCGCCGGCAGTACATACTTATGTCCAGGATGACTCTGCCACATTATTCGTATATCTTGAAGAAATGGGTCTAAAGAGCGTAGTGAGATGGCGAAATTTACTATGGGATATCTAAGTACCTCAATGTTCTACTTCGAAAATTTTCAGAAGTGTTCATATGGCTGTGGAAGTCAAAATAAAAATCACACAGTATGGAAGGTTATATCAGTCCATGTTTCTGGTTTTGTTCCTTCATGTAAAGTACACTCAGAAATCAAAATATGCGGTTGAAACTCGCAAAACCACGTGTTTATTCAAATCAATCGAGGAATATCAATTTTGGAGAAAATAGGCTGAACGGTTTAAGCGCTAGCGTTGACTGCAGACGGACAGACAGACTTTTTCCCTCAATCGGTAACAAGGCCCCTCAAAACATGGATTCTGGCTATACCACATATTAGAGGAAGTAATTTAATATTTCAAGGAAAAGAATTTATCCGCTTTTGCGTTACCAGAGCCCGTCAATAACAATTTTTCTGTCGAAAATTCACCGTTTTCCGGTGCACCATTACATAACTTTCTCTTCTTACGATGTAAATGCGACAATGTAAAAATCGATTGATGACATCAAAAAGTTAATGAGTACTAGTATATCCCTCACGAGGAAGAAGTGGGTGCGTTCTCTGCAGAATTACAAAACTAGGCAGTGCGTGAATCATTAATTACGAAAATAATTATTTAAATGTAACAATTTCTTGAAATTAATGTGTTCATTCATTGTACATTATGAAACGATGATTTAATGATGGCTTTAATACGAGCGAGGAGTGAGGGAGTATCGTAAACTTCACACGAGAGTATTAGTACCCATTACATCGAGTTTCTACCACTTACGGTAACTTTCACAAGTTAAACTTTTCCCTTAAATAGTTTCGTCGCAGTCGACATGCAGGATTCAGTCAAGGCCACCTAGCGGACACCTCACTACCCTACCCCTCTCAGGTGTCTTTGTTTTACCAGACCGCCTGCGAGGGAGTGCAAAAGTTGCGGCAATATTCCGACGTCACCATTTTCGCATTTTCTTTTATTTCTGGAAATGTCACCACCACCAAGAAAGAACCACCATTCACTAAACATTTTACCATCGTTCACTAAACTAATTAGAATTGGCCGGTTTTTAAGGACAACGACACGGCAGCAACATATAATGCAAAATGTCTTGCGTTCAGATCTTAACGTCATTCAAATGTTCTCTCCAATAACTACCACTGCGCTAGTCAAGTAGGATCAAAGAGAAATTACGATCCAATGTATTTTAAATAATATTTCATTAAACAAATTACTAGTAATAAAATAAAACTGAGAAGCATAATATAGTATTAAATGCAATTTTAATATACACACTCGAACGAAACATTTCCTACAACGATTCGCAATTATTAATGAAGTGCCAATTCTTGGTTTGTAAGTTTCTCTGTGATTGGTCAAGAACCTGTATCATAATTAAATCTGTATCGTAATGGCTATCGTTATGCAATGGGTTGCAGCCTTCAAATGATAGAATTATACAATGGGAGTAGAAAAATATATTTTATTCAAATATATTTTAGATAAAGAAGCATTTAATGAATGACAATACTTTTTTGTCCCAGTATAGTTTATTCCAGAAACAACAGAAGTCAACCACGTTTGTTAGTAAAAAATAAAAAAAAGAATTTAACTTTTTGCTAAATAATTCTATATAATACGCGGAAAACAACATCTAAAACAGTTAACACAATGTTTCTGACAAATAGTCGCATTTGAAGGTTTTTTGTCCATACTGAAAAGTTACTTGTCAGTGACTTAAATAAGACATTCATATATTCTCGCGTAATTTGAAATTGCGTTTTTTCAGAGGGTCATCTATCCTGAAAATTGATTCTTTCCGCATGCACACATACGTAAGCTTCTGGGGTCGTGAGATACGGGGAGCAGGTAGAGTTTGAGAAGGGAATGTCAAGAGAAAATAGTTGATCTCTAACGTGTCGTTGCAGGAGAGCAAATGACTCCCGTGTGACGAGAGGTGTTGATATATGTTATGGGAGATGTTTCTTATGAATGGAAGATATTTCTTTGAATGAAAGAAGTTGAATCCCTTGTTGTCGGAGTGGTTCGTTCCTGGGGAGAGAAGAATAGTGGAACAACACTTGATGCAACTATAATTGGAATCTGTTTATCATCCTCCACGAAATAGTCAAATTTTACAAGACGACGCACCATATCTTCTCCCGGTGCAATAGTTTAAGAGTATATCGAGCCGATGCAACCCTAAACCTAGAACTGCTACAACAGCACATCCATTTTCAACGAAAATCACACCTTCACTATTTTTATAAGCACATACTCTATTAAAAGCTCTACCAAAAATTGAAGCTATGTTTGAGAAAATATTTTTTTAAAATCCCTCTTCTTTAAGCAAAATTACGCAAAACCTACTTAGTTTTTTAAAAAAATGGAAGGGTCATCATTTAAAGAAATGGTTTTTAGAACAGATTTATGAAAATGAGAAAGTAATCTATATTATCAATATCGCAGTTTCGTAATGTTAATTTTTTTCAATTTTCAAGACTACAGAGAGTTAACCGAAAACGATACACGGGCCAATTGTATGTGTGCTTTACTCTGTTCAAAAAATAAAGAAAAAATGTCGGACCATTTTGAGAAAATATTTTTTACACATTGCCTGTATTTCTCGCAGAATTACTGAAAACTATTCATATTTTCAAAAAATTATAAGGATATGCTTTTGAAGAATATGTCTTTATTTAAGAATGTCTTTGAAGAACAGATGTTATTACGAAAATTGTCTTGTCTTCAAAATTGTAGCTCTAGAAAGACTTCGAAAAATACTGAACTTGTGCAATTTTTGAGAATTCTGAGTGTTTAAAAAATGTGCGCTGCGACCTTTTTACGCCTGGTTTCCTCTACCTATTTGAGACAATTTTAAAAATGTTGGGGCTTTGTGTAAAGTACCCTCCTCCTAAAATTTAAATATCCGTTTCAAATTTGCAGGGCTTTGAGTTCGACCAGGTCGATCGGCGAATGTCAGTTTTGGAGACAGTCATCTGATCGTGTTAGGCGCTTTGATCGTGGATTCTCCTTTCCATACCAGCCGAATGCGGGAGTGATACCCTAACAAATGTACCACAGATCCCGCGAAATCTTTCCTTCCCTTTCCTCTCTCCCCTTTCCTCTCTCTTAAACTTACATACATTACACAATAACACATGCCGGTTGATTTATTGATTATCGGGTGCGTGAACGGATAAAGCCATTAATCCTTTAAGTGTAGTGCATGTTTTTATCGCCGGTAGTGATGTACCCACACTTGACGGCGATACCCGGTGCTCACATACATGTTGTCTTGTGTTTTTTCCTAACGAGATTTCCGTTACTAGGGGGACACCGCTCCAACCGGGACAAACTCTAAGCTGAAGACTGGTCTCCCAACATTGTTGGTAGTGAATGTATATAAGAATAAGTGAGTGCAGACAAGGGGTGAGGGTGTGACAAGGAAGAGGAAAGCTCGCGCGCGATCTGTAGTCCGTTTGTGAAGATACTTCTCCAGCATTCGCCTGTTGTTGTTCGGAGAAACCAAGGTAAACTACCGATCGGAGTAGCCGGCCGCTAGAATTCTCCTCCAGACAGCTGCTAAAACCTAGCTTCGTAACCTAGCTTCGTAAATAGTGTCAAAAATCTTGTCACCCTCTACAGGCGTTATAGTTTTCGAAGCATAGTCTAAGATGAATACCGCTTAAGCTCAACAAAATTGTAACTGATGAAATCTTAGACATGACTTACAATCAAATGAAAGAATAGCAATGACATCAACATGCGATTAGTTTTATTCAGACATTTCTATTTCTGTAAAAACAGTTTATGAAAGACAGAGAAACCTCTTCTAAAATCAACTATGTCATCACCTCCAAACTTTACAACCACATATAAAAACTCTGACAAAAACCTCAGAGAGTTATTAAATGCTTCAGCAAACGTGAAGCAAGGGCAAATTTGAAGGCCATCAATACATAAGCAAAGTGCAAGTCTTTACACGGAGGTCTTCGTCCGTTTTGGCGTTTGTATTCTACGTCATCGCTTACGTCGAAAACATTACTACAACTTAACGTGGCTCATTTGGTTTCAAATTTAATTCTTTGTTACGCCTTATTTTGCATTCACAATATTAGAGATTAATTTTCCGGTTTCAGACGTTAGACTTTTGAAAATCAGTGACGTGAACTAAATTCTTTCTCTTTAATTATAAAACTGGGACTGAATAAGTGTTTTCGTTCCTTAGTGTTTTACACTTAGGGTGCCAAAGAGTTCGTTTTCTTCTTTCACGTTTCACTTTTTATAACTTCATCCAGTGCCTGAGCGTGTTTCATGTTATCCACAGATAATGGTTTACATCAGGCACGTCAAACCGCGCCTGCACGAGCAACTTGCCCGCCTGGGGAGCCCGGCCCTCGTACGGACACGAGCATCTTCTCCTAACTCCCTAATAATAATTTCCCCTCCGAACTCACTAAAGGGTGTAGAGACGCGCAAACTGAAGCGACGCGGCGAATAGTGGATTCATACGAAAATATGTTTGCCAAAATCTTTCTATCAAAAACCGGAAATTGTATAATTTTTATGTTCTTCACTACTTATTACTATTTCATGTTTATTTTCTTACTAAATTCTCCCTTATGTAAACATCTTTGCTATGTGACAGGAATATATTTGAATGGAGACTTCTTTCCTTGTTTCCATTTTGTGTTGTGTTATTAAATCATTCAGTTATTTATAGTATTTTGCGATAATGTGAAATAAAGTGACAAGTTTACATAAGTTAACAATTCTCACACGGACGGACAGATATTTTAACTTGTCTGTTTATCCTCCTAACCTGATAGTAGAAAGTTCATGCTTTTATATCACTCTGAATTAAACAGAATTACAAAATTAAGATTATTTTGATTCAATTTTTTAAATTTTACTCTCCATTGAGAATTTGAAATTGAACTGATGTATTATTTCATTTTAATGGATCATTTCTTTGCTTTAAAGAGAAAATATCAATTAATATATATATATATATATATATATATATATTAATATATACATTAATATATATTGATATATATTAACACACATATATATATTAATATATACATTAATATATATTGATATATATTAATACATATATATTAATTTGTGAAAGTAACTGTCAACTTACTTCTCCCAAAGACTGTCATGGGCCAGATATCCAGTAACGACCTCCACTCCCTAGCATTTGTATAACCCTTACTTTTAAATCTCGTGCCAATTTCTCTGGATGCAGTGACTGAGATTTCTAGTAAGATTGTTACCTTGCCCGCGACTTTGACATCCTTGGTTTACACTCTCTTTCATACATTACACTTTACCACCGCTCATTAGGAGTCTGGTTGTTGTTCAAAATTTGTTGGTTTCCATTACCCCTTAAAGTATATCTTCTAGAGCGAGTTCAAGGCAATACATTTTTTGACGATCACAACAATAACGTAATCATTACGTAACCCCTAATTCCTACGGGTACGGAAAAGACAGCAGCTTTATAAACGTATTTAATTATTTATCACATATTTATAATTTACGATGCTTAAAAGTATTATAAGACAACCATTCTGTAATTGGGAAAATTTGACAATTTCTGCCACCCGTGAATTTCAATTGCGTTTTGTTTAAGTTATCAACTTGTTTCAAATAATAATCCGATTTCGTTTTCGATTTGTAAAACTAATAGGTTTCGGTTGCAGCTGTTGATCATAATACGCTTCGGATCCAGATTAAGTTTTGAAACAATTTTAAACGATTATTCTATCTTTTGATTAAACAGTATTGAGTGGTAATTTATTTAGTTAGTCCGTGACCCAATAAATGTCCATATCTTGTACTTGCGTAAGAGGCTGTCAAGGGATTGACCTCTCCATCTGATTCAGATTTTAGATCATATTTTTTTTATTTGCTGGCGAGTCACGACGGCAATATTTATATCAGTAATGTAATTAATTGTATATATGGAAAGGAAGCCCAGAGTAATTATTATTTCTTTAATGAAGCGAATAAAAAGCAGAATTAGTTCTTCAATATGAACCTAGTTGTTACTCTTAGTTCCTGCGAAAATTCTTGGGCATCATTTCGCATAATTGAAAAGAAATTGTCCCGTTTCTGATAGAGACATGCGATGAAACAAAAGAGAAGTACAGAATTCTAGTAGAAACGACTACTAGAAAAACTGACGTCTATAGTGTACACAGAGTCCTCGACATGAATTCAGCTGAATACTAAGTTGCACGAAATCATGAAGACTTTTGGAAAACCGGAACCCTGCCTTCGTCATTCATTTTCGGTTCAAGCAATATATCTAACGAAAAACGTTTTCAGTTTCCCTGTTGAAACATTTTTAACAGTTTGGGTTCCTACACAGCCTTACTGACTTTCATATTATTTTAATTTCAAGTATGCAAATCACTTAATAGCGCCTTAAGGTCAGTAGTGGCTAAAGCGGTCACACGAAAGTATTTAGTTTTCTTTGTTGAATTCACTTATTAATATAAATTCATGAGCTTCGTCTCACTTTTAACATTATCAATGCTATCTTCAAATTTTCATTCAAATTATGTAACCTTTGTTACAAACTTTAACGAGACATTTTTGAGACATATTTGAAAATATGCATTTTTGAAAATGTATGAAAATTAGACCCCAAACAATTGATAAGTTTCGACCATTAGTTTGATGAAAAAATGTATTTTTGAAACTATCTCCCACTAAAGAGTGTATTTACATGCGTTACCTTAAATGTAAAAATTTGGTAGGAATAGGATTAATAGAAACTGACAAAATGAACCTTATATACTGAAAATTGCAACTTACAACAAATGGAGATCGAAGATTTTCATTGCATTTCTGCACCAAACTTTGGATTGTCATTTACAATGACACCTAGACTCTAGAAGAATGTAATGTTAATTTCATAGTTTAGTTTTTTAGTTTGCCATTGTTTACATAGTAATTTGATTATAATTTAACATTATTATCACAGTTGGTACACAATAGTTGCAATTCACATGCCAAACCAATATGTTTATTCACAGGGCGTCTGCACATTTTATGCAGGAAACATTTTTTGGTACCACATCTGACAAAATTTTAATGTTTATTATTTCATTAATATTAGTGATGTCATCAGAAAAGTTAAATTGATCCTTTTCCTTGCTGCCCTCTAGATGGATATAGAACATGTTACAATTTCTTGCACGACATTGGCTTCATATAAACAACAAATTACTAGATTCACTTCAGACATTTTTGATTTTGCAATGTTCTTTTGCTTCGTAACAACTCACGGACATAATATCAACATAAATATGCAGAAAATAAAATAAAACGAAAACGTCAGAAAAGACAGCAACAGGGCCACGTCCCCGTTATGCATCATTTTGAATTTTGAAGTAATTAGAATTTTAGGATTAAGTCAAAACACCTATCAGTTTATAAAACAAACCATGCATAACTTTATTCGGCATTTTTGACCAAACATCCCTACCAGGTGCCCTTAAAATTGAACTTTTAGCCCGCTGAGCTTTTAGCCTTGGAAGCGTCGCTTTTGCTAATCCTAGAAACGAGTCTCAACGGCGACAGGATTTTCGACATTCGCTTGTCAGCTACGTCGAATTTTGTAGCTGTCTGCAGGAGACTTCTAGCTGCCGACAGCTCTGTTCTGTAGTTTTCCGTGGATTCTCAGATCAACACCAGGGAAATGTCTGAGCAGTACTCTAACAAACGGGCCGCGGACCGCGTTCGGTCTTTCCTTCCTCTTGCTTGTTCTATCCTTACCCCTCACACACTCCCTTAAACTAACATGCACTGCACTACTATACATACCGGGAGACCGGTGGGGGGCTTAGAGCTTGTCCCGGTTGGGGCGGTATCCCACTGGCAGGCGATACCTGGTTGAGGAAACCCCGCTAGTCGACGGTAGGTCAGCGCCAGATCTCGCCATCTAGCGGGGAAACATCACTACCACCTCCCTATGAAAAAACATGCACTACACGTTCGGGACTAATGACCTGAGCAGTTGACGCGCCCGGAATCACTAACAATCAGTCTATCAATAGCTTCGTTGGCGGCCGTGGCGCGCGCGGGGCGCAGGGCGCCGCGGGCGAGGGGCGTCGCGATGGCCAGGCGGCGCGCGCGGGGGCTGGAGAGCATCCGCGAGGAGACGAGTGCGGACGCCGCTGACGACGCCGACGCCGGCGCCGGCGCCGCCCCAGGCGCCGCGACGCCCGCTGCCGGCCCGAGCCCGCGGCCGCCGGCGGAGCTGCGGTCCGCGAGCCTTCGGGAGCCCGTGCTCGTCAGGTAAACCCCTCCCCTTCCCCCTCCGCACAATTAAACTGCACTTCTTAAATGGGTACATCTCGAAACGACAAAAGTGTTTGCGTGATGGGTTTTGTTATGGAAGCGTATCTTACCTGGATATAAAATTCGCTATGAAAAGATAAATGTTGTGCTTTTGAGTTGCGCTTTTTTTAAAAAACGGCTACAAATTTTTAAAAGAAAATTGCCATTTGTGACGAGGATTTTGTGTTTTTTAATATTCTAAAATTTAATATTTCCGTTCTACCATTACGAACCGAAAAATTAAGGAAATGTCAAAAAATGTACTTTTGGGCGGCGATAGATAGCAGCTGGCAAGAGTATGTGGCAATTCGAAATAGCTAGCCCAGATCCAAGGAAATAGAAAACTAATACGGGAATGTCTGCGCCATTCTGTAGTGTCACTAGTTTTAAGTAGAAGGCGGATTTTGATGATCTAAAACATAGAAACATAAAATTCTCTTAATTGTTTTAAAAATGCCCTGAACTAAAGAAAAATGACGTAAATAATATTATCAAAACCAGTTCGGATGAATAACACAAGCTGTTGGAAACGTTACTGATGTAATCGAGGTTTCTTCCATTCGACCAAGTGAACTCAGCTTTCAAACTTTTGGTTTGAACAGTTCTTTATCAGAAAATCTCTGTCTTTAATTATCCCGAAATCGGCTGAACCGCCAAAGGCGCTGACAGGCGTTAAAGAAACTTTACATTACATTACGTACTCACACTAGATGACATTACAACTTTTGAGTGAAGAAATCGAATACGCTACCCGGTATAAGCACTCAGGAATTCTTTGGAGAACATTTGTTGCATATCCTAATTATTATTTGAAGCAAGTACGATTAAAATACTGCTAAAATCGATGAAACCAGCGAAAAATGCATTAAAAATGACAGGAAACGGTAAATAATGAAAACGTTTTTTAGTCGAAATCGACGAAAAATGCAAACAAATTGACGTATGAAATGTGTTATTTCCTTTTGTTATAACGTAAAATGAATTTCTATACTAAAAGGCATATTTATAAAGCGAAAAGAAAAAAATGACATTCCATTAAAATACACTCCCTATTTATAAGATACCATCGAATCCATGGCTGAATTGGGAATTACCTCGCAATCCTGCATGAAGCAGATTTGAGACATGAAATTAATTTCGCAGATTATGATTTAAAGGGAAAGACAAAAGCACAGGTACGTCACAACTATGTACTACTATATGTACTACTACAATACATTGCAATATACCGTTTAGCATCGTGGAAACTTGGAACGATGTGTTTCAGGCTTTCAACACGACTTTCATGTCCTTTCTTAATCTGCAGTTGTTTTTTTGGGGGGGTATCTCCGTTGGTTTTTGACACCTATTACCTTTCTGGAAGGTACCCTAGATTTGCAGCACGGATGGTCAGAATCATTTGAAGTTGGGTATAGCATGAAGTTATTTTCAATTTTAAAACAATGGTGGTTTACCAAATGTTCACCCTTGTCCATGTGGCTGTCATAAGCAAAGGGAAGGCAGCTGTTTTTTTCCATTTATAAGAAACAATCAACAAAAAACTCCTGAGTGTGCTGGATTAACCTTGATTCCCCCAGACCTGCTTGAGACAGATTTAAGATGAAAAGTAGAATGTCAAATTACGGATTAAGGCAAGGCAAGAGCACATGCATCCCACAACATACGTTGCGCTACAGCAAACTTAACCAGCATTCGTAACTCAGAACCGATGCGGCGTAAGCCGACTAACGCAGGTTTCCTCCAAGGACGTAGATTGTTTTTTAAATGTCATAATCCTTAAAAAATCCTCATCCTTTTAAACGTTCTGCAGCATTTTCTGCAACATCCAGTTTTCTGATCCCCTAATAGTAGATCTGAAATGTAATTTTAGGTGTATTATAAAAAAGTAAAATATAGTTCTGTATGAACATTTTCATTGAAAAATTTCGAAGAAAGGTTCCTGAGAAACTGTCGTTTGAGCATCTCTGAAAATGTGACATTCTGAGATCATTATCGAGAAAGCTTTCTAGTTTTTTAGAAACTTCATGAGAAATCACGTGAAGCACTACTACTCACAAATGCAATCATAAGTAAATAAATGTCCGTAATGTAAATATTTGACATGAAAGATAAACACACATTATAAAAAGAACATATGCGTAATTTATGAAAAATCAAAAGAATATTGTAAAATAGCGTTTATATCATGTTATTCAGTGCATTTAGCACTATCAGCACGAAAAGCTTAAAGAAAAACTTATGCCGTTTATGAGACAATCTTGTGTTTAAAATTGCGTTAATTTCACGCTTTCATTTCGTAAAGTTACGCGAAAACTATCCATATTTTGAAAACAATTTGCATGATTTCATTTAAAGATCGAATTTTGAAGAAAATATTTTATTAACAAGAAAAAACTTTATTTTCAGTACTGCAGTTTTAGGAAGACGAAAAAATTAAACATTTTTACATTTTTCGAACTTTGAAAGAAATGAATGAAAATCGGACTTCGTTCTATTCGAAAAATAAAATTTAGAAATTTTGGAGCCATTTTTGAGAAAAAATTGAATATACCCTTATGGTTTCATGCAAAGTGCCTCCTAAAATGAAAACATCTATTTTAAATTCAAGGGGCCGCGAGGTCAGTCAGATCCATCGGGGAATATAAGTTTTGGTGAAAATACTGCATACGTTGTTCACTGTGATATACGGACGGACGGACGAACGGAAAACAGAAGAAAGGACAGATGGGCTGACGGACAGCACACGTACAGACGTTTTGCGGAAAACCAGTTTTTCCGTATCAAAGACCCACAAAACAGGAATTCTGACACTAATTTTCAGCCAAAAACCTTTTCCGCTGCAGCATTGTATAATTTTCTCTAAACGACGTATATAATATGCGAGAAAGTTAATGGTCTCCTGTTGTAAACTACGGCATAAAAAAACGTATGTCGTGTTCGTTACAGTAGTCGGATCTTTTATAGGGATACGGTAGAGGTTTAGAATGGAGAGTTTCCTAGTTATGAATGATGGTAATTTTTTTGAAGGGTGATGTGTTTTGCGGATTGCACGGACGCTTGATTTGTTAGTCATGATCGTCTAATTTGTACGCATCAAACCGATCAGTTTGATGCACACAAATATTTATGGTGGTTTTGTGTAGCTGGTTTCTTATAAAGAGTCATTAATCATCTTTACTTCGCGTGTCACATATAGAGGGGAACAATATGACAGAGAACATTTTCTATCAAAAATGTGGTTTCCTTTTGTTTCTTTCCAAACCAAAGCTAGTTGCTGAGTGCTAGGAAATTTGTTGCTTTATGTATAAATGAATTATCTCCTCCTAAGACAAACGTGCTTCGCGGGTTCGTTTTCGCTTACCTCCAGGTATCACTGACTGAGAAAACTGTTCTAATTACTCGAGATCAGTTGTGGTTTGACGCTATCGACGCCAATTAGGCAGTTTTCTCCATAGGTGGGGGTGGACAAAGATCGAGAGACGTTAAAGTGATATAAATGGCAATGATGGAAAGCAAATATTAATTGTAAGAAGTTATTTTGTAAACAAAATGATAATTAGTTTCATTTTAAGTTGCTTTGGGTTAGAATCCCCGCAGATGCTATGCAGACACGGTAAAGTGGTAAGATTCATAAACACAAATATAATCTCATCTATAGAAACAAGGAACAATACATTTTCCTACTTGTAATGAAAATGCAGTCTTTTGGCACAAACTATGAATATTAAGTAGCTTTTGGTTAAGTTACTTATTTTCAAGATTCGTTTTATATTAAATGAATGTAGTGAAACATTTATATTTTCATATTCATATAGTTTATGTATTATTAGTGGTAAAATTGCATGCTCAAGAAGTGCGGAAAAGAAAACGGGGAAGGAGACAACGAAAATAGATTGCACAATAAGTACGATAAATAACAGAAACATTTTCGTGAGGGAGAAATGAAGGAAATATTATATCCTGTGAGGAATATCATACATGCTGTCAGTTCTTACATGACTGTATAATAGTTTAATTTCATTGTTAAGTTATAATAACTTAAAACATAAAGTTATAATATCTGGATTTATTTTATTACAAAATGCAAATGAACAAAATGAGTAATTGTTGTTGATGTATTTCAAATAGAGAACATATTCTATAATTTGTATCTCTGTAGAAGTTATATCGTGTCGCAAACAGGTGCTTTCAACGAAGGGCGAGGGTTCTCGTTATCGGAGAGAAGTCCCGACACAAATTCTTTGAATTCCGAAGCACTGATGTGGCTGCCCCAAACACTTTCCTCCCAAGAAAATCACTTTTAAGGGGACGATACAGCAGTTCTTCTTCAGAGTGCAATGAAGTCTCGAGAATGTGTCCAGTTCCATTACAATGAACGTTCGAGTGAAGTTCTTATTCCCATGGGCGATACATCCGAAAGGGGAGGGGATGATGTCTCAAACTTCAATATTTATTGATACATGAAGTATATTGGAAGTGACTTCCTGGTACCTTTTCTATTGAATGTACCTTTTCTAGTGAATCGTTTCCCTCAATAATTTGGTTTTGGTTTCGCTCCTGCTTATTCCTATTGAGCATTTATTTTTAAATTAACGTTGCGGTTCGTTCCTTTTTGTTTTGCCTATTAATCCGCGCATGTTAACATTCCACGTTTTAATAAGATTCCTTTTACTAATCTTAGGCAGGAGCGGATCCAGAGGCGAATTTTTTGGGGAGGGGGAGTTTTTTATTCAAAATGTTTTGGTCGAAAGTGGTCATATTAGAGATTGTGTAGAATAACGCAGACTAAACCCAGCTCAAATTGCGATATGATTTTATTCGTTTTAATGATTATCCAAAAATATTTTTGCTTCAAAGTTTTGTGACTGAATTTTTAGTCACTTCAGTTACTGACATTTTGGGGGGGGGTGGAATTTTGCACATTTCCCTCCCCATGGATCAGCGCCTGTCTTAGGAAAGAAGAGATAAAAAAAACACCTAGATGCTTGCGTCTGTAAATAACATATCTGATATACATATTGTGGGATGAGTAGGTGAGTGGGGTCAAGCACACATCTCCCAAATCAACGAGTTTCGTGTGACGTGCGTGTGCGCTTGTTCTGTAAGACTAGGGAAAGATTTCGTCTGACAGCTTCTGCCATCTAGCGGCTCGTATACAACCTGCGACTTGCTCCGTAATAAGCTGCTCTCTGGCGGAGATTTCTTCAACTCAAAGTAGTAGCGGGGGCATGAGACGCTGATTTTCGTCTCCAACGCGTGGATAACTAAAAAAATCAAGGTTGTCCGCCAGGTTGTTTTTATGTGTAATTAAATTATTTTTAAATGGCAATGAGATGACTCGCAATTTTTCTGCTACGTCGCATGGAACCATAGTCTCATGAATGATAAATATCTCGATCAAAGACCTACACATGAAGTCACATGAATAATAAAACCCTCCTGGGAGAGTGAAAACATGCAATTTGCATTTTTTGTGCAATGGGATATAAGTTATAGAATGTAACGACGTGGAAAAGTTCTTCCCGTCATGGACTCTATTTATTTACTTTACGATATGGTTTTTCTACAATTTAATTTCAGTGAATTTAATTTCATAAAATATTTTGTGGAAAATTGCAATAATTGTAGTAAATTGCAAAATTATTTAATTTATATTAGAAGTTACTTCTTTGGTTTTTGTTCTTCATTTTCTCTCCTATTTTAGAAATACTTTCGTTCTATAAGACCGAACTAAAATATGAAAACAGCTGTAGTAGCATTGATACAAATATTCAAAGTACTTAAGATTGTTTTACATGTACAACTAATGAGTCAAAGAGGCAATTAGGTTATTTCTCGTTTATAACTCAGGTTTATATCTGTGAGAAAATATTAGTGCTAAGGCTCAATGGAATCTTCAGGAACATTGATTCTACGATTAAATCACCACTATTCTTTGCTAATATCAAAGGACCAGTAAAGTAACTTGAAAGCGATTGACGTCGAGATTTATTATATCTCATTTGTATGTATTTAGCATTTTGAATCGATTGTCCCATTTTGCCGGCTAGCTAAGGGTTAGCTAGCCCCCGCGTCTCGAGTGCTAAATTACCACACAATACCGCTTTACTACTTTACAAATCTATCATATCACCATTACTTTTATATGCTTTACAAGTACGGAGCGGCGCTGGTAAAATCCAATACCAAAAATACTCCAAATAGTCCAAAATCAGTTCCTCCACACCATCACAAATGCTCCATGGTGCATCTCCCGTGCACAACTTCACAAAGAATTCGTAAGGACCTTTAAGCAACAACATTATTTTTTTCCACACACTTCTTTCAAAACATCCCAAGTACATCCAATGTAACCCCTATAAGACGTTACTAAAATCTAACACAAATCCGGTATCAAGAACAAAATCCCTTTTCGTACATTCCTAAACAAATTCTCAGATCTCGATCCAAAGTAGAGATACATAAAAACCTACCACCTTAGTATTGAGATTATTGTAAGTCATTTTTAAATAGAGTTAAGCAACACATTTAAGCAATACATATGTGGACTGTTTAAAACACCTAACATCTTTGTATTATGCAATCAAAAAGAAAATAAATAAATAAATAAATAAAGTAAAACTTTTACATAGTAGCCCGTGGTATTCCTTGAACCGATTTCGTAACGTGTACCATTGTACTGCATGTAGGGATCCAGTTCAATTCGTACAGATTGCACTTATAGTTGCCTATGTCTATCAAGTCAAGAGATTATGGAATGATTAGGGTACAGTTTTAATCCAGAAGGGACTCGGAATGTCCCAACGCCAGGAACACAACTTCAAACATTCTTGTACTGTATCACAAGGCCGAATCACGACCTTACGATTTGTGACCTTACGTGTTACAGTTACGTAATTATAATAATAATAATAATAATAATAATAGTAATAATAATATTATTAATGGTAATAATAATATTTTGATTAAAATAATAATATAATTAAAACGGACCTGTTAATGATACGCCACAGTCCACGAGCATTCCAGCATTAAATCTTTGTATTTGGATTACTTTCACCATTCGTGTCCAAAGGAACAATGCAAACAATGTTACATATCAGCATTAAAATATATCATCGTACTCGTTTATAAAAAAAATTCTCACAATTGATTAACACTTCACAAAATGTTGTTGAATATAATATTTATTGTATGTATTGGTTAACTTTCATGTAGTAGTTATATTGGGGAAATAATATTTTATAAAAAAACGTAAGCTTTTTCTATTTTTCTCACTTTTTTGATTCTCTTAAGTGGAATGAAAATATTTAAAAATTAATAATATCGCGCGCTAGTAAACTCTCTGCAGTGGCAACAGCGGTTGGTGAGAGTGCTGCTAGCAGCAGAAATCATGTCGGTAGCACGAACTGCTACTTGTAACAAATGAAAACATAAATTGCCTACACATCACAATCATAACAGGAACTGTTGTCCTCTTTACGCGTTTCCGAGTGATCTACTTGCTACTGTGAATGTTTTAGGTGTTAATGTTGTATACACACGTTAAAAAACATACAGTTTTCCTATTTTTCCTGATACCAAAAAAAAAAAAACCACACACACACTATTTCGGTATCAGAGGAACCCCTCTTGTGTATTTCCCTTAAAATCTCGATATTGATTTTCCACAGCATTGCATAATTTTCTCTTATACTACATGTATTACTCCATATATATTACATGTACGAGAAAGAACTATAATTTTGTAAAACAATTTCTAATTCAATAGTCGATGTAATGAAATGAAATGGGCGATGTAATGAAAAAGGTAGGAGATGTAATCAGAATGGTAATTCAGTAAGAATTTATTCAAAGATGTACTCGCTCAGTTTTTCGAGTTGACGAGGAAGCGAGAATGAAATAGGGATAACAAAGATATAGGCATTCTGTTAACTAAACTGTTACACTTTTTACTAAAAATATTGTACTCTTTAGAGGTGATTTAAAGTTTAAACTACTCCCTCGTATGCATCTTTTCGGGATTCAGAGGTTCCATTCATAAATTTTCTTAAAATGTGAACCATGGCCCCTAAAACTGAATTAATTTCCTAATTTCTTGGATTTATAAATATTTTTTGAAGGGAAAGTTGTACTTTATTAAAGATTGTTGAGATTTTCGAATTTTCCAGATTTGGAATGAGCAAAATCTAATTTAATGAGTAAATTAGAGTTGGTTCAGAAAAAGGTTTTAAAGATTGTGGGCCAACAGCTCTCAGTTACACCTGGGGTCAACATGGAGAAACTACATGGAGAAACAACTTGGTGCTACAACTGCACGAACGTTCTCGCTCGTACTGCCAAACAAAATTACGCGAAAGGTTCTCAGATTTTCGAAAAATTGTACATGGGCGTATTTCAAAACCTATTTTTAAATAGCAGATTTCATTCAGGGAAAAAATCTCTATCTTTATAATTGTAGCTGTAGGAAGACGCCGAAACATTTTTGATTTTTGCAATTTTCGAAAAATCAGAGTTTTCATTGAAAATGATTTCTCTTACACGTCTGCACCGTTCTCTTAAACGTCGTTCCCACTATTCAACAACAAAATTTAATCAAATACGATGGAGCAATTTTTTTTGAAAAATTTGGAAAATGTCTCAGGGGCTTCATGTGAAGTACCCTTCAGCTGAAAATATCGGTTTCCAATTCAAGGGGTCGCGACATCATTCAGATCGATTGAGAATATCAATTTTGAAGAAAATAGGCTGAACGGTTTAGGCGCTAGCGTTGTTCGCAGACACACGGACAGACGTTTTGCCGTTATTCGATTTTTGGGTAACAAGAACTCACAAAACATGGATTCTGGCTGCACTACATGTTAGAGGATTTTTTTTCTAAATTTACCAAGTGAATTTATCCACTTTCTCGTTACCAGGGCCTGTAATAAGGGTTTTCTGCCCCAAATTCGCCGTTTTTTTCGCACAGCGTTACATAACTTTCTCTCTAAGGCGCAAGTGGTAGCGAGAAATTAAAATTTGTAGAGTCGACTGCAGCACAAAATGTGTTTCCGGAAAAGCGATTGATAAGTCGAGGGAGACCGTTGCCAAGCGTCACGTCGCGTCGGGCGCAAATGATTGGGTCTCAACTTCCTCCCTTTGCCACCGTTATCTCTAGGCTCAGAAATGCCAGACACATCGTTTTCAAATCCCCTAAAGTTCATTCTAACGGCGTTCTTAAGAGCCGGGAGGAAATTAGACGGGAGGGGATTTCGATGATTTTGCATATTTTTGTCGTTGCTTCAGTGCGTAGCTAAGTGAAATTTCTTGACATTTGCGAAGAATATGATTCTATATAAAATAATATATTAGTGCATATTTGTGTTTATTTGGCAGATTTTGTGCAGACTTTGCTGTTGGAGCACATTCGTGTAATTATAGGTGCATATTTTGCATATTTCTTTAAAATACTTATCTATAGAACATTTCGTATTTTAGTAGAATCTATTTATTTGTGAGCGTTCATTGATTCGAAAGAGCTTGTCACAGTTTTATTGATTTCTATAAATGATAAAATACTTGTGTAAATGTAAAATATTTCTTGATAACATATTTTTTAAACCAGTCAGAAGAAGTACAACAAGATATACAATGTATACTTCACTAAGATGAATATTTACTTCAATTATTATTTCTCTGGCGAAGTAGGGTAGATGCACAAAAAAATGTGTGCACAATAATATATCTTTTCATTCCATGCATGCTTCTAAATTTAATCAAGAAAGATTTATAGAGAAAATTAAATATTGTTAATTTTAATTGCATATTAACGTGTGTATTAGAGAATTTTCGGTCATAAATGCATTTTTTAAAAGCATTTTTAAGACTTTTTAGGGCATAAAAATCCTCTCCCTAGAAATTAGTCATAAGGGAATCCTTTCGATGACAGGACTCAATTTGCTTTCGTCATGTTTGAAATATACTACATTATTTAACTTTCTCACCTTTCGAAGTTGTTCGAAAGAAGAGAAAGTTATGTGACCGTGTGCCGAAAAACGGCGAATTTTTTCTTTTTCAATTACAAAACAATTTAAGTGATCAGTCATTCGTAGGATCCAATTTTCTTGATTTTATCTTGTGTACATTGTCTAAAGGCATTTGTTCAAATATTGAAACAAGTGAGTAAAAGGTTTTTCATGTCCTTGCTAACGCAGTTTTTTAAAAGATTTTTAAGAAACTTTAAGATTTGTTGAGCTTTTCTGTAGGGATATTAACATTTCGCCTGTGGTCTTTTCGGGAATATTTTCTGTTATAAATTTTGTGCCATGATGCTGCTTATATTCAAAATTGCACAGTATTTGCTTAGGCAAAAACATGGAAGAGGCATGTTCCGGTTATATAGAGCAGGTTTTGTTTTGTGAAAATACAGTAGGAATATTATTGTCACATAAAGTAACAACTTCGGATATGTAAGAACTGTGTTAATGAAATTAATAAATAAAATAAGATTTTAGTAGACATTGTTTAACTAAACTGTTGCCAAAAGCATTATTGAATTTAATATATTTTTTAATATTACAATAGTATTTAATATTTATTCAAATTTTTAACTCTGAATTCATAGAAGTAGTTACTGTTTTAAAATCCAGCTCAATATCATACAGTGTAGTCACATTTATTAATTTTCCGGGGTGTCTTCTAGTCCATTAATATTTGAACAATATTTTCTGTATTATTCGGTCCGTTCAGATCAACGATTACGACATATAAGTTTGACGCGTGTTAACGAATACGCCTCATTCTGTACATACTTCTTTTAAAAGTGAAGAAATATCCTCAAATTGGAAACCAACATGATTCGAATCTGGCTTGAACATTTGAGTTACGTCATATAGGCCCGGTACTCTGCTTGGGTGATCGTTTCAATATTTCTAAGAGTTAATTAACAAACAGGAAAACAGGGCCGTATGATTACTTTCACTGAATATCAAATAGTCAATTTCATTTTACGTATATACTGAGATTCTCTAAATTTCTCACAGAAACTTACAAATTTTCTAAATCAATATAAAATGTGATAGAAATTGAGGGTTTTTAGAAGAGGTAAACCCAAAACAAGTTGGATATCGTTTCGTAGGCTACAAACTCGAGCTAATACACACAACCCGAAATCAGGATTTTAAGGTTCTATGATGAAAAGTTTAAGAGTTTTACACGGTGGTAACACGTGATGCAGCGTGACGTGCATTTTGCGTTGCTTCCTATTATTTTTTATCGTTTATTCTTAAAACCGGGCGAAGTGGCTCAGGGCGTAGCTCGCTGACTTCGCATTCGGGAGGCCAGGGTTCAAACCCCGTGCCAACCATCTTGACCGAGGTTTTTGTGGTTTCCCTCGGTCATCCAGGCGAATGCTGGGATGGTTCTACTGGAAGGGCATAACCGCGTAACCGGCGTCGGTAGCTGAGTTCGTTAAGTTACGTGAAGGTTAAGCGAACTCGAGACATCGCAGGTTCCTGGTTGGGTGACCGACTAGGAACCCCGGGATCTAGTGGCGGCGAGGCCGATTCCCTCTTCACAGGACATATAATGGGTAAATACAAGAACAACATTTTTAATATTTCGACAGTTTAGAAAACACCAATGCTTTCCTACATAATTTTCTGAATAACAACATCTGAAAGGCCCATTTTCGGCTAGGTATGCGTATTAAAGACATGCAGACATAGACGTAAAATCCATTTATGGTTGTTGGCCAAGGACATTGTGTGGGAACATATATATCATTGTATAGAACCATTTATGGCCAAGGACATTGTATAGAATCATTTTATTGGAGAAAAAAACATTTCCTGAACCATGAAAGCGGAGACACAACGAATCGTTGAGGATCAGATCTAGCACATTGCCAGAACTAAATGAAATCAATTAAATTCTTTGATTGGCATGTTGGAAACTTTTGTGTTATATCAATTCGTAAGACAATGAATAACTGAACTTCCCCATCAAAATTGTCACAAAAAAATCAAGACATCATCGCTTCGCTCGACACGCAACACACTGGGTTGCTCTGGGCACCTCCTAGTGCCGACAAACACGCGACGACGTCTTCCCCGTCTTCAGAGTATACCTGGTTTTAACTTGAACTTCAGGAGACATCGTAGATCCAAGATTAAATATTAAATGTTGACAATGGGGAGTTTTTGCGTAGCGAAAAATGTCTTAGAGCGTACGCTAACTTTCGAGCCTCAGGTTCAGCTGTAGTGGTTTCTCCGATCAACACCTGGTGAATGCTGGAGCTGTACCCTTACAAACGCGCCACGGACCGCGCTCTTCCTTCTCCTTTCTTCATTCCTTACTTACTGACACTTACGCTTATATGCACTACACTACCACACACGGCGGGAGACCCATCGGAAGCTTAGCGCTTGTCCCGGCTGGGGCGGTAGGAGATACCTGGTTGGGGAAAATCCCACAAACCGGCATGTAGATCGGCGCCGAGTCTAGGCATCCGCCGCCCCCTACCGCGATAAAAACATGTAGTACACTTACGACACTAATGACTATCAGTTGATGCACCAAAAAACACTAATAAATCAGTTGAGCCTTAGAGCATGAACGAACTGCGTTGTACGTAAGCGACACTACCAGCTCTGTGAATTCCCAATACGACTTTTGCCAGCTATCGATCTTCCGAGGCCTGGGCTCTGCCCACACCTGTGGATAAGGGAGACATGTGGCAGGCATAACGAATTCCTGTCTAGCACACTTGGCCTGCCTGAGCTTTTTCTTTCGCTGCAGCGGAAAAAATGCTGCTGAACAAAAACCATA
This sequence comes from Acheta domesticus, assembly GCA_031308135.1. Lineage (NCBI taxonomy): Eukaryota > Metazoa > Arthropoda > Insecta > Orthoptera > Gryllidae > Acheta > Acheta domesticus. Next base: position 142,921,535 of record JAHLJT010009419.1, on the reverse strand, counting down.
CGAAATGGTTTCCCAAAAAGTAGCACGCACACTGTTCAAGACACCAACTTATAAAATACTCTCTTATAACATTGCAATTTATTAAACATAAAGGCGGCTCCACACATTCGCTATTCGGCGAACAGCGAGCAACCGCTCGCCGATTCCCGAGTAGTGTGGATGGGTCGCTTGCCATTTGCCGAGTGACAAACATTAGGCACTCGCCCTACCCATCGCGTGTCGGTCTTTTGGACATATCAAAGGGAGCGAACATTCGCCGAACTCATCAGCTGCTCGGGATTGGGACGAGCAGTAGCTCGCTCTTCGGCGAATGCCGAATAAGTGGAGCCACCTTAACACAAACAGCCTTCACGAACAATGCAATAACGTAGTGTACTATGTAATAATAATAATAATAATAAACAATAATAACAATAATTGTATTTCCTTACAAGTCGGCTGTTGTTCGGTGTCAAGTTACAAATGCAATAATTTTAGAAAAAATATTTTAAATGTAATACAATAGTAAAACAATATTATAGTAATAATAACAATAATAATATGAATAATACAATAATTAATAATACAAGAGTATTCCCAGTTTTGATACAATTAATTACACACTCTTCCCCCACAGGTCGAAACTATTTCCATTCAGAAGGAAACGTGCCAAAAAATCTTTTTGCACTTCACACGGTATTGGAGAAGTGGTTGCGAACTGACGTTTTACACTATGCTATGCAAAAGCCCATGGACTTCGGCGCCCGAAGAATGAAATTTGCTTTATTACACTATTGTAGAGCCCTACCAAAGATGATCTCCATGGTGACCACTGGCCACCTTTCGAGCCTCATTCGCAGTTTCCCAAATGTTAAATTCTTGCCAACTTCATCCTGGAACTTTCCAAATCTGGTATGGTGAGCATCACTTGGTGAGCATCACGTAGGAATCACTCGGAGGAGAATCTTAGCGTTTCTAATTTGTTGCACAACTCAATGTTCATTATTGGGGTAGATTGTTGAATACATCTCTCAGTCTCAAGGTTGTAATAACTAACATTAATGAGAGTAACAGACGTATTTTTCCTCCGAAATGATATTCAACCTTTATTATGCAACTCGAAAAAAATTCTGGGAAAATTCTCACTTGGCCAGTTTACAAACAAGTCGAAGTCTCCCCTTTCTCATATCTACAAGAATCTTCTTAGAAAATTGGAATGTACTGTGTGAACGTGTAGCAAGAATATTATTTTAAAGAAATGAATGTACAGGAAACTGTGACACTTCAACATGATGATCAACTTGGAGTGCCTTAATGAATCTGAAACGCTAAATTTGAACCGAAAGAAGAGAAATTAAAACATTCAGAAGAAAGAAAGTTCATTAGAAAAATTCTAGGATCGATGTACACTGAGAATGGAAATTGCAGACCAAGAACAAAAAAATTAAATCAAGAAACAACAATATATTCTGATATTAGAACACCAGAACCAACTAGATTAACAAGACAAATTGTAGAATTCTACGAATATCGCACTAGAGCTAAAATGAAGACAACACAATGGATTGTTGCTAGTAAAGAAGACTTAAAAGAAGACAGTGTAATACCACAAGCTCTAAAAAGAAGAAAATTCACAATTAGATTGTTCGTCAGACGGAAAAAATAGGAAGACAAGAACAGCTTGGTCCTATGAAAAGAAAACGATCCCATTCAGAAATAATGAAGCAGTATGTGCACAAAGAAGGCAGGAAGTACTCGCAAAGTACGTTTGTACTTTGCGTGGTCTGGGAGTAGGGGAGGGAAGTGAAAAGAGACAATATACTCAAGACACTGATACATATTTACATATCTATCAAAACAAATGCGAAGTAGAATTTTTACCCTTCTCACGATTTTGCCTAGTTATTATTAAATTTTCTTATTTGGGTGAATGCATCGTTTATGAAATAAGGTTTGTGCTCATTTCCTGAAATTCTCTGTGACAAGCCTCCAAGCTGCTAGTTGGGAAACAGTATTGCAGAAAAAATTGACTGTGTACATGTCTTATTGCACCATTCGAAGAAAGTGTTATTTCAGGCAAACCAGTTGCTCAACTTTACGCAAGTTTTTCTTCTAATAGACAACGTCACGTAATAAGCTGTTTATGTTTTGCGATCCCAAACACTGCTACAAAACCTTGCTTGACGTGCATAGTCATTCCTTTTTTTAGCCAGATACTCGCATGTCATACGAATTATTAATTCGTGTTTGAATATGATAGTCTATGAAATTACATAAAATGATTGTGAATGTATTAATTTTAACCTTACTGTAGTAAATAGGATAATGATGCGCACTGTGTTGTGAATATATAATATGAGAAAAATATAAATATACATCAGTTGGTGTTTGAATACATTTTGACGAAGTATCTAAACATACTCATAGTTTTTAATAAATATATTAACGTCTGTTATATTGATTATTTAATGTATTGGTTTCTTGATCTTAATAAACAGAATCAGTATATTTTTCAAGAAACCATTAAAATAAATACTCATAGTTTAATGGTAAATTATATTAACGTACGCTCATCTACGCAATTTTAGTTTCAATGAAATATATTTGCATAGGTATGGGTCGGTCAGTTCTGCTCAAGAGACAAAACAACGACATACTTGGTTTTGTCTCAAAGTAAGCACGTTTGTTTCTGTAGATACTTTACACAATTATGAAAGACTGAAAAGGTGTGTAAGAATCGTTGAAGGTGTGTAAGAATCAATTGAATCATTGAAATTATTATACTTTAATCCATTAATAACAATTTCATCATTGAGTTTCAAAATAATATATTGTACCAAAGTAAGTTGCACGATAATTTACGGTCTCTTTCACATTGATGAGACGCTAACTGAAAATACCTCTTTTTCTTCTTGTTTCAGGTACGTGGAGTTGCTCCGATGGCATTTACTATGTCTTTCTAGAAAAGAATTTTGGTGAGTTTCATTCGCGAAATTATCATTTGATTTGGTATCAATAGAATAATACTGAAAGACATTTTCATGAATTCAAGAATGTGTTAACCAGATCTTTTGAACTTTGAAAGAAAATTGACGGTACAGACGCACAGGGTATCAGGCGTATACGTATAAGCAGAATTTTTATACAATAATGAATTGAAAAGTAATATGTTTTGATATATGAATAAATGATAAAAATATATTTTTAACAAAAATCAATTTAAACTGAAATAGATACTGTTGGTTTCTGTTGTTTTCGTGGTCCTTGTTGTTTCTTTTCAGGGATGTTTTGATTTATTTTGTGGTTATTAGAAAGTTACAAAATAGCTCTCCTCTTTAGAATATCTCCATTATCATTACCATCATCCTCGATAAAGGTGTTTACTCCTTTCTTTATAGTGACAATCAAGTATCAGAAACCTGATACTTCCAGGGCAATTAGGAAATCACAGATGATGACGTGACGGAATAATGAAATATGTGGTGGCTTGTCTTCGACGCCCCAATTGTATAACATCTAACATGCCTTCTGCGAGATTTGAACCCACGACCTTTAGTTTGAACTAGGAAAACCCGACAGACGTTAGTCTGCCCTTCATCTCCCTCTCACCCCTCCCATCTCCCTTTCTCATAGTCTTTCTCTCCCTCCCTCAACCTGTCCCGGTCTGTCTCAGTCTCTGCTGCTGTCCCTCTCATTCACATTTACTTGCAGATTCTGCACGTCTCTGAGCAGGTGAGGTAATATCAGGAAGCTCCGTACCAGCAAAAGTGTAATAGAATGTTCAAGAAGAGTTCGTTCTGTAGATTACGGTGTGAGAAACGTTTCTTTGGGGCCTTCGGCCACACAATTTTAGTTTTTAAGGCCCTAGAACGCCTCGTTTAGGAGTTGTTTAACGATATAGATTCAACACGCTGCCGAGTGTGTTGCAGGTTGCATTTAACGTGAATATGTAGCGGATATATTATGAATATGAAGCGCCATGTAGTGGAGTTACAACACAAACCTTCTCGGTGAAAAAAACACGTAGAAATGCCCACTTCCATGGAGATCGGTCCAACGGCTTCGGAGTTTTGCTCTTATGTACATACCAACATCCTATTTTATATATATATATATATATATATATATATATATATATAGATAGATAGATAGATAGATAGATAGATAGATAGATACGTGTTGTTGGTCGCCGCTGCCTTCGCCGCCAGCCGGGGCGACCAATTCGTACCTAGTCAGATTCGACGGAGCGTGCTCCTCGAGGCGCGACTAGAACAAGCTGTCACGAGCCGTGTAATCGGAAGGTGCGTTCACGCTCGAGCGCGTGCGCTAGTGCGTGCGTGCAAGCGTGCGTGTCCGCGCGTGCGCTGGGCAGGTGCGGCCTCGCCCCCGCCTCCCCTCGGGCTGCTGCTGGCGCTGGGGTGGCTGCGGCGGGGGGTCGCCTTGCCGGTGCCAGTGACCAAGGACGCCCGGTGGCGAAGGCCGCTGGCCCTGCCCCCGCCGCCAGCCGCTCGAGCCACGCCACGCCGCGCCACGCCACGCCGCGCCGCCGTCTCTCGTGCGTAAGTCGTCTCACGTCGCCAATGCCCTCCCCCTCCTCTGCACGCTCGCGCATTCCTATACTTCGGGTTTTTCTTTCTTAGTGTGTGGGGGGGTGTCATCAAAATGGAATATCTCACGGTATTTCGCGTTGTACTCGGTTATGCCGCCAGGAGTCGCATGATCACCAACACTGCTCGATACAGTTGCGATCGTGCGACTCCTAGCGGCTCAACCGAGAAAGACGCGAAATACCGTAAGATATTCCATTTTGATGACACACCCCCACGCGCCAAGAAAGAAAAAAACCGACGTATACGTTCGAGGTGGAGAGAAGGAAGCATCTTGTTGTGTCTGTTTAGGGTTGAGATTTTTGTACAAGTACTACAGACCGCCCGGAAGGTCTCTCCGAATCCTCACCTTCCTGCTGAGAGTGCTTGCAATAACAAAAAAATTATGTTGGTAACACAATCTGTAGATTGTAACAAAAGAAAACGAAAATACCGTACTCAACACAATCATAACCTTAGAGGTACAACTATTCTACAGATGCTGAAAGTGTTATCGCCTTCACTTCTTTCCCAGCAATCTGCTTGCTACCAACATAAACGCAATTAGTAATAGAAGGCCCTAACTCGGCCTAGTGTGGAGAGACTTTCCCGGCGCACTATGCTAGTAATCATTCGTATTGCAAATCATCCACAACGACCGGGACGCATTCAAGTACAGTAGAGTCGGGACAATTCGAGGTTATTGGGGCTGATGGTACCTCGGATTGCAAAAACCACGGATTACATGAAAAAATGTAAAATAAATAAGGCATTTTCAATTACAATGCATAACGAAATCAAATTTAATGTGAAGATACTATTAAAATTACAGAAACATACATACATACATACATACGGCGAAACCGATCACAACAATGTAGCAGACAGACTGTTACTGGCATCCTCCGCCGCACACGTGACCTTCGACGCAGTGTTGTCAAACCGTCAAGAGCAAGCTCTTAATTATCGCCGCTTGTTTGCTTGTATGGTGGCGCACGTCAGGCCATTTCCGCTTGCACAGAATCTCGGATTAGCGAGGCTCGGGACCCTCTGAATTAATGTCGCGTAAAAATATTGTAATATGCCTTTGGATCAAGCACAGGCTACCTCGTAAAATGAGTGTAATCTGACTCGGGCGTAATATAGCGTGCCAGGAATGTCTCTTCGTAGTGACACCTTGCTCGTAAGAGGGCGTGCAATGGAAACGCAAAATGAGTACTCATCGCAATCAAAATAGATGCTGGAAGTGTTGTCTCCTTCACTTGTTTCCCAGTGATCTGGTTGCTACCAACATGACTGCAATTTTCATTAGGAGGCCCTCATTCGGCTCGGTGCGGAGAGACTCTCCTGGCGCACTGTCACTACTTCAACTTTGGTCTTGACCAACTTCCAAAACCTCGTACAAATAATCGTCTTCCTGTTCATATATTCCTCTGATAACCGGCAGGCACAACGCGTTCTGTAATTCTCTCATCTTAATTAAAAAATATGCATTAAAACTCATAAAGCTGAGCCCTGTATAATTGTGATGTTCAAAGGAGGTCGCCACAACGACCATCTTCCTATTATATAATGTACGAAATTACTCGCTCTTAACAAACTTTACGATAAGATAGAAAAGGCTTTGCTATCGCTGTCCGAAAGAATATAAAAAAGAGGGGTTAACTTTGGGTTGACGAATACATGCGGTGGATGGTTTCCTTTTTCTGCTACCGAGTTTCATGAAGTTTTGATGCAAGTCTTATTATAAAATCACGGAAATATTGAATGAAATCACTGTATTCACTTTCATTACTAAACAGAAGCAAAGTGAATAACCCTTAATAATTCATAAACAAAGATATTTAGTTAGCCTAAAAATACTTTCAAATTTCTCACGCTTAAATGATTCGTGTTTGAGACCTAGTCACACTCTGAATCAGCTCATTAACCCCTAGGTTAGCTTTCATGGGGCTTTCTATTCCTTGGGAACAAGTCGGAGCGTGCAGTGATAGTGCATCTGTTTCCTTTGTAGAGTTTTTATCACTGAATGCGAACCCAAAATGTCTCATGTGACAATTATTTTAAACTATTTTTTATCGCTTAAATTAATTTGTTTTCAATTAAATAGATGTCTTAAAATTGAATTTGGAAACTTTGTCGTTAAACATTTTTTAAAAATCTTTAACAGTATATTGTTTCATTTCCCTCCCTTCTATCTCACAGTCTTGAATATATCAAGACCGAAGTGTAGTTTGTTCAACATGCAATTTTTCAGTAGCTTGAATGCTACACTTAGTACTTTTTATATTCACCATATAATGATAAAGGTAATAATTCATATTTTCATCCTTTATCTTTTGCGTTAGTTGAAAGGCACTCAGATGAAGTGCTTTACTGTTTCAGCGGCAAACGAAAATGGCCCAAGTAGTAGGTGCGTTGTATTTTTATCAATACTACTCGCATTTTTTGAGAAATTACTTTAAAAATTCATATTATTTTCTTTTGGATTCAACAGCCATATTAAACGCTGTAAGATTCCATTGTCTGCAGAGGATGTTTAAAGAACTCGCGTTTCTTCAAAGATGAAAAAACGCAAGAAAGTGCCTGTTTCTTGACTCACTTGAAATGTGACAGGTTGTGTACGTCCTTTCATTTCTTTTGGTCATCCCAAATGCTTTTCTACGCTGTTGTTAGTTCTAACTCTCTTCACAAGACCCACCCAGAAGTTGACAACTGTGCTTCACCTTCACCTGATGTCAACAGTCACTGACACTCTTCTTACCGCTGGATGTGCTGAAGGAGACTTTTTTCTCAAACCCAGCTAGTCTTGTGCAGGATGATGAGACTGACACTTATGCAAAAAAAAAAAAGAGAGAATGGCTAGAGGATAAGAAAGGTCACGCGCAGGCCGTGGCCCGTTTTGTAATTACTATCCTGGTATGCAAGAGAGGGAAAAAGGAAACTGCGGATCCTTGATTGGAGCGGGTGGCCTCCAAACAACTGCTCGTTTGGGAGCAATTCAGCTCGTCAATCCGGATTGGCGACAATGAGCCACTGCCCAAATTTGCGCAGAGGTCACTGAATCTGAGGCCTGTTAAATATGTGAACATTCTAAGGGTGCTCATTAGTTTTTTATGGTCAGTGTCATGGTAAAGATCTTCTGGAAAGATCACAAAGAAGTTGCAAAATATATTCACAGTCAAATTATTCTGTACTGGAAGTATAGTTCTGGCCAAAGTTTGCAAGATCATTTTTTAAAGGACGTGGTTATGTAATTTTGGTTCATTACTTTTTCTCTGTTGCTACTTCTAGTACCGTATCTCAGATAGGATGGTGGTGACTAAATATCAGAAATATGAATCTGACTTAATTAGACAGTTCAAGACATGCAATAACGAGTTAACCAACAATTTGCTGAAATTGAGAAAAAAAGAGTTGTGTACAGAGAGAAAAAAATGTGATTGAACAAAATTTATTTATTTATAGTTTTCATCTTCAAGTAGTTGCATCCTTGGATGATTACGAGTATAATTACACAGTATGTAAGTGTTTTAACCTTTCTTCCCAAAGATAGGCCCAAAACCTGCAAAATCTCTTTCTAATCATAATCAAGGTCATCGAAAAGTGAATCTTCAGACATTTAATGGTTGTTGACTTTCTGTAAACTCTTCTAAAATTCATAGTGCACTGGAGGAAAATAATCCATAAATATTATATATATATAAATATAAATATATATATATATATATATATATATATATATATATATATATATATATATATATATGACAAGATGGGAGGTTCCAGTTGCCTTACCCCATTACCTCATTGCCATTATATTTCTGCGTCAACTGTACACGAAGCGATGGATTACCTACACCGTTTCTACAAAATGCTTCTCTCTCCGGATATCCAGCCCCGACCCACACGTCAACTTGCAGTTTTTCCCCATCCATGTACGAGTATATCCCCTAGCGAGGCTCCGCTCAAACTGAGTCATGCTGTAAGTTTCCCACATATGTGCTAGTGCATGTAAGTGTGTGTGTAAGGAATGACAAGGAAGATAAGGGAAGATCACGCACTGCTTGGGCTGTTTCTTAAGGTACTGCTCAGACATTTGCCTGGTGTTGATCGGAGAAACCTCGGAAAATTCAGATCAGAGTAGCAGGCCATTAGAAGTCTCCTCCAGACTGCGTGAACCGGTAAGGTCATTAGTCCCGTGTGGTTCATTTTTTCTCGGGAGGTGGCGGCGATCTTTCCATGCTGGATGGCAAGATCCTGCACCGACTACACCGACCGTCGACAAGCAGGGATTTCCCCGCCCAGGTATCTCTCACCAGCGGGGCACTAGTCGGGACAAGCTCTAAGCTCCCGACTGTCTCCCAGCATGTGTGGTAGTGTAATGCTTGTAAGTGTGTAAGTAAGGAGTAGAATGGGACAAAAAAGAGGAAGGAAAGATTGCGCGCGGTCCGTGGCTCGTTTGTTTGGGTACAGATCCGGCATTCGGCTGGTGTTGATAAGAGCAACCCCGAAAAACTACCGATCAGTGCAGCCGGCCGCTAGAATTCTCTAAACAGCGGCTGAATTCTACCTAGTTATGCAGCTGGAGTCGAATTCTTCCACCGTCGGGACTCGAACCCTAGACCCTGTATTGCAGTGCCATCTGTGGATGCCCTGAGCCACCTTCGCCGGTCCGCCCCGATGAGCAGTCCTGTAATCCACCCCTGTCAGCCGCGGACCGGAGAAAAATCGAATCGTCGCGTCGCGTCGCATGGCATTCAATAAGCTCCGTGTTTCACGGCGGTGGCGCGGCGGCGCCCAGGCAAGCGACGACTGAGAGCGACAGCCGCCAAAGACAGAAGCGTCAGGCGGAGGCGGCGCCGCGGGTTCCGCTTGAGCAGCGGTTCACAGTCTTGTGAAGCCCGCGAAATAATATAAAACTAGTGGAGCTAAAACAGCACGTACTTTCCCGCCCCATTTTCAGGCAAAATTACGCGAAAAGTACTCACCTTTTCGAAAAATTGTATTTGACCTTCTTTCAAAATGTACCTTAAAGGAACAGATTCCATTATGAGAAAAATATGTATCTTTAAAATTTTAGTTTTGGGAAGACCCTGAAAAAAAGTTTGAACTTTTTGCAATTTTCGAAAAATCAGGGTTTTCAACTAACATGAGACCTGCACCGTCTTAAAAGTCCTTCACACTATCCACAGAAACAAAATTTAATAAAAAACAATGGAACCATATTGTTTGAAAATGTCCCAGGGGATTCATGTAAAGTGGTCCCCAAAATTAAAATATCGGTTTCGAATTCAAGGGACCGCGACATCGACTAGATCGATTGGAGAATTAAATTTTCGAGAAAATCGACTCAAAGGTTTAGCTGCTGGCGTTGTTCACAGAGAGACACAGACGGACAGACGTTTTGCCGTCAATCGATTTTTCGCTATAAGGAGCCCAAAACATGGATTTTGGCTACACCCCTTGATTTATCCACTTTTTCGTTACCAGGGCCTTGAAATAAGAGTTTTCTGCTGAAAATTGCCCGTTTTTTGCGCAGCATTACGTAACTTTCTCTCTACTCCGTTGGGAGAAAGTAAAAACATCTCGTGATGGACCGCATCAACCTAACATCCGCAGCCATCCTCAACGTCTTCGCCGACACCACCATCACTTCCTGTGCCAAAGCTACTCTACTTCCTAGGACTCAACACCAACTATATAAGAGTTAAACTCCGACACCGTGCGACCGATCTCCATGAAAGTTAGCACTTCTACGTATTTTTCACCCAGAAGGTTTATGTGCTGTTAATTCTGTTGTAACTCCACTACATGGCGCTGTAGAACAAAACTAATTATTCACGTCAAATGAAACCTGCAACACTCGGCAACATTTTGAATCTATATCGTTAAATAACTCCTAACAAAGCGTTCTAAGGCATTCAAAACTTAAAAGAAAGAATTCTCACACCGTAAGCCACAGGATGAGACCTTCATGAACATTCTGTTACATTTTTGCTGGTCCGGCGCTTCTCGATATTACCTCACCTGCTGAGAGACGTGCAGAATCTGCAACTAAATGTGAGAATGACAGTGAGAGACAGAGTCGGACTGACACAGGGACGGAGATAATTGGAGAGACAAAGAGAGAGAGAGGGGGAGACAGAGAGAAGAGAAAAGGGAAAGAGGGAGATGAAGGGCAGGACAACGTGTGCCGAGTTGCTAGTATTTATTATACTTAAATAAAATTAATGAATTGAAAAATTTGAATTTGTCACTATTCCTCTTTTTTACACACAATTACACAATTTTCAGTCTTTCCTGATTTCAAATGGGCATTTCATTTTCTGTATTTATGAATTGAAGACCTTGGGGCAATAACATGCTATGCGACATTTCTGAAGAAATTGAAGTATTAGTGTTTTTCTATGCCCCATAGATGTATCTAGATGTTGGGTTTTTATTTTAAAGATTCGCCGCAAGATGGCAGTGTAATTCATAAATTATTGTTCTTTATCTCAAAGTGTAGAATGCAATGTAAAAACCTTTATTTTCCTTTTCTCAAAACTTAGTATAGTGGCAGAGTATGTTATTGCCCCGAGGTTTTCAATTCAATCAAACAACGCGGTCTCTTACGAAAATCGATGTCGGCCATTTTGTAAACGACTGCTGTGTTGCCACATAGCGATGCTGAAAGTTTCTGCGGTGGATTGTAGAAGAAGTTTTAAGTAATAGTATCAAATTAAATTGTTTACTTAGCTATTGTATATAAGTAGAAATAAATAAGAGGCGTTACTTTCTGACTGACCCACGTACAAAGCTCTTCGTCGACACATACCTCTGCTTTCCAGATCAGTCGCTGTTTCATATCCCAAAACAACTCCACCACAACTGTAAGCACAATTGCCCGCCAAAGTTGTCTCTCCTTCCTGAACTTCAACTCAACCACAATGTTGACGTACCCACTTCTTCCACTGTCTTGGTCCCACTACCGAAGATCCGCTTCAGTTTTCTTCCGCACCCCAGTCGCTCAATCTACGTGAATTTTTTTCCATTGCATCTGATAAAAATATGTGACATCAAACATTTATAATTATTCTTTTCTCACTATTTGCAGAAAAAGTAATGAAAACGTAATAATGTTTTCAAAGACTCTCTGAAGGGTTGACACTTTTCCCTTTACATTTCCAAACCTGTGCTGTATTTGTACTTTTTATTTCGTTGTTTATATTTTTATTCAATGTACGAATTTTATTTTCAACAAACTTTCTAAATATGTTATCCTTTTTTCCATCTTAAAAGCACGTCATATTGAAAAATATCGTATTCTTGTCAATGGTAGTGGTTAGCGTAGATTCTTTATTCCGTATTTAAGAAAGGCATATATTGATTACGGTCGTTCAAGCGTTTACTCTACAGAACTTTACTTGTCCTTTAAGGATTACAGTTCGGCTGGACCGAAAATGATTGTTTTTATTTTATTCATGAACTTCCTTGAAAAACAAATTCTATTGAGAAAAAGTAAATAAAAAAGTCTTTACTCCTTCTCTGTTGCGTACAAACGGGAGCCCCATGGGCACAGAAAAGGCCGAATTTGACAATGTCGGGCCAATTTTGTCATCCAATAAAAGTAAAATTGTAATGTGTTAGGCGTGTAATAAATTAATGAATTTTCCGTAATATAGCATATGACATACAAATTCATGGAAGATGTTACTATCGAAAAGAAAACTGGTCAAACAGGATGAGTATTAATTGTTTCAGGACATTAGTTATTAGAAAATGATTTATTGTAACAATAAACAATTTAAAAAATACTGTTAGTGAATTAAATTATTTTGAGTAAAAAGTAAGAAAAAAACAAATGAAAATCATATTACTAAATTTAATTTCTTTTAGATTTTTATCTTTTTATTCCTCTGTTCGCTCAATGTTTCGAACGATTGATTGAGCACAAAAGTTTGGAAATATATCTAAAAAATAAGTCTAAAAAAACATGTTTGTTAATGCTTCTCAGTTTGACTATGGGGAGGCAGCTCGTGGATGGTTTTGCGGGGTATAGCAGCAATATACGAATTTTGTGGAAAGTAATATGAAAAATATTTGTAACTGCGAATGGTCAAGCGCCATCTAAGAACAAGAGCTAATAATATAGGCATCTTTGATTTCTTTAATTGCAAATAGACCATGACCCTAAACGTTTCGTTCTCCGAAACAAAGTATGACTTCTACGAGTAAAATGATCCAGATACGATCCAGGTCTTAATGTGATTGAACACAAATGATAAAAGCTGAAAGATACAATACAATATCCAATAAAATGCAGAGAAGATTTGGAGAAAAAATGAACCTAAAAAATGCAAAAACTTGTAAATTCAACGCCAAACCCTTGCAAAGTATTATTACAGTTAATGGGCAGGCGGCTAGGCGTTAGATTCATATTTTTATTAAACAAATTCCCTTTATTTTATCGAAAAGATTTGCAGAATACATTTACTCGCACCAAGATTCAATTCTAAAGAACAAATTAAAGTCTAAATATTGTATTCTTTGACAGCATTATTTTGTACATTTTAAAGCGTTGTTCTAATAATAATTTAATATTTCCGTTCTACAACGATTAGTTGCATTTTAGACGCATTACTTGGCACGGAGAGCGACTGGTCGAATATACTTGAAGGGAGGAATATACTTGAAGGGAGTAATTTGGAGGGCCCTGGTGTAAACGAAATAATCGCAGTAAGTACTGTCTGAATGCCTGTGCCGTTAAATACCGTACGCGTGATAATTCCGGTGAGACAACAAACAGTTGGGCGTGGTGGTTGCAGTGACCTTTCCAGAGAATTGAGATGCTAATCAGCAAGGCATGACGTGAGTAATTGTCAAATGTCGAGTCACAACTACGCGCTTCCAAACGGCATTTGAAAGCAAGCATTTTTGTAGAGAGTGTGTTGCAGGAAAAATACTCGCACTTGTGCTTGAAACTACAGTACACTCTCCCTTTTAATCAAGTTATAATAGAGAAAACACCTTTTCGAAACACTTTGTAAGTTGTTGTTCACTCTTTTCGCCATAAGACCGGCGCTCGTCCCTACTCAGAACATGTTGCATAATATCCAATGCGTCACACAATTAAGTACCAGCAGCTTCCAGCCGTGTAATGGATATTGATACCACTAAAAAGGTGACGTTAATGTATGTCAAGTTTCCAGACAAGGTGTCTGTTAAGACCTCTTGTACAGCAACACTATCTCACACAAGTTGCTAAGGAGAGACTGCACAGTTGAAGATGGACTTGTCTGCTGAAATAACTGCCTTTGCATGCCGTCATTTCCAGCACTTCTCTTCACGCAGTTGATGTGTTTAGCAATACTAAAGTGTTGCTGCACATTAGGTCGTTTTTCTGCTCTAACTTTTACATTACCCAGAGTACAAAATATTCCCCCATCAGTGCTGAGGTTCGTATCTACAAAATCATGAACAAAACCTCTTGCTGTTGGAGCATTGAACTTTTGGCGTCTTGACCCACACTGACTTTGTTGAATAGTGTGCGTTGTTTCCATTGGTTACCGTATTTGTCGTCTCTGTTCAATAAATGGTTACTTTAATAAACCGATCAACCGCTGCTTCGCTACGTTTCAAACGATTGTAATGCATTTGTTGTGATTATTTTTGACAATACTACATGAAACATTATCATGTGGAGCAAATTTTAAACATTTTTATTCTTGTATCGTTAAAAATATGGAAATATTTATGGCCAAAGATGATCAAGAAAAGGTCTTTACTAAAGGAGATGTAAAAGTGACTTCGTGTACATAATAAAAATGAATTTTACTTCACTACAATATCTTGATTCTTGCAAAGTTTGAAATTCACCCAAAAGGTTCAGAAAAAATGTATGACTTGTCATTAAAATCTGGACCCTACTTATAACATACATTACAACTTCACAAAATGAACGTACTTAACATCAGTAACATAGATCATTTATTTAAAATAGGATTTACCAATATTCAGGCAAATTTCGTAGACTCTAATTTTAAAAAAATCGATCTACTTTTGGGACACGTCTAGATGAAATACAGGATACTCAAATAACTTAACACATATTGGCTTACTAAGGCATTAAAAGACAATATTCGTATACGCTTAAATCACTGTATTGTACTCTTTTAATACCATAGCTTTACAAGCATCTGATTGTGGATACTTCAGATATTGTAATTTCGTTTATCGGTGCAACGTAATATAATGTAATCGGGTAACTATATAATCGGGTATAAAAAATCGGATAACATGAGTCCGTCTGTCCGTCAGTCTACCCGTCACTCACGGTTAGACCCACTCCAGACCAAACTAGACAAATGCGCGTCTCGGTCTTCTGATGTAGAATTGATGGTTTTTTTGCTGATCCATCGAGATTGTAAAAAAATTCTCAAAAACATGAGTTTGTTGTTTTTTTTTTTAATGCGATTTGAGTGACTTACAGATGTAATCAAAAGCTCATTCGATTTTCTTCGTTAAGAGAAATTGATTGGCACAATTCTTAGCTAGTTTCCTCTTGAATGTTCTAGAAGAATTCTAGCAAAATATGTGGTTTTAATGCTTTCAATGCAACTACGAGATCGTTTGAATCGCTGAATCATGTGCATCGCTGTGAATTTCTTTACTCTCTTTCCGGAATTTACTCATGAATAGTTTCGACCTGATTCTTAAGATAGTGAAGCCTAATTTTATAATGAATTGTCGAAAAAAACATGTTGGGGAGATTCAACAACTAAAATTCGTTTTGGGAAAGTTTTAAAACTTACAGCAGAATTTGTCTATAATATTTTTAAAAAATGCAGACAAAATGTTTTGGGGGTTTTAAGGCCCGTACAGCGATATTATTTCAAAACCTACTTTTAAGGAACAGATTTCGTAAAGGGAAAAATCTCTTTCTTCAATATTTCAGTTGTAGGAAGATTCCGGAGAAATTTTGAACTTTTGCAATTTTCGAAATATACACGAAGATGAGACCTGCACCATGCTCTTAATCGTCCTCCGTACTATACAACGACACAATTTAATAAAACACAATGGAGCTATTTTGTGAAAATTATCCGTGAGCTTTATGTAAAGTACCCGCCAAAATAAAAATATCGGTTTCAAATTCAAAGGGCAATATCGACCATTTCAGATCAAATGACGTCTGCCAGAGTGATTGGGGAATATCAATTTTGGAGAAAATCGTCTGAACTGTTTAGCCGTGAGCGTCATTTGCAGACGGAGAGACAGAGAGTTTTGCCGTCACTCGATTTTTCGGTATCAAGGACCCGAAAAAGATGGATTCTGATTACATCACGTGTTAAAGAATTTTCCCCTAAATTTAGCAATTTGATTTATCCAATTTTTTTGTTATCAGAGCCCTGTAATAAGAGATTTCTGCCGAAAATTCGCCGTTGTTTCGTGCAACATTACATGACTTTCTCTCTACTCCTTAGCAAGAAAGTAAAAATGTATAAGATATAGGCAATCTTAAATTCATACTAGTATTATTTATTCAAAACCCGTTACGAATTTGCAAATCGCAATCATCGTATCCTTTTGATGCAATGAATATACTTTTAAACTTATAAATGTGAATAATAAATATTTATTGCACGCTGGAGATTGCGGTAGACTGAACACATGGACATGGCACAGCGGCCTCGCATTCTTAAAGAGGCATGTTTCAGCCTTTCGCCTCCTTGGTGCGTTCAAACAGAACTCGCGAGGCGTTTCAATGAAAGTAAATAATTCAGTATAAACAAGACATCTGTTTCAAGGATATTCCGTGTCCTTTCGCTTAGCCATACTAGATGAGTATTTTTCTTTTTCTTTGCTGTACGCCAAGTCATATGCTGAGGATATTATATTGTAAATTATTTTGCATGAATATTTGACATATTCTAATATTATATTGTCGTAATTTACGATAATCATTTCTGAGAATGCAGACATTTTCTGAATGCACAAGATAGAACGTTGTTCTAACACAAACTTTACTTCTGCATATTATATTGTCTCTTTCCTAACTGAAATGTTTTAAATCGGTTAGAGGGAAAGAAGGACCTTTAGGTCGAATATTAATCTAAATATTCTTCTTTTAGGTTATATTTTGTCTAAATATATCTCTAATAGTTCACGTCCAGAACCTGGCATGATTATTTTCTAAACAAATCTTATCACATACCGTGAGTAAAAAGTTTGGGTCTTCGTGATCTGTGAAAATTGCTCATTGTATCAATATATTTGGAACCGATTCCTATTTAGCTGTTCATGTATTCCGTACCCGTTCCAACGTTATTGACATTTGATCTGAGCGTCCTAAATAACCCACAACAAGCTTTATAGTAAGTTATTCATATACTATATTGTGTGACGTACTTCACTGAAGACCTTGAGAGGATTTGTTCCCTATTTGTTGAGGAGCTAACACACGTAAGTTACTCGATGAACCACGAGGCCGACTCCGATGTGTGCCGGCGGCTGAAATTGCTTCCGCGCCCTAGTGCTCTAAATCAGAGATGCACATTCAAGGCTCTCGACATCTAGACAGCCTGAATTCCCACACCTTCTCCGACGGCATTGCAGATTACCCGAGTAAATTTTGGACCTCAATAGAATTCAATGTAGATAGTTTCAGCTCGATTCGTCACTATTTGAGCCGTTGAAGGCAACAGTGCTGTAAGTCAAATGTTGGAAGATTTGAGTTAGAGATGTAGATGGTTTGAACATTGTTTCATCACGGGCTACGAGTAAAATGGTTTGAGCCCAATTTCATTATTTCTTAGCTAGAGGCCAGCACAATGCAGAAGTAGCCAATAAGTTGCTCATATCGATGGATGCAATTGTAGCTAAGTCAGATGGGACGAAACAACAGTTTCCAGGGGCTCCCAAGAAATAGTTTCTTGTTTATCTGCACCCACCACAGAAGAAGCATTAAAAAAAAGCAACATTTATTCACTTTTACTGATACGTGGACAGGTCAAAATCGCAACTTCAATATTGCTTTCACTTGGTTGAAAATTGTGACAAAGCCCTATTTTTCCTATTTTTCCGTTACGTTACTATCTCACACGGAAATTGCGCATGCCAATTATTTGAATGTAAGTCATAGTTTTCAGAAACGTGCTAAAGTGGTGAAAGGGAACGAAATATTTACTTCCTTAATTAATAAGCTATGTTTCAGTACAAAATATCTGTAATAAGTTAAAAGAATATATTCTCAACACGTTCGTAACACTTAGGGCATTTATTTCTAAGCATTATATTTTATAGCGTTTTCGTTTACAAGTCATTTTCCGGAAAGTATGTTTTTTGACTTACACCACTTTTGCTCTTAAAGGCTCATTTAGTTATAGTTAATAAATAAAAGAAGGATTTACCCATTACAACTATTACGATGGAATTCCACAACACTCTTATTATTTCACGAAGAAGAGTAACTCATTCACTTTTCAAAATCAATGTCATTTAGATGATAACCATTTCTTTGAGTTTTTAAGTACTTGTTAAGTGTAATGCCATGTTACGCTGATCACATTCTAATAAAAACAGAGATACTTTCGGGTAATGTTGAGGTGACGTATGATCATTATCTGATCTCTAATTTTTATAAAAATTACATTGAAGTTGATAATTTCATTCTCACTTGCAAGACTATTATTCACAGCCGTGCTCATGAACTCCAGTTTTCGTATAACTACATACCAATGGTTTTCTGAATTTTGTTAAACACATTTGTCGGAATACCACACATGGCGATTCGGTAGACGTTCCTCATCAGTATTCCTCGAGCAGTCGTCCTGGGTGATGCTGAAAGAGCGCGATTATTCTCTCTAGTTGGCACGCGATTATGACAGATTTGCATGCAAAGAACTGTAAGAGTGCGCAGTTCTGCAGTTCGCCCTGCCCCCTCGGGAGGGAATCGCGGTCAAGGAAGCCACTTACTTTTTTATATACATAACCATTTATTGTTAGAATAAAAATCGTTCAATCTTTCGGTTCTACAATTAACCCTTCGTTACTGTGCTGGGGTCTGTGAGACCCCAGATGACACATTTTTTAAATTTGAATCTAAACGGTGGGTCATGACGCGACGAATCTTCGTGTTGTTTCATATTTTATCCGTCAGAATCTATGACAATGATCTTGTTCATTTCAATTGAGTTTGTGTGCCAGAAAACACTTTTTTTTGAACCTGGGGTGTAATAGACCCCACCACAGCACTGACGTTTTGTATTTCCTGTCTTGGTGGTATGTATTTCTTTACTGCTACAATAAACTGTTTGTACTATTCCTTAAGAAAGTACTAAAGTAAGTTTTTCTAATACTTCAGGTACATTTTGAGGTTATGTCGTTCGAATCGGAACAAGTACGTGTAAGAAACTTGTTAGACGAAAGTGATGATGAGTTTGAAAGGGGAGAATCATGTGATGATTGGTCTCCTCATGAAAGTGAGAGTGAACATGACACGGAATCAGAAGAAGAAGGTGAAAGTATTGAAGAGAATAATTCGTTGTTGTCTGCCGAACAGTACTTTTTAGGAAAGGATAATGTTTCAAAATGGATGAAAGATCCACCATAACGCTTTAGAACAAGGAATCATAATATAGTATCATATATTCCAGGTGTTAGAAATTGTGCGAAAACTGCAAACACTCCCAGAATGTGTTTAGATTTGTTTATATAACCAACAATGTTGCAAATGATTGTTGAATACACAAACAAATGTATTGAAAATTGTGCTACAAACTACGATTTTGCTCATCAATATGCAGAAAAAAACAGGATATTGATGAAATGTATTCTTTTCTTGGCCTGTTGTATTTTTTAGTTTATTCAAATCAAACAGGCAAACTCTTCAGGATCTCTGGTCTACTGATGGTACTGGCCTCGAATGTTTCAAAACAACAATGTCACTTTTCAGATTTCGATTTCTCCTCCAATGTATCAGATTCGATGACAAAGATACTCGAAAATCTAGAGCAGAGACAGATAAACTGGCCGCAATATGGAAGTATTTTGATGATTTTGTAGAAAATTGTCAAAAGCACTATTCAATGGGGGAGTACGTTACATTGGATGAGAAATTAGAGAAATTTCGTGACCGCTGTCTTTTTAGACAGACTGTCCTTTTATGCCTAATAAACCTGCGAAATATGGAATAAAGATATTTACTCTCGTTGACTCCAGAACATATTACATTGGAAATTTGGAAATATACCCCGAAAAACAACCTGAGGGTCCTTACAAGTCCAGTTTCAGCCCCTCGGATGTTGTGGAAAGAATGATTGCTCCAATTTCTGGATTTGGAAGGAATTTGACCACTGACAATTGGTATACGAGTGTCCCTCTAGCGTCTTATTTGATGACCAAATATAAATTATCAACTGTAGGAACGATTCGTAAAAACAAGAAAGAAATTCCTACAGAATTGTCGTATCAACAATGCACAATGATGACAGGATAGATGAAAGTACAGGTGAAGAAAAGAAACCTGACATCATTACATTCTACAATAACACTAAATGAGGGGTAGACACTGTTGACCAAATGTCTTCATCATATGATGTTTCAAGAAATTCAAGAAGGTGGCCACTGATAGTTTTCTTTGCGACTATGAACGTTGCAGCTATCAATGCATATGTTGTATTTCAATCAAATACAAAAATTTCGATGCGTCGCAGGCAATTTATGAAGAACTTAGGATTCAGCCTTTTGGAAGAGTACGTGAAAAAACGCAAACAATTGTGCAAAGACTACCAAAGGATCTTCAAGAAAAATTAAAGCCAAAAAATAGCCATGCATCAGACTGTTCAACACCAGCAAAGAAAGCAAAAAAATCTAGATGTGATCTATGTCCAAGAAATAAAGAGAGAAAAACCCAATATCAGTGCCACACAGGCAATAAATTTATTTGTATGGATCACATCATTACATTTTGTTCTTATTGTGCAGAAAATTAAAAATTGTGTTATAAAGTTTTTGTTTGTTGTAACATTTGTAGCTCGTTCTTAGTTATTTTGTATGGGTATACGTTGTAACGTAATTAGAACTAATCATTATTTTTATAGTGTTTATAAATAATGTTTATCTCTTGTTTACATTTGTGGCTTAGTAATATGTGATGTAAAGTTCGGCGTGTTCCGTAATAAACAAATTTTCTTCATAATAGAACCAGGATTATCAATGCACAATGTTGCGCATTAATCTAAAAGTTTATTACAAAATTTAATATGAATAAATTTCAATTATTTTGCTTAACAATGAGAATAAGTATCTTAAGAAATGTAAAAACCATGTACTGAAATAAATAGTGAGTTTTAACCCAATTATGTATTTCAATTCCTTCGGGGTCTCTCAGACCCCACCACAGCTGTGACGTTTCTATATTGTACCACAGTAACGAAGGGTTAAATGATGGCTTATTCTAGATTAAAATATAAAGAAACTCATTGAACGGCGCCAGATAATCATTGAAAGGTGATAGATATTACTGTTTAATCTGATTAATAAGTAGAGAAACAGTTTACTAAGTAATAAAATGGATATGCATTTTATTCTCTCGAAATAATTATTATCTACACTAAGATTGTAGAAAGGTGCTCCAGTTGTTTTTTGTAGATGGCAGTAAACTTAAAATTGTGAGTGAAATCAATAATTTGTTATTTGTATTGATTTTAGGCTGAAATCGCAGTGGTTTGCTTTACTGACAAATCAGGAGGCAATTGCTGTAATTCGAAAGATTTTGTTTTTCAAAACTTTTTTGTGCGGTGAGTAATGGTGTTGAATGACATAAATACATAAAGGATTAGTGGGTGGAGAATGGTATTATAAAGGTGTTTTTGTAAGTGTATTTTCGATGACAAGATAATTTTTGAGATTTACAATAGGAGGAAGTTGGTCCAGTTTCGGATTGAATTGCTTCATTTTGATTGATGAGCCAAATAGAGAACAAAGAAAGGGAGAGTTGTTCAGTAGGATTGGAAGAGAATGGGATCGGTGCCATGGAGTGAACTTTTTTGGGACTGATTTTGAGGTACTGAGCGTAATTCTCCTCTTGGTGGTCCATTTTTTGATTGGGTGTAAGTCTCTGAAGTCGATACAGTGCTGTGTTTTTAAATAGAGATATAGATACGTCAACGGTGAAGATGTTAGAATTGGCAAAGGAGGGGAACCTTGTGGAAAACCCGCCGAGTTGGGAATTGTGCCATCTCTTGCCCCAAGCGACGATCGAGGGCTCTCGAGGGGGCGCCATCGTAGCAGACGCACCTGTGACTCACACAGCGCGGTCGAGCTGCTGTTACCTTCGTCTACCTGCCGACCACTGTTGTTAATCACCCGCGCCATGTCGGACGCTTCTTAGAAAATTACATATCTGACACTTGTAAGATGACTGGTACATTCATGCAAACCGCCAGCAGTCTCGGGTAGTCCAAACAGGTGTGAAGTTATTGTTGGAGCGCTAGAATTGCTTGTGTTAAATTAGGTACTTATTTTTATGAACTTGTTAAATTCCTACTGGAAATATGAGGTCATGACAAAATCATGAATAAACAGGCAAAAAGCAATTGTCAATTCAGTTTATTTTTTATAATATAATTTTAGACCGGTAGGGGAAGGATCCAGAGTAGTAAACAAGCTCATATTATTGCCGTAACTGCATGGAGGTACCAAAAGTGTCGGGTCATGTAAATTGGGCTTATGTTTAATATAAGTAATGAGATTGTAAGAAGGAGAGACATATATGAACAACACTTTGTTGATTCATTTTTATGGGTATTTTAGCTTATTTTTCAGCTAATAACATCAAGGTCCTTATTTATTTGACCGTCTTATGCCTTTATTATATTATAATACATTTCTTACAAATTCCTTGGTAAATATGTGCTTAGGTATTTATAAAGTTTTCAAAAGTCACATTTTAACAGTAACTTTTACAGTTTAAGAACTTTTTCCAGTAATCACCTTTTTCTTTTCCCTCTCTCAATCGGTTTCCTGGTAGCCCTTTAAAATCACATGCTCTGTATTTGTGTTTTGTCACCTTATAACCTCATAGTAGTATATCCTTCACACATTTCGTACTTTACGTATTTAGCGGCATCACGTGCATTATACTATTTATGGTTTTTAGTCACAAAAATGTTATTTCTTATATTTTGCGTACATAAATCGAAACTTATCTAAAGCATAGTAATAGCCCTCTAATTTTGAAACTCCATATGTATTTGCCACACTTTAACACTTCTGAACTTTAGAGCAGTATTTTAAAATATTGGAATACTTCATGATCTAAAGATATTCGTACTAAACATTCTCACATTCAGGCGCAACGTTTTACGTCACTGGCTCGAGTTTTTACTTATCCGGGTATTTGATATTTGCGCTCGTAACCTTATCTCCACTTACGGCGCTATAATAACAGTGAATATTGGAAAATAAATACATTAATAAACTGAAAATCCACTAACAAATAACCTCAAATACGTGTGAGGTTTGAGAGATTGCTATTCTTCAATTTTGTATTCCCAGGAAATGCAGAATGTGTTTGTACGGATTCAATATTTTATGTCTCTCCCAGTTGTTATATTCAATAACTTAGTGAACTAGGAGGAAGGAAGGTGTCATCAATTACTCTCTATGCCTGTTACATACGGTAATATTTTCTGTAAAATTGGTTCGTAAAAGTTTCATAAAACGTAAATTTTATAAAATAGAACGTGTCCTATTTTCATCTAATACTTTTACTCAAGAAGCACGCATCATTCGCCAATGCCACCGAGAGCAACGCAACTGTTGAGAGAACCGAGAAGCTCAAATGACCACAAAGTAGGGTATATTTGCGTCCGGACATTGGTTAAGTTAGTTTCGTCGAAAGAGGTTAAACTAAAAGAGCACCGAAGTGTCGAAAGGTATTTGCTGTGGGTGGTCAAGGAGATGTGGAGTGGTACATGAGCATTAGAAGCCCCCTCACTTGTATACTATCAACGACCCTTTGCATTATGAGTATTATCGTAATACAAGACGAAAGACCGAAAGAATAATGCTAGTACGCAATACAGGGAACGGAGCAATAATATCATGGGTATTAATATACGAGGGTGATGTTACGATATGAGAGAGTATCGTAACCTTCGTTATTATTATTATTGTTGTTGTTGTTCGCGAATAGACCGTCTCGGACCACGTAGACATGCACCTGCACTTACTGGGGCTCCGTATCTTTCTTTTCTCGGTGGCAGGTACATGTCTACGTGATTGGATCTATCCGTGATTAACAGGGCATGTTCCGTCATATCCAGGTAGGTCACTTACTTGACACCCAACTACATAGGTCACTGGGTCGCCGTCGATGGCTCTCAAGTGCTATGAGAGTCGTTTCGGTGAGATGGCGAAGAAGCGACAGGTCGTTCGACCAGGTCAAGAACCAGTGACCCTGTTTCGGCGGGCGCGTACCGTCGCCGCAGCGGTCCTTCCCCGGCGCGCGATGAGGCGATGAGGCATGCCGCTCGCGTCGCGTCGCGCCGCGTCGCTCGTCGCGCGGAGGCCGCTCGCTGGCGCGCAGCCTGCCGGGAGGACGAGGGTGCGGGCCCGCGCGCGCGCACAGTGGCCCCAAAGGGGTCGAAAGGCGCCGAGGCAACAATAAATAAACAAACAAATAAATCTGTGGTCACGGGTTAAAACTTCTTCAGTCCATTTTTGGCAAAATAGGGTTCAGTCGTGAAATTTCAAGTTAAGTATCTATATTTTTATTTTAGGAAAACGACCGAATTCAAATGTTGCCTCCTTAACGAGAAAAGAAAAGCATTAAGAAATAGCCTTGAGCGTAGGAACAAGAGGTGGCTCGAAAATCTTACCCTTGTTTTCTCCAAACTAAGATTTTTGGCTTCAGAACTTTTACCCCCTGACTACAGAAATGTAATTAATAATTTTAATTTCTGTCTATATTTTCAATTATATCAATATGTTGGTCCATCATTTAAAAGACAGAAAAATCCTTGACATAAGTTTTATACTATATTAAATGACATACATATTCTTCATAACGTTTCGGAAATAACTGGTTTCCATCATCAGGTTACAAAACAAATAAATATAATATTGTTATATTATAAAAATAATATTATATAAACATATAATAAAATAATATTATATTTATTATAATATTATTTATTTCTGTTATTTCAAGATATTTTTCTGTCTTTTAAATGATGAACCAACATATTGATAAGTATTGAAATAAAGAAGTATAACAAATGAAAACAAAATAAAATAAATTAAAACAGAAATTAGTGTCTGGTGTCGTAGGAGGACAAAGTTTTGGTGAAATCCTTTTCTGACGGGCCAATAAATGCCTGGACATTGTTGGCAATCAAGAAAAGTAACGAGTTACGATGTACAATATTGCAATTTGTGAGTTACATGAAGAAATATATTTGGAAAACGATATATATTTTTTTATTAAAAAGTTCATAAAGCTCACTGTAGAGTATAAAATACAGCCGGAATATGGAGTAAAATATTTTCCTATTGGCCGCCAAATAAGTGGCTCTGATCTGTTTGCTTGCGAAATGACAATTTTTTAAATCTCACGTTTCTGTTGCATCGGCGAAAAGTCTGGTTTGTTTGTCAAGGAAAAGGTAGCTCCTGTCAGTCTGTGACGTGCGAACGCATGATGACGTACTTTTGGGCTAAGGAGATAGCGTCGTTGGCTTTTCCTTATTGTCATTGATGAAGGCAATATAATAATGGTCGAAAGTCCGAAAATAATATTTCAATGTGGTGCCTACCGAAGAGAACAGAACCTTGAATAAAATACAATTTTTTGGCACGAAAATAATTTTCTTTTAAACAAAACTCCTTCATTAAATTTTTAAATTTGTGAAATGAAATCAGAACTGGACATTCAATTTGTGTTCTTCGACATTGGTTTAAATATTTTTTTAAAATATAAAATTGCAAATAACATTAACACTTTTTTATAAGTGGTTTAAATTATTTGTTCAGTACCTTCCCTTAGCTTGAACTAACCTGTGAACTGACCAGTGACATGAAGACCTCCTGAATGAAAGGCGAATGAATGCTTTACTTCATGTATCCGTGGTTTCAAACCAGAATTTTGATGATGTGATGATAAATATTCTAAAAGTGATGCCTAAAATTACAGGTAAAATACAACAAAATGCTATGAAGAGCAAATAATCTAAAAATCTGACATTTTCACTTTGAAGTACTAAAAATACGAAAACTACACAAATTGTTCAATAGAGTAAGGAAATAAGTTTTGTGAAAGCAATTTTATTAAGGGAGGCTTTGCAAATGAAAGTACCACAGTGAAAAGATAGTATATTCCTAAAATTCGAATCCGTATTGTAAATGGAAAAAATAGTGTAATTTATACGCAATTAGAGATTTTGTAGATAAAAAATGTTTATTGAAATTGTGTTAATAGGGATTCTTCAGAAGTTGTTAAGCTCCTTATAAGGTTTCCTTATTGTGCTAACGAAAAGTACTGCAACCCTTTTAACATAAAGTTAAATGGAAGTAAATAAAAATCCCGAAAATGTAGGTGTAAAACAAAATTCTTACCCTTATTTCATATTTTGCATTTGTTTTCTTTCTTTTTAATTTTTTTGGTAGACGGTAAGCGTGTTTGGAAACTACAGAAATTTTGCTTTGCGCGTTTTTGGCGGTATTTCGGCCCACAGTCCAGGGCGGGACGGTGCAAACCTTGGGGGCCGCGAGAGAACGGCGCGACGTTGAACGAGAAGGAAGGTATCAAGGGGCGGGGCGGGGCGGGGTGGAGATTGGGGCGTCACGAGGTGACGATGCACCGCACGCGAGCGATCATAGTTGGATGGGACGGATTGACAATGAACAGAATGGAAGAAAAAGAGGTAGTCAAGGGGTAGTAGGACCGGCGGCGAGGAATGCACGGGGTGTGTGAAGAAACTCATGTGATGGAGGGAGTTGATGTAATTGTTGATGGGAAAAGTGGGCAACATTGGGTGGAAGAAGGAATTTCCGAGCGGGGGGCGTTGCGAGGCTGCGCGGCGCGGTGGGGGTGACGGTGGGGGCGGGGGCGGGGCGGTCGGCGGAGTGGGGCAGGGCGTGCGTCTGGAGGCGCGCGCGCGCGTGCGTCCGGCCTTCCGCCGGTTTCGGTGGCCCTGGGCTCCTCTGCCCGCGCCCCGCGCGCCCCCTCCTCCCCCTGGTTTCTCCGGCCGCCGCACAGCCACGGCTGCAGTTTCCCTGTATCCGTCACTTCCTCGTGTTGCGCAACGCCGCGCGGGTTACCTCATCGCCAGACCACTTTCTCCACTCCGCTCCGCGCCCCTTTTACCGCGCAGGCGCGCGCCCGCTGCTCCCAGCCGCCGCCGCCGCCGCCGCCGCCGCCACCGCCTCCGCGGGTGTGCGGCGGTCCGGCGCTGCCAGTCGCCTTCGTTTCCACACAGACAGACGCGGATCCAAAGAGTATTTCATGTCGCGGGGTGCAACTTCACTTCCAGCCCTACTTCAATATTTTACTTTCTCGCTACGGAGTAGAGAGACAATTATTTAATGCTGTGCGAAAAAACAGGGCCCTGGCAACGAAAAAATGGACAAATCCAGATGCTAAATTTAGAAAAAATCCTCTTTACGTGTTGTAGTCCGAATCCATGCTTTGTGGATCTTTGATACCAAAAAATCGAATGACGGCAAAAACGTCTGTCTGTCCGTCCATCCGTCTGTCTGTCTGTCCGTCTGTGAATAACGCTAGCGGCTAAACCATTCAGCCGGTTTTCTCCAAAATTGATATTTTCCAATCGATCTGGCTGATGCCGCGGAATTTGAAACCGATATTTTAATTTGGGGGGATATACTTTACATGAGGCCCCTGAGACATTTTCAAAATTTTCAAACAAATGTCTCCATCGTTTTTGAGAAAATTTTGTGGTTGAATTGTGTGAAGGACGTTTAAGAGGTCTCATGTTTGTTGAAACCTCTGATTTTTCGAAATTATGAAAGTTATAATTTTTTCGGAGTCTTCCTATAACTAAAATATTAAAAACTGAGATTTTTCCCTTAACGAAATCTGTTTCTTAAAGATATATTTTGAAATAAGGTCTTGTACAGTTTTTTGAAAATTTGAGTACTTTTCGCGTAATTTTGCGTGAAAATACGGGCGAGAAAGTATGTGCTGTTCTAGCTCCACTAAATAGTATTGTACTGAAGTTTCGGTGCAATGGAGCTTTACTAATCAATATTTACTGCACAACAATAAATTAATAGTTATTGCCATGTAAATGAATAAAATATTTAATACTTATAGATGTGTGAGACTTCCAGAAGGACATACTGTCCTGATTTGAGCAAGAAAATCTCGATAGGTTTGTAAAGCGAAGTTACCGTATATTTATAATGCTGAGATCTCGGGTGTCCGTGTGATGCCTCCTACTAGGCTATGTAGCCGACATTTCGACCATCTTTTTCGAGGTTCTGCTGGCTGCTGGGCCGGTCTGCTGGCAGGTCTGGCGGCGGAAGTCTAAGACTTCACTTATTTATAATACTGTTGCTACTCTTCGATTATTAATAGAATTAATACAACAGAAGTTCTTGGGTTTTGTTTAAGACAAGACAAAAGCACCTGAAGTATTAAAAAAATGTTACAGTGAAATTTAGAAAAAGAGTACATTCGTAATGGAAATATTGCTTTGAATGTGATTCGATTTTGAATTAGCTGAGGAAAATTACAAAAAATGTTGGCTTAGGGAGGGGGTCACGGTTCCCATGCTCCCCCACCCCTAGATAGGCCACTGCTCGCCACTCATGGCTCAACTGAATTCTGCCTAAGAAAGGTAGAATTTTTCGATATAGCGATGTTGCAGTAATAGGACAAACCGGTGTGTGGTGTATATAGTATAAAATATAGCGATACTTCGAGGCACAGGTTTTTATTGCAAGGATAATACGTATGTAGAAACTATAAGAAGATAAACTTGCCAAAAAAATGCTTAATAGTCATCAAACTTTAAAACGCTTAATTTATAAACTGACGAGTGGGAAATCAAAATCATCAAATTTAAAATTAAAGTGGATCAATAGGATCACTACGATATGGAGTTAATGAATGTTGTGTGGTTTAAATGTAATTGTGTTCTGATGTTGAAATAGCTTTTACAGAATTTGTCTTAATTGTCCCGACTATTTTTCCCCCTCCCATTGCAATATTCCGATCGACATCGGTATATGATATATCGAAAAGAAAAGGAATAATTTTAAATTATGGGTCATCGGTTAAACGAAAGTCGATTATTTTATGAAGGATGGGTTATGTTGAAAAAATAAAACTGTGATTCTTTTCAACTTTTACATTTCAAGATCTCAAATACAGTTTAGTCGTTGCGATGAAATAACTTACAAGTTGTTACAGAAAAAAAGTATGAAAATACTCGATGTAAAACTATTTAGATAACATTGAGCTTCGTCGTAATGCAACACTCGATTGTAAATATTTGACTTCATCAAGAATGAATGATTGATTTGAATGAATTATTGGATGTTATGATTTGAATCTTACAATTAAGGATAATATTTTAAAGCAATCGATACGTTTCATTTTAAAAGTTTTTGTAGTTTGGGTAAATGCATATCCTGTTGTGACCAGAAATATTTTCTTCTAATACCATAGTTTTAGTTTTTAAACCACATTTATTGGGAAAAGAACATTCATAAAATGTTCTTTTAGAGAGGGTTTAGAGTAAGAGGTAGTTACCTACAAAATGAGGTACAGGATAATAAGACCTAGTACGAACCATGTCGTCAGTGAACACATCTTGTTGAAAATTAGGTGTTGTTAGCTACAAGTTAACGAATTTTACTATTTACAGATCATTCTAAAACGTTCTTTAGGATATCGAGCGGTGTAAAATATTGTTGACTACACTGTACCACAACACTAAGTTTGTGAATTACTGGAAACAACACTTAGAAAAGACTTCTACTATCATTAAGAAAATATGTAACTACATTGTTTCTTTCGTTCAAAAGTAGCGATACGTAGAGAACATCCTTCCATTCTTCTCAGCGACTCTCGTTTTTGTTGGCGAGACAGCCAAGAACAGTTAAAATCTAAATTTCTCTTTTGCTGACAGATGTGCTGTGTTAGGGAGAGAAAGATACTTTTACGAAGTACGTCCATCGTTTATAAAGTATTGTATTTTCTGTCAAAATGCTAGTATCTAACAGAAACGAAAAACAAGTTAAACGGTCATTTGCATCTAATGACTTTCCCGACGCATTTATTTTCCCCAATTCTAATACCTCTAATAATTCGATCATTTACAAGGTAATAAGTAACATTTTTGAGAAAGTAATAGGAGATATTTTTGAGAAAAGAGAATTATAACTTTAAAACACGAAGAATTCCAAATGTGTTGAAAGATATTCTCTTAAAAATTATTAATATCCTGTACTTATATTTTAATATGAAGCCTTACATTCGTAGCATATTCATGATTACGAATGGTATTGTCGTAACATGTTCCCGCAGAGAAGACGTGAACGAACTTCGTCTAGGGTAGTACGGAAAACCATAAAAAAACAAACAATAAGGTTATGGAATTTCACTGACGTGAACACTTAAAAATTCTCGCTTTGACATTTCCACAAACCATTTCACTGTTGCACAATGGCAGTAATTAAATAACCTCGACCGCGCACTGAACCGTGAAGTGCTTTTACAGTGGCGTAACGTACAGTACCCCACTCTCTCGGCGCGCCAACATCACTTCTCGGAAATCAACCCTCTGACGCACACTGCATTTGGGACAGCCGGCGCGAGCCCATGATGCAGCGTTCCACGCAATCTGATCCTTTGCCGAGAAGTACTAGACGCAATTTACTCTCATTCCTCGTCATCTTTTCTAGCTTTTTTAGCTAGAAAAGTCACTCCTCGCCATTTTTCCTACCTTTTTTTCACTCCTCGACATCTTTCCTAGCTTTTTTCATTCCTTGACAAGTTACCTAGCTTTTTTCACTTTTCGTCCCTTTTTCAGCTTTTTGTCCCTTTTTCAGCTTTTTACTTACTCCTTGTTATCTTTCCTAGCTTTTGCATGGCTTATTGAAATTTAACTTTTGAATGCGAAAAGATACAATATGGACATTCAAGGACCCAACTTTCCTGATTTAAAATCATGTTCGGAAAGCTGGCTACACTTTGTAAAATAAATTATCTCGCGTATCTCATTCAATTGGTTGCATAGAGTCAAGGACTATTCTTGTGTTAGTGAATAGTAAATAGATGGTATAAAAATATCGCCAGTTTTTCTAAAAATTTCTACCATAATTACAAAGAGTACGAGAAGTCACAAAAATGTAAAAATAGTAAAATGAAAATACAGTCGACTCCGATTATAGTGAACGTCTGGGGACTAACATTTTTGGTTCACTCTATCAGAAGTTCACTATATCCGATATCAAAGTTTAACAGAATTTCTCCACAATTATTAATTTTATTAATATAGAGATACACCAAAATGTATTAACAGCACTAACTGAAAAGTTTAATATCTTTATTTGACCTTAAAAATTAATTATTTTCAAATGTTTGTTACGTACATTTTTCATTAGTAATTTCCCTAGATCCTTCTCGAGTTTGTGTTTTGTCCATAATTAATTCTACACACATAATACAGTCTTCACTCTCTTAAATGCCTCTTGCTCCGTTGGAACACCGCCTCACTCTCCGAAGGCCTTTTTTCTCGCCTAATAACATACGAAATCCTTTCGGCAGCGATAAGGCGCAAGCGGCTAATGAAACTGATCGCTGAATGAAATATTCTGGTTTCGCTATCTCCGTCTCGGGGGAGACTTCTTGGATTATGAGCGACGATATTTTTTGAAGCTGCCTAGTGTTGGAATTTATGCCATTGAGACAATATATTTTTTTCGAAGAGAATTAATTTCCAGGAGGTTTTTCCTATTTCACTATAGCCGAAGTTCAGTTTTCACTATAACCGAATCTTCTTATGCTTCTTTGTAATGTATGTGAAACGGGAGCAATGACTTAGGGTCACAATAACCGAGAGTTTCACTACATCGGAATTCACTATAACCGGAGTCGACTGTATAGTATTTGAGTCAGTATTTCTCATTGTAAGCTGTTGCGTGTCTTCCATAAAGACGCGTAATAATTTGAAGAAATCTTTCGGATAGAGGTTGAATGAGTAATGGATTCCTGGAAACTACCGACCTTCTTTCCTCAGGATTTCCCTGGGCAGTGAGGTGTACCACGCCCACAAGCGGATTGAAATAGAAAGATCCAGTTTGTAAAAGCCTGAAAAAAAAAACTTTTCCGTGAATGACTCGTCTCGTGTTTAGGATTAACATTTTTTAAATTTTATTTATTTAAGGTCGCTTTTAAACAATAGGGTCATTAGCGACCACGAGTATCAATTTACAATTCACTTAACAATTTACATTTTTACAATTATTATATTATACAGTTGAAACAAACATTAAATTATCACAAATCGTCAATATTTTCGATATTTACATCATTGGAATAATTACTACACATATTTATTTATTTACTAACAAAACCTTTTTGTACTTGTAGTTTATACATTATTCTCTTACTGATTAATAAATGGCATATTACCAATAATGAAATGAGAGTTCTTAAACTTTTTAAAACGAAATGTCACATTATGCTTAAACAATATTAAAATATGCGAATTCATTTATTCATTAGTTCTTGGCTTCCGATTTTCTTTTTTTTCAGCATACTGTGATAAGCCAGAAATCCCCCGGTTTTATTTGACGGCATCAAGGCAGAGTAAATAGCTCGTCAAAAAATGCTTACAGAAGACGGATAAGTCAAAGACAAAACACGTTGTCATGGTAACCAGAAAATAAGGAACTGTGTTGATGGCATTCATTACGGTGTGGGAAATGGCAGAACCCCTCGTAATATATGGAGAATATGTATGGAGGAGGCGGTGTGAGGGGCAGTCTGGAATTTTTAATATTGACTCTCTCATTCTCTCTCTTCTCTCTTCTCTCTTCTCTCTCTCTCTCTCTCTCTCTCTCTCTCTCTCTCTCTTACGCCAGCTACCATTGTGGTCACATCGACTCGAAGGTACGATCACCATCGGTTAGGATAGGGATTATTATTTTCAATTAGAGGGAAGGGGATGACACGGAATTGTTTCCGATATTCTTCGGAGTTTTATATGTTAATGATCTAGAGGTGTCAAAATTATTTTTTGGAAGGGTTAGGTAAATTTGAATAGACTTCGTGTTAGAATTTATAATAGGAAAGAGTCGTATACGGGAATTGTATTCAACAATTCTTGTAGAGCGTAGATAGTCGCGAATAGGTACCCCCGTCCAGTATGGTATAGAGAAAGGCGATCGCGTAATAATTTATTGCAATTTTTTTTATAAAATCAACAACCGATTGATCACTATTGATGACCCCGGTGACATTTTGCCATCAAATTTTAACATTAGGGGAGAATACGGTAGGTGGGACAGTAACATGAATATCAAATAGACAGCATCAAGAGAAGATCTGACCCGAGAAGACAAAGATGCGCGGAAAGATTACAGTCAGCCATGAACTTTAATTCTTGACCCGTACGGGAATATAATTATTGTAGACGAGTGAAATAAAATCAGATCAACTCTCATTGAATGAAATGAATCAAACAGCTCATTGAATGGTGTAAACCACATTTGTAAATAAATGTTACGTAATTTATTTGAAAAAAGGCTGATAATTTTTACCTAGTTGCTATCAATTCAAAATAACAATTTTTAATTAATATACCTTCCAGAGATCGCAATTCTGTATGGATTGCACGTCCACATACGACAGGTAAGAAGACATGTTTTATTTCCACACCCATAAGTAAGTAGAAATAGAATCAAGATGATAAAAATTTCATTATAGGGCAAATTTATCAGTATAGCAGGCCAAATAAATGATAAACATATTTGTAGATCAAAACTATGTGACTTTCCTTAGCGTGGCCAAGTAGGAAAGTAGTAATAGTAGAATATTAAATCAATTAAAACATTTAAATAAACGTAATATCAACAAAAGTAGAGATTCATTCTTTGGTATTTCACAAATTAAGAAGATTTATTATTTATTATACAAAAGTGGACGTTTGAAAAAGGTTTGGATATTAAAATTCTAATCACTTTGATTAATTATTATGTAGTTGATATTGGGTGTTTTCAAATCGTGCAGGTGTGTGAACTATGTAGTAAAACTATGTATTCATACTTTATTTGATACATATTTATTTTTTGTTTTTTAAAATAATCTTAAAATGTTTTAAAAAGCGTGTGAACCAACAATTTTTTAGTGTAGATTTTTTATAGCAAAGGCTATTTTTATTGAAAATATATTTTCATTATCACAGAGCATTTTCAGCGTCTTCAACCTATTTGAGATCTGCAGACCTTCTCTTATCTCTCTTAAATTCAGACTAATGAGTTCAAGATGTTTCAAAAATAATGAAAGCAAAATGTAATTTTAGAAATCATGGGAGATTTAGAAAACATGTACGTAATTTTCCAAATGTGTTTCATTTTAAAGATTTAGTAGGCGCACGTCTTTTTCTCCGTGTCTCTCTAGAGATGAACCCGCCCGCAAACCTTTTATCCAGTCTTTATAAAAGTGTTGTATAGCAAACACAAGAAGTGTTAGTCCCGTAAAT
The DNA here is from genome assembly GCA_031308135.1 of Acheta domesticus. NCBI lineage: Eukaryota > Metazoa > Arthropoda > Insecta > Orthoptera > Gryllidae > Acheta > Acheta domesticus. The sequence continues at coordinate 142,887,250 of JAHLJT010009419.1, read as the reverse complement.
AATAAAAATATCCTTTATCAAATTCGAATTCATCAGTCAAGGATTAATAACCACTAGTGGAAAAATCTGGCTTACTTAATTTTATGAAATTAAGAATGTTGAATTTTATTAATTGCCTGATAAGACCTAAATAAATTGATTATCTTAATTGATTTAGAAACAGGGTTACATAAGCTACCGAAACGGAAAAAGTCGTTCTTCTGGAAGATGCTATTCGTAATCTTTTTTTTTTGGTCAACTATTCCAGAAGGTATATCAGAAAAGGTATCAAGTAATTAATATTTGTTGCAATCGCAAAACCTCTCGCTTAAAAGTAAGCCCTCTTTTATATGAGCCCGCCCACATTGCGGGTCTTTCAGGTCCCAACTTTACGATAATGACTCAAACCCTAGAACTTCCGGACAGAGGCTGAAAATGCAACAGTAATGCTGCTATGGATCCATCGCAGTCCGTGAGATTATTGCTCTTTATTAAAAGGCGGAAGTGTCTGTATTCCAAGCGATTTCAAGAACAGACAAATGGTAGAGATAACTCACTCGTACTTGAGCTTGAGCCTCTCGTTACAAAATAGTAAAGTGCTTTTCGTGCGAAACGAAAAATTATTACGTCAATTATCATTACTTATATCCAAAATATTCATTTGTTGTTGAAATTCAGATGAGCTCAATTAGGGATATCTGAATACAATTTACTGTAGTTCCTGTTCGATTATTTAAAGAATGTCTGAAGTAATTTATTGTAACAAAAAAGACATACGAGAACAGTATAATAATCATTTTCAATTAGATGAGAAATCTACTGTAGGAGACATGAATGAATGAATACGTTAAGACGTTTCAAGACAACACTGCCTGAAATCTTTGGCAACTCATCGTGCTCATAAACTACGTTTCCGCGAATAAGCATGGGAATTACAGTGTCAACTAACCAGCTAACTACCACTAGCTTTTGAAGTAATAATAAGCTCCGAAAGTCCGGATTTAGTGAAGAAAATCGAGGGGTGCGTCTGAGTTTCAAGCAGTGCACATTTACGTGCACCAAGGAAACTAGTTTTAATTGGAAATGTCTTATTATAACGCTTTAGTATTCTAAAAATAATTTAATGTGGCTAGAACAAAGGCCTTCTTGATATAAATTCCTAAGCTATCTGTTCTGGAACTTCCAGAGAGTCAAAGTCGGCGGAAATATGATTGTACGACGAGGAAAACTTCCGAAGGAGGAAAACCTATCGATAGGGGACGAACACTTTGTAACCTCAACTCTTTCTAAGTTCATTTTCAGTTATACTTAACGTTTGTTATCTCGTTTAAATTTAATAGTATTCGGACCATTTATTAAAACAGGAAAAGTATGATTTTTTGCATTAATTTAAAATTCGATGTTTCGACACTAATTGAGTTCTTTTTAAACGGCTTGTGTCATACCAGTTGGCTAGCTAATTTTCATCATTTCAGTTCATAGATCAGTATTTTTTCTTATTATTGATAATTTGAAAATAAAATGCTATTTGCTTTTGCTAAGTGTTTTCAACAAAGAGGGACCCGAGGTACGTCACAATCTGTTTTATTATTGTGGTTTAATTTTCTTCTTGGATATTATTTTATTATTTATGATATTTTACAAATTGTATTTATTCAGCAGTTGACGCGCCCGGAATTACTTATCAATCAATCCAGACCAGTCGGTAGCTTAAAGCTTGTCCTGACGGTGCGGTGCCCACTGTGGGAAGATAACTGGTTCGAGGAAACTTTCCAAGCCGACGTGTGTCTGCGCCGGATCTCATCATACAGCGGGGAAAGATCATTGCCACCTCCCGTGCTAAAAAAGCATGTAGTACAATTACAGGAATAATAACCATGCAGTTAATGCACCTGAAAACACCAATTAATCAACCAGTCATACTAAGATGCTGCCTGGCCTAGACTGCGATACTATTACAAATTAGCTGTGTTATTTCCCCATTTCTTGGTTTTCTCAAGTACACTGATCTCACGTAAGAGTTTTCCTAATTATTCTAGAAAGTGAGCATTCACTTTATATCTCCTGGGAAGGAGACTTCAATGGTGACAATCTCACTCTCTCATTCTCATCAATTTACTTCTTTTTAATTCGGTGCAACAGTAATTCAAGAAGAAAGGATTCCGTCTTGAACGCTGCGAAGCTTACAGATCTCTTTGACTTTGGAATGTTTGTATCGTGACTGTTGGTTTCAGTTCATACATTCTATAATTGTTTCTTCACAATATATCTTTCTTGCAGACTTAAACGCTTTTACACGTCTATTTTCTGCTCAATATGTTGTACAGAAATGTCAAACTTTTCATAGAGACAAACACCACCATATTCCCTACCGTAATTACTTAGTAGAAGAGATCGAAGATAACCATTTTTTGAAATCCCATTTTTATAAAGATGGTAAAGAATGTTGAATAAAGTGAGTTCTATCTATGTTTAGAATGCTTTTTAATCATCGCAGAGTTGATAATATAACACGTCATCTGCTTTTTAACCAAAATACTCGTGTGGAAACAATCCGAATTGCAGAAATTAAGATCCAAACATATTCAGTTTAAAATAAGTATTTCTTGAATTTCGTTGTTCTTCAAACTAAATCTTTAAATCAAAATACAACATGTTTGATAAATATACTATAAAATTCTATTTATTTGATTTTCTTTTTTATTTTACCGGCCTTCTTTTCTTCAATATAATTGCAATGATCGATTTTTGCTTTCCTTTAGAACTATGTCTATGAAAACGCAACCGCTTTTTCGTCTTTTATGAGTTTTCGTGTTTTGAAAACTTGTATTCGTTTTTCACTCGCATTGTTATATTTATTTTTGTATTCTGCACGTAGAATATGAATTTCACATTAATCTTACTCTTCAAGGCACGAGTTTGAAAACGATGATTAATTATTTAAATATTGTATTTCCGAATTCCACAAATTGATACCCCATTATTAAATTGATGCATTTAACTTTGTTAAGATAATAACGCGTGCCTATTTACAAATTTAGAAAATAAGATTTCCCATGTTTTGGATATCTTAATATTCAATCTTCAGTAGTACAATATAAAGATGGGAGTATTTTTTTCGCCAAACGCTTGTTTTGATCCAAATGTTTACAAATTTAAAACTTTTTAACGACTATATCTGTCAAGATAACATTCTGGTCTCTTCAATCTTTGATCTGAAATTTTAATTGGACTGAAATGTCGACAATATTTCAAGAGAAGTTAATTATTACTTTTTACTCCTGTAAACACATTTGTTGAGTATAAGTATTATAATCCAAACTCACATCATCTAACAAAAGATTTCCACTACCTTCGACGAGTTCTCATTGTTAACAGTTATAATACGGGATAATGACGTAAATATAAAGCAAGATCTCCTCTGCCTCGATTACCTTGAATGCGTGTTTTTTGTACATTATACTTTCTTCATATGTTAGGTAGTCCGATTTCAATATGCGAATCGTGCTAGAAATTTTTAACATTTTTCCTCATTTTTCCCCGACTATGAAGAGTTACCGTAATGGAAATGTAGCGTAATACGATGCAAAGTTGCTTAATTATGCAGTTCATCGACCCCTCTACTTCTTTAAGAAGACAAGGATCAATGTTTGGACAAGAAGACAAGGATCAAAGTTGAGTCGTTTAAGGTGTCCAGAAAAACAATTTCTCTGCGATGAAGCATGTAACTTATTTCTGTAATCATAAATACTATTTTTTCCTTCAATTATTCTTATTTATATACACCTGCCTTCATATTCACTTAAGATAATAAGAAATGTTTATACAGGGAAGAATGTAAGATATTCCTTTTATAATACTGTTCTCTATTATACTCGTATTCCTGTACCCTACGTTATCATTCAAGTGTAGGGCATTGAGTATTGTATATTACGTCCAAGCATGCCATGAATAGGAGGTATGAGCGTTAATAAGACTAAGAAGTAATTAATTCTTGTAATTTCTGCAGATTTCCAAATATTTTTATCTGGAAAAGTAATTCACATTTAACTGAGGAAACTGTGAAAGTTACAGAATTTCCATCCTGGAACTGGCGACCGGAACAACTGGAAACAGCCAAACTACACCGCAAGCGAACATTCCGAGACGAGTAATTTTCTCTTAGTTGGCTCGAAATTATTCCATAGAAAATGTTTCTAATTTTGTTAGTTTCATGTATCATTTCATTTACAAATATGAGTTAGACGTACGATTCTGAACAAAGTCTACTGCTTTGGACGTCAAAACACAAAAGCTATTTCCTAGTTGGGTAAGGGATGGATATACATCCTCCCTCAGCATTTGTTCAATTTCCTCGTAGTGACAAAAGAGTGAACAACTCTTAACGACAGTCACGCTACTTAACAGACCATCTGACGCACAACTCTTTATGAAGTAAAATGCTTGTTGAGGCTACAGATGTGTCATCATCCCTGAGCGCAGAGGTTTGGGAAAACATTTCTAGAAACCATTTTCATAAGCTGTTAACGAAAAACGCTTACATCTCCCAAGAGGAAGTGGCCCGACATAACCTCAAAAACTCTTAGACTCTAGAAGTTTTTGCTTTTAGTTTATTTATTTCTCCTTTTTCTTATTTCTCGATTCTAGTTTTTCCTATCTAAATTTTATGTCTATGGCTTTTTTTATTCCTTACTGTGTCTACTCTCCCTTCGTGATGATACTACTCTTTTTCCATATTTTTATTCATCCCTTTCTTTGCATTTCCTTTTCTATTATTCCTACGAGACATGAAATAATTGTTGACAAATTGTTACTGGGTACCTTGGCACACAATTCAAAAGAAGGGATTTACGCTCCTATTCTGACCTCAACGGTGTGCCGTTTCGATTCGACCTTCACACAGTCACATGATGAGCTGTGTTTCTATGGAGTGTTCCAAAACTTTACAACTTCATGTCCTAGCATCCAAATTTTGACTGAAATGTTAACGCATGTTATCTCCCACCCTCGATCATTTTTTGGAAAAGGAATTGGGTCAGTCCATCGCTGTATGGGATCGCGGAGTAATTGGAGTTTTCGAAAACAATTTTTCAATCGTGAACTTGTTCGTATCTCCAGGAACCTAAAACCATGGTTTTACAAGTAACACCTGAGAATTCAGGTTCCGTTTAATTTATCTACTGAATGTGTATCACGAATCCCAGAAATCCTCAACGGAATTTTCATTCTTCTGAAAAGTCAGTAGTGGGTACATTAAGTGGTTATACCGGGAGAAATGGCTCCGGGCATAAACTGATGTCCCTGCAGTCCCTCTGATCGGGAGGTCCTAGGTTCGAGTCCCGACACTCAGCATTTTCGTCACTAACTTGTCAGCTAGGTCGAATTCAATCGCTGTCTGGAGGAGAATTCTAACCGCCGGCTGCTCTGATCGGTAGTTTTCCGTGGTTTCTCGGATCAACATTAGGCGAATGCCGGAGCGGTTCCCTAACAAACGGGCCATGGACCGCGCGCGATCTTTCCTACATCTTCCTTTCGTCCTATCCTCTCCCCTTATACACGCTTACACTAACATGCGGATTCCGCGCTCGACTGTCGTACCGAACGGACCTCGCTTATCGTTGTGAACAGTGATAGCCGTGTGAACCAGCGAAAATCTTGTGGACTGTGGAAACAGTGCCACTAGTGAGTGCTACGTATTATGCACAACGGGTACTGCCCGACAACCGGGCAGATCATCAGTAATGCCTTAACAACACTAAATAGTGATTATTCCATCCCAGAACTCAACGTATCGATGTTGTATGAAGAAGCAACGGAAACCATCAGTTCAGAAGTTACATCAATGGAATCTCAATCAAGCCAAACAACAATGGGACCTCAGCCAAATCAACAGACCTCGTTCGGACAGCAAAACCTGGACTCATTACAAGGTAACGCTTCAGGCCAACATGCCGCAGGGCAAAATTTAAAGCGTCCTTCTGATGATGTTACCTCGGCTAACGAAACAAAACGGTCTAATCTGCAATCAAAGCAAGCCAGCATAGACAGTTCAATGCAGTATTCATATTCGGTCCCCACTGGCAACAGATTTCAGCCACTGAGCAGTGAACTAGAACCCAACAATCAAAATTGGTTTAGTTACATAAATGAAACCTCGCCAAGTGTGTCAGAATCTGTTAAAATCCCGCCAATCTATGTCGCAAATATAACTAACATCACGAACTTTAGCAAGGAAATCAATACCAAAGTGACAAATAGTTTCACACTTCAATTCATAAATAATAGAGTTAAAATACAACCAGAGAAAATCAGTGACTTCAGAGACATAACCAAATATCTAATAAACACAGGAAGACAATTTCATACTTACAAGGACCCAGCAAATAAGAAATTCTCAGTTGTATTCAAAAACCTACACACATCCATCACAGAAGAGGAAATATACACTGAACTGAAAGAGAAACACCCATCACTCATTAAAGTTACCAGACTCCGAAAAGACAATAACCCAATTCCAGTAATAGCAGCCGAATTCAGTGGGGAAGAAAACATAGAAACTATTTTAGAAATAAATCAAATTTGTAATCTCATTGTAAAAGCTGAAAGGAGAAGGAGACCTAAAGGCCCCATTCAATGCATGAGATGTTTAGACTTTGGCCATACAAAAAATAATTGTAATCATAAAATAGCATGCATTTATTGTTCCAAAAATCATTATTCTGCAACTTGCCCCCATAAAAATGAACCATTCAAATGTTATCATTGTCAAGGAAACCACCGAGCAGACCTCAGAACAGTAGAATGCCCTTATTATAAAAAAATCAGCCAAAACCCTAACCTCAACAGTCCCCAAAATAGAACTAGAACCAATGAATCTTCAACAGCGCCACCTCAAAATACCCAAACTAACTTTCCCGGACTGAGAACCACTCAAACCATCCCCAACTTTACACACATAAACAACAGAAACACAACTCAAAATTTTCATCAGCGTAACAACCCCCAAAATCTAAACTCTCATGCACACACAAACGAGAACAGTTTTCTCAACTCCCTGATCAACACGATAGCTACTCACATAATCAATATAATCAACTCAATTATACCATCCATAATAAGTAACATACAATCATCCATCTCAGCATACATTAATAATAATTATGCAACAAACACAAATTAATAAGTTAACCATGCTCAATTGGAATGCAAATGGATTGATCAATAAAGTCAATGAACTAAAATACTTCTTGCAAGATAAGAAAATTGACTTTGCATGTATAACTGAAACACATTTAAACAGCAGTGTAAAATTCACCATACCAGATTATAAAGTAATCAGGACAGACAGACAAAATAATAATGGAGGAGGAGTAATGATACTCATAAAGAGCACAATATCATGCTATCAAATAATACTACCACCAACCCCTGGTATTGAGACAGCAGCAATTAAGTTCAATAATAACAACAATCTGGAAACTACACTAATAGTAGCATATAAGCCCCCCAATATAAAAATCCAAAATACCAATCTCAGCGGTATTATTAATCAACACACTCCAACAATAATCTTAGGAGATCTTAATGGGAAACACATACAGTGGGGAAGTAAAAGTAATAATTCAGCTGGGACACAATTACTACAATTAATAAACTACCACAAACTTAATATAATAGCACCCAATGAACCAACCTACTACCCATATGATCACTCTAGGAACCCAGATATATTAGACATAGGTATAACAAATATACAACAAACATTTTTCTCCACAGTACACCATGAAATGGACTCAGACCATCTACCAGTAATAATAACAACACAACATCCACTCCCCACACACTCACCCATTCCTCAGATCAACACACACATAATCAATTGGCAAAAATTTAAAAATAATGTAAAAATATCCATCCCAAAATTTAAAATATTAAATACCCCTCCAGAAATAGACCAAGCAATAACAATACTCAATACTATTATATTAAGTGAACTACAGAACAGTAAATCAAACAAATCACTTATAAACACACACAATAAAAAAATGAACTACCCAAAAGCATAAAAAATTTAATCTACACAAAGAATAAAACAAGAAGATTATGGAATCACACTAGAAATCCTGAAGTGAAAAAGGAACTAAATCTATTAACCTATATTACCAAAAAAACACTTTTCACTCACAAACAGCAACAATATAACACCATGATCCAAACATTAAGCTCTAGTAACAATACATTGTGGCAGTTCAAAAATAAAATACTTAACAAAAAGAATACCATTCCTCCACTTAAAACTAGCACAGGCAAAAAATTCTCACCTTTTGAAAAAGCTGAAACCCTAGCAAAACATTTTGAAGATACATTCAAACCCAATGATTCCCACCCACACAACCTACATCAAACAATCACACAGATAGGAACATCTCCTAATTATGATGTACCCTCCAGAATCAGATTCACATCTCCACAGGAAATAACAAATATAATAAAAGCACTCCCCAATAAAAAGGCCCCAGGACATGACAGAATAAACAATAAAATACTCAAAAATCTACCAAACCAAGCCATAGCATTCCTAAATAATATTTATAACTCTTCATTAAGAACAGGATATTTTCCACTTTTATGGAAACACTCTATAGTAATACCCATACCAAAACCAAACAAAAATCCATCAAATGTAGAAAATTATAGACCAATAAGCTTGTTACCCTCTTTATCAAAAATTCTAGAGAAAATCATTCAGAAAAGACTCAACAATTACCTCAACAAAAATGGTATCATCCCAGACATCAATTTGGATTCACAGAAAAGCTATCAACCACTCATCAATTATTAAGAATCACTGAACATATTCATACAGCATTCCAGAGAAAATTACACACCATATCAACCTTTCTAGACATTTCCCAAGCATATGACAGAGTATGGCATGAAGGTCTCATGTACAAACTTAAAATTAATGGTACACCCAAGTACTTAACCAACATCATCAATAGCTTCATAAGCAATAGAACCTTTGCAGTTTCAATAGATAAACATCTCTCAAACCCCAAACCAATTTTGGCTGGACTTCCTCAGGGCTCCCCATTGTCACCTATACTATTTAATATTTACACTGCTGATATCCCTACATCCAACACAATCAATATAGCACAATTTGCAGATGATACAGCATTGTATTGTTCTAGCACATCACTTGATATTTTAAGAAACACAATACAACAATATCTAAACCAAATCAGTGCTTGGTCAAACAAATGGAAAATTAAATTAAATCCATCCAAATCAACAGCAAAAATCTTTTCATTAAAAACCATTTCAACACCACCACCTCTCACACTGAACAATAACATTATTCCTTGGACTCCACAAAACAAAACAGTGAGATATCTAGGACTACACTTAGACACTAGACTTAACTGGAAAGAACATATAAACATTAAAACACAACAAACAAAAGTCAAACTAATCCAATTAAAACCATTAATAAACAACCACAGTAAAATAACAATAGAAAATGCTAAGCTCATATATACAACAGTAATAAGACCCCTAATGCTCTATGCCTGTCCTGTCTGGATTAATGCAGCAAAAACCAATATCCATAAATTACAGGTCATACAGAATAAATTCCTGCGAACAATAACCAATGCACCCTGGTTCATCACAAACAAACAACTTCATAAAGAAATTCAAATAAAACCTATCATACATCACATCACCAAGTTATCCCATAATTTTTATAACAATTTACCATCAATTACACAACTATCCCAATATAACCTAGGCAAAGCACCCAGAAACGCAACCAGAATAAAAAATAGATTTCCCAAGCATGTTTTTTATATACAATTTGCCAATTTGGATGATTCCTTGTGAGGTGCTCAGTGGGTTTCCTCTCCCTAATAATTAGTTTGTAAAGAAGTAATAGTTTAGTTTTTTAACGTAGATAATAAGCATCAAAAAAATGTGAGAAAGTTTGTATTGCTAAACTGAGCCATGTATAATCTTCAAAATAATAAAAATTATTAAAAAAAAAAAAAAAAAAACACTAACATGCACCACACTATCACAGATGCCGGAAGACCGGTCGGGAGCTAAGAGCTTGTCCTGGCTGGGGCGGTGCTCGGCTGGTGGGAGATATCTGGTTGGGGAAAACCCCCGCCAGCCGACGGTAGGTCGGCGCCGGAACTCGCCATCAAGCGGGGGAAGACCACCGCCACCTCCTAAGAAAAACATGAACTGCGTTTACGGGACTAATGACTGTAGTACTTGACGCTCCCAGAATCACTAACAACCAATCAAACATCAATTGAGTGTTTACAAGGGTTTTCAGCCTTCAACTTCTTTCTTGAAGAAACATCACCAGATTTCATATTAATAAAATTGACGCAATATGGCCAGTAAAACCTTTTGCGATTTTCCATTAGATGCTAAAATTATTTACAGAAAAAATTACGGCCTGATGTTCGAATCGAAAGAAGTAACGATCGTATGTCCCGTCCTGTATATTTCCCATCCATACCGCGTAATTCTAATGATGCAGAATTTAAGGCGGAACTGTGTCTTGATTCAAATCAATTGCAATTTCATGATGGACTTGGGAATCCTACGTCCCTGACAGTGGATCCATTGGACGAATAGATTTCCCCTGCTTCATCATTACACAATCGCAGTCACTCCATTCAATGAAAAAGTGTAGGTCATTCGACGCATTTATAGGCATACACTGATTTTATATAGACGTGCTATGTGTTTTAAGTTTCTGAGGTATGCCAAAAACTATATTTTATTTAATATTTGAGAAGTATTTATGATAAAAGGGGGAGGCGCTATCAACGTTATCGATGCTTCTAACTTGGGTCCCTATGTTCTTGACATGTCACTAGAGAAGAAAACAAGAGTTGTTTAGGTAAAATGAGGTGTATCAATATTTTCTGATTTTTATACTTGTCAAATTGAAAGTTTTGAAAATTAAAAATATCACCGGTAACTCCAAACGGCCAGGTTATGAAGTGCTTGACATCCTGAAACCTGTGCTTGGGTATTTATAATATTACTGAGGATTAAACGAAGACTTCTTGTTAGACTCATGCGATTAAATTGGTAGAATGTGAAATAAGAAGTGGATTAAGTTTTACGCACATTTTGGAAGTCTGTACGATTTCGACCTATGGAGCACAGGTAGCCAGAGGAACAACGTATCAATGGCGTAAAAATGTATTTTGTAGATTGCGACCTAAAAACCCTTACTGAGGTTCCAAAATTGCCGTTCAAAGAAATTGCCGGTTTTCGAGTTCGTGATGGCGACGTGTGTTGTAGCTTATAATGTGTTGCGGGAGTTGCATGTAAACCTGCTAAATTCAGGTAGTATCATCCACAATGTTCTTTTTCTTTCATTCGTGAGTTTTAATTATTTTTAAGTACTACTGGAAGTAATTGCATACCCGATAGCTGCATATTTACGAGATTTCGTGACAATGGTTATAAATCGGTCAACTTTCAACTACATAGTCTATCGACTCCTATCTTGTTGAGATCCAGACTTATTCTTCCCCTTTACACTTATGAAAAGCAAAGGAAGTAACTTACACAATCATACGAGGTTTCTTTAGGCTCTATACTTCGAAACTGGGCAGGCTAAAAAGTTCAATTACACAGCACATTTCTAATGGAAATTTCCGTCACTGATACATCCGTGAGATTTTTCCACTGGTCGCTGATGGCGGCACGGTCACAGTGGTTAACAAAGTTAAAGGCCCCAAGCCTCGGATATTTTAGCGCTTGTTTGCTCTCTCTCGTGTAGCTGACGCGTTGGAGACGAAGATATATCTTTTATTTAACAGTTTATTTAAATACTGTTAAGCAATTCATATTTCAAGCTCTCATAAAAGTAATATTTTTCAAGTTTAATGTTGCATTTCCATTTCTCATTCATCATTTTATATGCTCTTTTTTAAATATGATTTTCAACAATACTGTACCAAGCCCTTAGGATATTTCAAAATAGGCAAATTTGTCTTCTCTCTGACATATCCAGACGAACGGGCACATGCTTGCTTTGGTATGATGAAAATAATTGCGAATTAGTAACATCTATATCGGTTTGATTGATTAGTGATTACGGGTTTGTCGACTGCTAAAGACATGTCACGTAAGTGTAGTGCAGAGAGGTGGCGGGGATCTTCCCCCGTTGGATGGTGCGACCTCGCGCCGATCTACAGTCAGCTAGCCCGGTTTTTCCCCGACGTGGAATCTCCCACTAGCGGGGCGGGACACCGTCCCAGGCGGGACAAGCTCTAAGATCCCGACTGGTCTTTCGGCATGTGTGGTAGTGTAGTGCATGCAAGCGTAAATGTCGGTAAGTAAGGGATGAGGTTTGGACAAGGAAGTGAAAGGAAGGAACCCGCGGTCTGAGGCTCTTTTTTAGGGCGCTGCTCAAGACTTCACCTGGTTCTGATCGGAGAAACCACGGAAAACTACCGATCAGAGCAGCCGGCCGCTACAATTCTCCCCCAGACAGCGACAGAACTCGACCTAGCAATCTAGTTAGACTCGAAAATCCTGCTACCGTCGGAACTCGAATCTAGGACTTCCCGGTCAGAGGCACTGCAGGGACATTAGATGATGCCCTGAACCATCTCTCCCGGTCTATTTCAATTTATTTGCAAAGAAAAATACAGTTATTAATTTCCTTCGCCTTGTTTCGCCATTCTGGCCACTGCGCAGCGCTCCCACCGGGCATGGGACGCCTCTGGCGGAAAGTAGCGGTCGGAGCAGAGCTGTGAGGCGTGCGGCGCCGAAGCGGGCACCTGTTCCGCAGGAAACGCTTCCGTGAACGCGCGTTTTTTCTCTCGCTTTGCCCCTCCGCGACGGCCGCTGCGAGAGCCACTACTTCCATGCGTTCCCAGCCCCATAGCGGTGTTTATACTGTAACGGTTTTATAGTTATCGTAATAAAGAATAAATTATATATATATATATATATATATATACTTTCGTCCCACGCTGGGACTGCGATCTGTAACGTATGTAATAAATTGATGGTTAAAATTTAAAAAAAATGTATTATATATTGATATTTTTTATTAATAACTTCGCCTGCACTGGAGTGCTATATGAACGGTTTCTATATTTTTGGTAAAAATAATTAATAAATATTTATATTCTTCCTCGCAAAAACGTTGAGGTTGCCAACTAAAAGTTCTTACTTTTATTACTTCTTAATTTACTCCGTCTCCGAATGTATTTGTTTATTTCTTCCTTTGCCTCTAACATAATCCAACGATTTACAGAACAATTTATTTTGTGCGAGTCCGCGAAGCAGCCCCGCAGAAAAACTGGACATTATCGTCAGTTTTGGAACAAGATGCGAGGGTAGGGAAAGGAATATTTTCACTAGTTTTGGAACCAGATGCATGGTTTGATGTTGTTAGCTAATTTCATCTCCAACCAACAACTCAAAGAAAACCATAAGATTTCCAAGTTCAACGTTGTCACCGTTTCACCTTGGAAATTCTATTTTATTTTCAATCAAAATAATTACCTTTTCCGGCGATCTTACCGTACCCCTAAATTGCTATCACAAATACCAAATAGGAGATTTTCTGGCAAAAATCGCCATTTTCCAGCGCACGATTACATCACTTTCTCTTTTTAACTTCGTAAGGCGAGAAAGTAACAATTACAAAATACTAAATGTTAAAAAACCTTGGGAAAAACAAAGCAAAATACTAATGAAAAACCCTCTTCATTATTTTATCCCGGTCTGTCTGTTGTTTCAGACAGTTCTTCAGATCCGACTCAATGCAAATAAATATCACTTTTTTTCCTAATTCCTTCACTTGTTTATCGTAAACATGTTATTTCCTGGGTTATTAAAATAAGTTCAAGTATTGTTTTGACGCATTCATATGGATCATCACAAAACGAAATGCAACTATACAATGAAAATTGAATTTTTACTTTCTTGCGAACGAAGAACAGAGAAACAACTCTAACTCGTTTAGTGAGTATCTTGCTCCCACATGTAGTAAATTACTTCTTTAAATACGTTGTGAAGACAGAATCCACATTTTGTGGGTCCTTGGTACAAAAAAAGTCTTTTCTATAAAGTCCGTCCGTCAACAACGCGCATAATAGTTCGCCTAAATTTTAGTCACATCAGAACACTAATAACTTACTGGACTCTTTAGTTCAACATACGCCTTGAATGCGAACTCAACTTGCTCAAGCTATCATTTTGTGATCTACGGATTTTCTACCGCCATTCTGTATCCTATATGCTTCATATGCTGTATCGTATATGCTTCATAATATTTTTTTCCGTCAGATATGTGCAGGTCATTGTATTGATCCACCATGTTCTTTGAACGAGGGACCCCTTGAAATAAGTTCGGTTGTAGACCATTCACCACTGACCGCAATTCGCGATAAAAAATTTATGAATTATAATTACTGCCGAACTAAATGATGGTGTGGCATTAATTTATTTCTTTATTTATTCATTCATTCAAGTAAAAGATAAAATAGTTAATTATTGAATTGACTCGGTCTCGATTTTATAACAAGTTATTATTACATGGATTCCAGTTTGACTATAGTCCAAAACTTAAAGAGATAAGGAAATCTTGTTGACAATTTGGTTTCGCTTAACACATACTATTTCACACGCACTGGCCATATCTTGCATTCCAAGAGCCCGAGCAACACCGTGGGGATTTCCCTAGTGGCGCGCATTTGTGTAGACCCTAGTCGAGAAATTCCCAACGTGGCTGTTCGTAAGCCAGTGAAATGGAAGTTGCTTTGTTTTTCGTACACGTACTTTCTAGACATCTCCGGTGGAAGATAGCAGAGATCATGGGAAATAATATGGTACTGAATTACATTAAGTACTACGACGTAAAACACCTTTTTAAATTGATACTTTGTGAAACATATAAACTTTGAAAGATGGAAGATTTGTAGTGATGTTGCTTCACACTGCTCCTTTTAATTGTAGTGTGAAATAGGTGAATGGTACGATTAGCTAGTTATCTAGAAATTATTTATTCCTACCATTGAGTATTTCATCTCTCATTTTCTTGTCTCTATCTTTTGGTTGGACTTGCCAAAGCTTAGAACGTCATATCCTTTAATTTTCAATTGATTCATTTAAGAATTATTGAATTATTTTGGAAACACGAATAGCTACTTTTATATATTGTTAAAATATTTATGTTGTTAAAATTGGCTTTAATTTTGATCCATTATCAATAATGCTCTTATGTAGTAAATTATCCAAAGTAATACATGTAACATTATCTTTTTTTAAACTAGTCAATTAGCGTTTAATAACTTCAGTTTCCTTTAAAAGCGGCAGGCACAATGAGTAACGCGGACTTCCCTTATAATAAGTAAGTTTCCATGTCAAGGAGGACGTTAAGGCTAATGAGCTCTTTTTCAGTTTCAATTCCTTTCAATGACGTCTATTGCAAGATGGGTTTTTACATTCCTTATTTTACAGTACGTTTTTACTGAGTTAATCGAATATGTTATGTAGTTTATAGTGGGGAAATGTAAAAAGTTTATCTTTCAAATGTGTAACTTTTCGCCTTCCCCTTCACGTTTTTCTTGAGGAATTGTAACGTTTTTTCTGCTTTATGACGATCGATTCTGGATGCTCAGAAACGATTTCTGACAAAATAGTGCTGTTTAATGTGCGAAGAGTCGGAGGGGATAATTTCTGCCCCCTCCGTGAGAAATTTCAAACAATTTATCGTAAGTAAATATATAATGTTTTACTACCCTAAAAATTTACTATTTATAAAATACCTTTTGAAAAGGCTGCTGCTGTGACTAAAATAAAATATTACAGTTATGCTGCTCATGGAAAATTCCTCCATTTTAATTGTGATGTTATTCCTAGTGAGTGGTTATTTGCGAAATTAATTAAATTAAATTTTCAAAAAAAATTGTAAGTTTAACTCTTGGTGCTACAAAATTGCAGACCTATGTAATACTCACTCAAACATATGTATTGACATGAATATTTGTTTTAAATTTCCCTATTAACATTACCTTTCATCCAGTGCAAGACAAATGCAATCCATCAGTGATCACTAATTAAGGACGGAATCGCGAGTCCTTTCTGTCCTAACTAGAAAGTATTTTTTCAAACCCAACATTCGAGTGCTTATTGCGGTTCAGCCATTCGGAATATCCAAGAAATTTATTAGACAAAATATACTTACAATTGCGAACCCTTTCTTGCCCCTCCCGAATTCCACCACAGTTTATTACGTTTAATTCTATCCATATCCTCGAGGTGCGATGGAAATCATCATTAACATTTTGATTAGCTCGCCAAATTATTGAGTGCTTTCTTCCTCTGACACTTTTTGCTTGTATCTAGTGTCCCCGCATGGGGATCGTGGCTGGGTAAGTGGACACGATCTCTGGTGGAGAGTTGCAGACGACCGCACAGACCCTTGGAAGCACTCACGGCTTTAGCTTCAAGGTCGAGGCAGTGAGTTGCCGAGCATTGCCAGGTAACCCACCAGTTGGGCCCCTGATGCGTCGATCTTATGGCAAGATTGGGTAAAGGATATCATTCGGGATGCTCTGGAATCCACATTTAAAAGTCCGGTGGGATACCTACAGTCAGGTTGCCCTGGTTCTGGCGATACTCACATCAATAGCCTAAAGGTGTAGGCAGCGAGGAGACGGGAAGGAGTCTCCGAGCCGCTCGAACCTTGGTTCGAGTGGCTCCTGTAGGGCTCCGGATTCGATTTGGCGCGATACTCTAGGCAAAGAGAAGGGACTTGTCCCGCTGCTTGTAAGTAGCGCATTGATTCGACTCCTGGACCAGCTGTAAAGCTAGTAGCTCTGAGCTGGCAGGGCGGCTCCAACCCAGGCATTGAATGGGGGGTTGCCGTGAGGCCACACTGCGTTCCGGCGGGACCCGGATGCCAGCCTGGTGGCGTATTTGTGTGTTGTCGGGGGGTTAGGGTAAGAGTAAAAGGGAGTTAGAGTAAGAGGAAAAGCTCAGGGAGCAACCCCGGGGACTTGTGCCCGCTGGTAGAACAAGTAGGTGTGTTGAGTAGTAGCCCAGGCAGGAGGTACACTGCAACTCTGTGTGGGTGTGACAGCGGAAGTTGAATAAAATGTGACTAACTGAACCCCTGCAGTTATGTAGTACAAAAGGAAGAGCTGTTGCGCGTCACATGTAATTACGATCAAATAATTTTAATATGTTATTATTTTTATGTATGTTAATAATTTATATATTTGCCTTTAAAACCTGTTAATAAGAGCAAGAGATAATACATCTAGCGATCATTATCTTTCACTTAAAGCAAAATTCACAAAATTTGGCTGAGAGAAACCTGAAATTTCTATCTAAATGAAGACCTTATTTGATTCAATTTTTGACAGACTTTCTTTAACTTCCCGATAAGTCGCTTTGGGGTCATAAGGTAGTCGCGTACAGCACTCTTACTGCAGCTGTAATGTAATAAGTGCATGCACTGGTATGTCAGTCGCATAACCCTCTGCGACCAGCCCACCGTAACGCGAGTGAAACAACCGCCAAGATATCCTTGTCAAAACGGAGATACACTTCCTTGTGAACTCTTGTAAATACCCCTGTACTCTGTCAGTGTACATTCTCCATTATTTATAATATCCAGTGCTCATATCACAGTCAGTATTTCTCAGTCAATATATAATAAGATTATTTAAATTAGTGTGTAGGATGTGGAAAAGTTTTATTTACAGGGCTTCTAATTTTTCATTTCTTTTTGGAAGAGCTTAGGAAGGAGTAGTGATTGATTGATGTCTCCGGGCACTCAACTGCAATAGTCATTAGTCTCGTTAGTATTGTGAATGTTTTTTTCGATGGAGGTGGCTGTGTTTCTCCCCCGCTATGGTTTTATCTGGCCCCAACCTACACGTTAGTTTCCCCTCTCAGGTATGTCCCCCCAGCGGGTCATTGCCCCAGTCGGGACAGAATTTAAGCTCCCGACAGGCGGGGTATTGAAGTGTATGTAAGTGTGTGTTTAAGTAGCGGGTGAGGATATGACAAGGAAGAGGAACGGACGATCGCGCGCGCTCCGTAGTCCATTTGTTGAGATACTGCTCCGGCATGTTGTTGATCGGAGAAACCACGGAATACTACCGATCGAGCAGCCGGCCGCTAGTATTCTCCTCCAGACACAGCAGCTGAATTAGACCTAGATATACAGTTGGTATCAAAAATCCAGGTAGTGCGCGCCGAGACACTAAGCCTAAGACCTCCTGGTCAGAGTCGCTGTAGAGAGCGGCAATACTGCCGCTGAGCGTGGCGGGACGTGGCGAGGCGGGGCGGGGCGCGGCGGGGCAGAGCGAGGTGGAGAGGAGTGGAGCGAAGCTTGCATGAGGCGTGGTGAGACGTGGTGTGGTGATGCGCGATGGGGCGGGGCGAGGAACGTCGGGGCGGAGAGGAGGCGTGGTGGGAGGGAGGGAGGGAGGGGGAGAGGTGGGCGGAATTGTGCTTGCATGAGGCGTGGAGGGGTGGGTGAGGTAGTGTGATGCGCTAGGCGGTGTGGTGCGAGGCGGTGCGGGACGGGGCTGGGAGGGGCAAGATAAGGCAGGACTTGGAGGTGGATTGGGAGGGCGGGACTGAATGGGACAGGACAGAAGGGGGCGGAGAGGGCCAAGGTGGGACGGGATGAAAGAGGAGGGATGGGCGGGGAGGGGAGACGCGGGGCGGGCCGGACGGAACGGGACGGGGTTGGAATGGTAGAGGAGGGGGGAGCGGGACGGGGAGCGGGACGGGGAGCGGGACGGGGAGCGGGACGGGGAGCGGGACGGGGAGCGGGACGGGGAGCGGGACGGGGAGCGGGACGGGGAGCGGGACGGGGAGCGGGACGGGGAGCGGGACGGGGAGCGGGACGGGGAGCGGGACGGGGAGCGGGACGGGGAGCGGGACGGGGAGCGGGACGGGGAGCGGGACGGGGAGCGGGACGGGAAGGCGAGACGGGGAGACGGGACGGGGGGAGACGGACAGGAGGCGGGACGGGGAGGCGGGACGGGGAGACGGAACGGGGAGACGAGACAGGGAGACTGGACGGGAAGCGGGACGGGGAGCGGGACGGGGAGGCGGGACGGGGAGACGGAACGGGGAGACGGGACGGGAAGCGGGAAGGAGAGCGGGACGGGGAGGGGGACGGGGAGCGGGACGGGGAGCGGCACGAGGAGACGGGACGGGGGGACGGGACGGGGAGACGGGACGGGGAGACGGGCCGGGCCGGGCCGGGCCGGGCCGGGCCGTGCGGGGCCGGGCGGGGCCTTCGAGGTTCCGGGCGCCGGCGGCGGGCCAAGCCGCGGGCGAGGCCGAGCGGCGTGCGCGCGCGCGTAGGACCGCTGAGGATGCCGTGCCATGTAGGTCGTGCGCGTGTCGCCTTCGCTGGCTGGCCGAGCGGCCGTCCGGCCGGCCGCCCGCGCGCCGCGATTCGTGTCAAGGCCGCGCCCGCGCCCCTCCGCGCTCGCTTCCGACAGCCCCAGAGAGCGAAAGCGGCGGCGCGCACTGGGCCGCACGGGCGGGATGGCGCGCAAGTCCCCAAGGAAATAACAAACAAATATAGAAAAAGAACTAGTTGGACCCATGCTGACATTACGCACTTTTTTAAATTATTCATTTAAGTGTGAAAATTGCTTTTTATTGGAACCCAACATAGAACGTTTGACGCCAACCGTGTTGAGTGGGAAACCCCTCCAAAAATGTGTACACACACACACACACACACACACATACAAAGACTCACAATTACCCCATTAATTGATTTATTCATTCGCTAGTTTCTCTAACATTCAGAGTGAGTTGTATACAATTTTAGCCGATTTTAACTTTTAAGTTTTAAAACGTACCTACCGTACAAATCTGATTGTTGTAGAATTGGAAGAGTGGTAATTTTCTAGCTAGTTGTAATACAATTACGGCGGTTTTGTGTCGAAGGTTTGTTCTAAATTATTTACATATAAGATGATGATTTGCGAAATTAATCTGTGCTTTTAAAATGGTAAACAATTTCAATGTTCTTCAAAATTTCTACACGCATTTGCAGCTCATGAACGACAACAATACTATAAATTCATTAAAGGAAACTTGTATTTCTTAATTGACTTACGTGAAAAGGAACTATACTATACCTTTAAAATGTTTTCATTTTATTGTACGTTTCATTCCGTTAGTTGAAAATATTGATAAACAGGTTTTGTGAACTTCTCATCGTAAAAGTAAACGTTTGAAGTAAATAGAAGATTTCAAAAAGAAATCGTCGAAAAACAGCACATTAATTTCGCGTTCCTTGTTCTTTGATACTGAGCATTGTATTTTTAGTATTTGATTGAATGCTTCCTTGAAAATAATTGTGCTCAAATTGACAATAAAGGTGGAGTGGTTCCGGGCCACTGTGCGGCGCGCGGCGTGGTGGAAGGAGTGGGATCGCGATGTCTCGCGGTCGCGGCTTCGCTGTTTCATCTGCGCTGCGAGGGCGGGAACGGTGCGGGGAAAGCCGCGTTTCCTCGCGGTCCGGGCTCACGAGTTTGGGAATCTTAAAAATAAAAATAGAAAGGGGAACTTATCCAATAGGTGCGTGGTTCAGGCGCCTCTCTCCGATGAATCGTGTGGTATTTACAGTTAGTAACAGTCTTGTTTGTACAGTCCATAATTTGCTCGAAAATCTTTAATTTTAAGTGGAAAATTAACCCTTAAGTGGTGCACCAGGGTCCTGGGGACCCTTCATGATTTCTTTTGCTTCATAATTTTGCCGCAAAGAATTCTACGCAACCGAGGCTCCCATTAAATTCTCTTCAGTGTTTCGACTAACCTGTCTAATGTTTGTCCATGATCTGATTAGTGCTCCGGTGTGCTGCTATAAAATTATATATTTGTCGGCAACGGTAAGGGTCCCATAGACCCTGGTACTCCATTAGTGTAACTATTTTGGCTTAGTGTAATCTGCTTTGTTTTATATATACAATTGTTCTCAGGTCATTAATTGCTTATGAAAAGTGTCTTATACCAATATTTAATGCTTGTACCTGGCAATCTGTAAACATTGCATAGACTGAACATAATTTATCTTTCAAATTATGGTATTTACAAAAATGTCCCCACTGCTCTCCATCCTTATAACCAACTATATAACAACAATGAAAATATATATTCAAATATACTTCCAAACCAAAAATATAAATATAATCCATTCAAGAAACAATACCCATACAACAATATACATTTCTCTTGTTATTTTTTATAAACATTTGACGATGTTCCTAATGCTGATGGTTTTTACTTCGTTGTATTAATATATGAATGTATTCCAAAATTCATGCAATACCTTTTTTATTTTATTTAAGGCATTGTCATAACAAATAATAATAATA
The DNA here is from genome assembly GCA_031308135.1 of Acheta domesticus. Classification (NCBI taxonomy): domain Eukaryota; kingdom Metazoa; phylum Arthropoda; class Insecta; order Orthoptera; family Gryllidae; genus Acheta; species Acheta domesticus. The sequence continues at coordinate 142,865,858 of JAHLJT010009419.1, read as the reverse complement.
ATAATAATAATAATAATAATAATAAGAAGAAGAAGAAGAAGAAGAAGAAGAAGAAGGAGAACTTGTCTAAACTCCCAGGTAATTCAAAAGACTGGGAAGTGCAAGAAATCGCTTTATTTGGAACAACCCACATTTTGCGCAAAGTATTGTAGAGGCACCGACAGTCCCTAGATCTACTCCTTAGGTAGCTGGTTGCAACCTGGAGTAGATTTTATATTCAGCCGACACATAACATCTTTAGTCGTGATTTAGAGGAATAATAATAATAATAATAATAATAATAATAATAATAAACTAGTAGTTATTTTATTTTCAAATTTCAAAATAACTCAAAGTCTCTGAATATTTCCCCTAAGTAAATCAATAAAATAAAGTATAAAAGTCATATCCTTGTATTTTCACTCGTGATAAAACTTCATTTTAAGTCAGGGTCCCCAGGTCCCTGGTGCTCAAGTTACGTAATAAAAAAAGGTGCTCCAGTTAAGGGTTAATACTAATGAAAAATATATTACAAGATAATTGAATAATTCCAGTTAAATAAAATGTCACTTTGTGTATCTAGACAAAAGGGCCTTAAATTTGAAATTCACCGACACATTTACTCGCTCCGGAACCAGCCGCTAGGAAGGTTTCCAAGCAACAACATGTGCTGGTGAACTTAAAATTCAAGGCCGTTTTGTCTAGGTGTACAAAGTTACATTTTTAATTTAACTGGAATTATTCAATTATCTTAGAATATATTTTTCATTAGTATTAATTTTCCACTTAAAATTAACGATTTCCGAGCAAATAATTTACTGTACAAACAAGACTGTTACTGTTTGTGCTGGTCGATTTCCTTCTCGCCGACATGCGGGGTCCCCCCTTCCATGTGTGTCCCCCAGCGCAGCGGGGCCCCTCCCCAACCGTTTGGCCTCCCGCCATGGGCAGAAGTGTTTTGTGCGTGAGTGAAAATGAATGTGCGAGTCAGGGGAACGGAGAGGACAAGGATGAAAAAGGCAAGATCGAGCACGGACCTTGGATCGTTTGTTGAGGTTCTGCTCGGGCATTTGCGTGATCCGAGAAACCACAGAAAACTAGAAATGAGAGCTTTCAGCCGCTAGAATTATTCTTCTCCAGCCAGTGGCTGAATTCGCACAAAATCTGTATTTGAGACACTGTAGAAAATTCGTTTCCGACGAGACTCGAACAACAAAACTCCCCAGTGAGAGAGGCAAAGGATGCTATTATTGAGCCATCTGAGACGGTAGAAAATTAAGAAAGCTTTTAAGGAGATTGACAGTATTGTTCTGATAAGGGATGGCATCTGTGGAATGGTGTAAATTAATAGATTTTGCAGTTTATCTTCGAACACTTTAAGATTATTTTTCTGGCCACATGAAATTCTCGCAGGATACGCGCATAAAAACGTAATTAAATCGCTCCTCAAAAAATCTGTCTTCCTCCTCCAAAAGTCGTGAGAATCTTCAGCAAAATTACTCAATAATTAACCTCAAAAACACCTTTAAACTTGAATGACTATTTTTGAATATTGAGTTGACACAAACTGATAGAATTAGAAGACCCGAGGTAAAGAAAGTTTTGATTTTGTATTGGCGAAAGTGGGGAAAATGTAAGTCATTACACGACAGTAACATGGTACTTTTGTAATAAATGAAAGAAAGGAAAGAAATACTTCTAGAAAAGTTCCAATTTGTCAGAGAATCTGTGATTACTTGTGCATTCCACTAGACATACTAGTGCGTAAGAAAGATTTTGTAACAAATAATGAAACATTTTGTCAATGTAATTTTGCACATCATTTTATATTAAAAACGATTACATTTTCAAATATAAATAGTGATTCGCATTGAAGTTTAATTGTATTTTTTATTTATTATTCTTTTATTAATTTTATTTTTATCAGCCTATTATGAGTAATACGTTCAACTTACATAGGTCTTTATTATTTGAACGAGCATCTTCTTGTTGTAACTGACTTAGTTGTTGGGGAAAATCCTTGCTGGACTTAGTGTGAAATACAAGAAGAGCTGGCTTTTGTCCCCGCAAATGCTTTGGCGGAGCGGCCACTGATGTGTCGCTTCGGAGCCTACACTTTCGCTGGATTGGCCCACGAGCTGAAGTGCAACGTCATCCTTCGTTCCCTCTGCCTACTTGCACACGTGTTCGTCACAGCAAGCTCTGAGAAATACTTCCAACTTTGCAATAGCCGCTGCCACCAAAGCGCTTCACAAAACTCTCAAATAATTAAATTCAAGACTTATAAATGTGTTTTTAAGGTATTATGGGAAACAAAAATGAAATTAAAGTTTTAAAAAAGTGACTAGAATGTGAAGTATATTCAACATGTTGGTTTTTATGAAATGAATGTAATGATTTTCTGTCAAATTAAACATTCTGTTATGCGCATTTGGAGCTATTCGAGAAAAGTCAACATAACACATATGTTCATTAACTTTTGTTTTACATAAAAGTCAAATTATTACAGAGCTCCGTATAAATGTTATTCAGCAAGGACTATTTACTTTACTAATTTCCAATGCGCGGAGAAACTGATAGGAAACTTATGCATCCATTCCGGTCATATGATTGGTGTCTCTGGTTTTGCCATAAACCCAGGAAATCGAAAAAAAATCGAAAACAATGAAACAGTTTCGATATTGACATAAGATGCATATATTTGATCGTGTTATTTCACTTATTCTCATACTGCGTACCTACCGAATTCTCGCATTTAGTGTGACACTTCTTACATATAGCTGGCACCATACGACAGCACGAATCCAAGGAAGAGTTCACCGCCACGAAATATTTCCTATTCACGTATTGCGTTCTTGACAGCAACTTTGTAGATATTCTTGGTGTGGAAAGATCGGTTGAACCGTAAACGGACTATATCATATTATTGTTCTTTTTGTAATGATTGTTTTTGTTAAAATATTTTATTTACTGCCATGTTATGCGAGCGTATTTTATTTCTTGTTCTTGAACAGTGTGCACCCTACTCCTTGGAAAACCATTTCGCGTAGTTTCGTTCAGCAGAATTTTTGGCGCTTCAGTCCGCCGGTGTAATTTAGTTTTCTTGATGTCGGTGCACGTGGCGTAATGGCTAGCATACACGCCTTCCACAGATGGGGCCCGATTTCGATTCATAGTCAATTCATGTGCAAGTTGCGGAAGATAAAACGAGTCCTCGGCAACTTTTTTCGAGATTTCCCGTTTTCCCTGCCTCTCATTCACCATTTCTCCACCATTTACGTAATTATTATTGCTATCATCTATTCATTCGATTATCATCCCAGGTATAAATTGTCTTAGTAGTTTAAGGGGTCTTCAACCGCAATAAAAAGTGTACTTTGCTTTGTTATCATACCTGGATATTTCTTGCTTAGAGTATGTGTTTGTATAGTCTTAATATTATGATAAACTAGTAATGCTACAGAATGGCACAGACTTTCCCGTATTAGTTTTCTATTTCCTTGGGTCTTCGCTAGCTATTCCGAATACCAATACTCTTTCATGCCAGCTGCTATCTATCACCGCCAAAAGGTACCTAGTCCTAAATGGCAATTTTATTTTAAAAATTATGTGCCGTTTTAAAGAAAATTGCGTTTTAGCGCTACTAAAATGCGAAATTTGAAGCTCATTTTCACAGAAAATTTTTGAGTTTTCAAAATACTTTATTTGAAGTTATTTAAATCACTTACACTCACAAATATAATAATATTTACTAATTGCTGGTAATGTGCATATTAAAGATGTGATAGATCTTTCAAAAAAATTACATATATATAATTTTTGAAAAAACAAAAGAATAATTCAAAATAAACTTTACATCACATTAAAGAGTGTAATTAGCACTATCCGTTACAAAAGTTCCAAGAAAAAATTTGCAGACATATATGAGAAAATGGCGTTTGAGCGTTTCTGAAAATGCGGAATTTTGAGCTAATGTTCACAGAAAACGGTTGAGTTCTCGAGAAACTTTATCTGACATTATTTATAATACATGTACTCAAAAATATAATCATGTGAACAAATTGCCTCTAATGTAAATACAAACGACGAGAGAGGAGTAAAAAAATATTTATTTTTGAAAAAACAAAAGAATAGAGCAATATGGGGTTTTTGTCATCTCATAAAATACAGAAAAATTAGGCACTATACCTACCAAAAGTTTTAAGAAAAATTTGGAGCCGTTTTTGAGGAAATTTTGAAAATGTCCGGGGGGATTCATGTAAAGTACCCCCAAATTTTACAGAATCTTTTTCAAAACCTCAAAGCTTCGATTAGAACCAGATCGACAGGGGAATGTCCATTTTGGAAGAAATCGTACGTATGGTTTAGGCGCTAGCAGTGTTCACAGACGGACGGCCAGACGGACGGACGGCAGACAGACGGACGTTTTTCTTTCAATTGGGTTTTCGGTATCAAGGACCCACAAAACAGGGTTTCTGGCAACATTATGTGCTAGGGGATTTTTTTTCTTAATTGAGCAACTGGTTTTATCGACTTTTTCGTTATTAGCGTCCAGCAACGAATTTTTATCTGGCAAAAATTGGCCATTTTTTCGCGCAGCATTACATAACTTTCCCTATACTACGTATATCACTCCGTGTTTACTTATGTATACGGGAAAGTAAAAAGTAAAATTTCGCAACAGAAACACTTTAAGGAGAAGTTCATTTAACGATTTGAAAAATGAAAGCTATTAAATATTGCTGTGTTGTACATGAGAGTTGCATCGATGGCGATTGGCTGAGAAAGAGCTGGAGCGCAGTTTTACCTTTCGAAACAAGATTTGTGATATGTGTAATATCTATGTTGCCTCTATATAATCATTGAAATAATAAATATGTTTCTTCGTGGTTGAATTTGCATTTGTCGTATTTCATATTCCATAATATGATCCTTCGTCATATTTTGACACGATACTAAACGTTTCACTAGATTGTTTTGGAATGTAAGAAAGTGACTTGTCTTTAATCATGTTCAATTCTACTAGAGTTCAGGTGGACATATTTGTCAGAGAGTTGTTTCCCTTGGCCGTGTTCATGAAGTGCCAACCTACATTATGTCCATTAATGTTGGAGTTTGGAACAGAGAGAGGGACTGAGAACACGTGTGTATCGTTTGTTGACAATCTCTACATGCTATACACAATCTAGCGAATTACGTCACCTATGTACACACGCTTGATGAGCCAATCATTACTCAAGGAAAGATAGATATTACTTTTCCGTGAATTTATCGCGTTGATTAGGTCACGTTTAATGAAATGATTAATGAAAAAGAGCATGAAAAGCAAAAATTTATAATACCTCTAAAAATTGGATGGCAAATTGGTATTCATTTCCACAGCAAATGCCATATTATGTTTCATACTAGATTAGTGTGGCACCTCTAACTTGAATTTTCATTAAAAAAAAGCTACGCAACTTCATAATGAAAAGAACTTTTTAACATTTTGCAGTTGCCTGCCTTGTCCATATTCTGGCATGAAGATACAGAAAATGTATCGACAGAAATATTTATGAATAAAAATTTGTACAGAAATACTGTATAAAGGTCAAGTCAATGAGTTGATTCATCAGGTTACATTAACATTTACCTGATGAATCAATTCATTTTAACGTTTTCGTGTTATGCCAGAAAGATAGTATAAAATCTAACGGCCTTTTATCACTGTAGATTCTTTCAAACTCCAAAAACATTTTTTTATAATTCTTCCAGAATATTCTAAATAAAATTCTAAAAATTCCAACAAAAAAATAATGCCAATCGATTTTTGTGGTCGAGAGGAATCGAATTAGATATTTATTACATCTGTCACTACCTGAGAATTCTCCAAAACGCTATTTAGGTATTTGCCCCCACCACCACAAAAAAGTTCTCGATGATTATTTTACAATGTTTTGGAAGGACCTAAAAACAAATAGTTTACTTCCAATATACTGAAACGCGTCGATATGACACCTCACTACGCCGAATGATGAACCAAGAGATCTATCCGTGAATAAAGGCCGGCCAGTGCGGACCGCTTGTAATCTTTCCTTCCTCTTCCTTGTTCTACCCTCACCCCTTACACGCACTTACATGCACTACACTAGCACACATGCCAGGAGGGCAGTGGGGAGCTTAGAGCTTTTTACGGCTGGAGCGGTGCCACGCTGATGGGAGATACCTGGTTGGGGAAAAGTCCGCAAGACGACTTGTCAGTCGGCGCCCGATCTTGCCATCCAGTGGAGGAAGATCTTCGCCACCTTTTGTTATAAAATATGCCCTCCACTTACAAGATTAATGATCACAGCAGTCAACGCTCCAAGAAACACGATATAATCAATCCACCAATCAATCACGGCCGGCCGGAGGGACACGCACAAGGTACGCGATTGTTCATGTGAACTAGTATCCAATTTTTACTTTCCCGTATACGTAAGTATACACGGAGTGATATACGTAATATAGGGAAAGTTATGTAATGCTGCGCGAAAAAATGCCCAATTTTCGGCGGAAAAAAATTCATTGCCGGGCCGTGAAAACGAAAAAGTGGATAAAACCTGTTGCTAACTTAAGAAAAAAAATCCCCTAACACGTGGTGTAGCCAGAAACTCGGTTTTCTATGTCCTTGATACCGAAAGCCCAATTGAAAGGAAAACGTCCGCCTGTCCGTCTGTCCGTCCGTCTGTCCGCCTGTGAACACTGCTAGCGCCTGAACCATACGTACGATTTCTTCCAAAATGGATATTCCCCGGTCGATCTAATTCTAGTCGAAGCTTTGAGATTTTGAAAAAGATTCTTCAAAATTTGGGGTACTTTAAATGAAGCCCCCCGGGGACTTTCAAAATTTTCTCAAAAGCGGCTCAAAATTTTTTCTTTAAATTTCTTGTATGAATAGAGTAAAATACACTTATTAACATGGCATAGGTCTGATTTTCATGGATAACTCTGAATTTTCGAAAATTGTGAAAGTCTGAATTTTTTTCGGCGTCTTTCTCCAACTACAAAATAGAAGATTGAGATTTTTCCTTCAAATAGAATTTCTTCTGCATATTGAGTTTTTTAATATAGGTCATGTAAATGTTTTTCAAAATTCTAGTAGTTTTCGTGCAATATTGCGTGAAATATGTGCAATTTTAAAAAAATGCAAAAACAATTTTTTTTCAAAAACGGCTTCAAATTTTTTCTTTAAACTTTTGGTAGGGATAGTGGTAAATGTACCCTATCAATGACATGAAATCCATATTGGTCTGTCGGTGGTTTTTTCAAAAATTACAAAAATGTAAATTTTTTTACTTGTCTCTCACGTCGTTAATATTTACATTATAGGCGATTTTTTCCCATTATTATATTTACGAGCATATATGCTGTAAATAATGTCAAGTAAAGTTTCTCGAAAACACTACCGTTTTCTGTGAGAAGTAGCTCAAATTTCGGCATTTTCAGAAATGCTCAAAGGCCATTTTCTCGTTTATGGCTGCAAATTTTTTCTTCAAACTTTTGTAACGGATAGTGCTAATTACACTCTTTAGTATAGTGTAAAGATTTTTTTGAGTTATTTTTTTGTTTTTTCAAACATTACATACTTGTAATTTTTTTCTCACATCTTTAATATGCACATTACCAGCAATTTGTAAACATTATTATATTTGCGAGTGTAAGTGCTTCAAATAACTTTAAATAAAATATTTTGAAAACTCAAAAATTTTCTGTGAAAATGAGCTTCAAATTTCGCATTTTTAGTAGTGCTAAAATGCTATTTTCTCTCAAACGGCACATACTTTTTAAAAGAAAATTGCCATTTACGGCTAGGTTTCTGTGTTCTTTAATATTCTAAAATTAATATTTTCGTTCTACCAATAGGAAACCGAAAAATTAAGAAAATGACAAAAAATGTACTTTTGGCGGTGATAGAAGGTAGCTGGCAAGAAAGGTTATGTCGCAATTCCGAATAGCCAGCGAAGACCCAAGGAAAAACTAATACGGGAAAGTCTGTGCCATTCTGTAGCACCACTAGTTTTTCTACCTCGTGATGAACTTCTCACTAGGGATTAGGATTGCTCATGTGAACTGGTATCCAAATTTTCACTATTTCGTGATGAACTTCTCACTAAGAGTTCGATTCTCAAATTCCGTCGATATCATCATATTAATAGATTAATTGAACTGAATTTTTTTAATATGCTCAAAAAAGTGGTTCAATTTTATATCTTCGGTACAATAATGTGACAAAAACTGTTAACGTTGTGCCAAGTGCTTAATTTATAATTGTAAATTTTTCTAAAGCGTTAGAAATTGTTCAACGATAATCTAGAGTTCTGAAGGATGGAATGGATATAAAATATATAGTGTTCACTTCTTCATAATGGTAGGTTCTTGCATATGATATATTGCTGTCAAATAGGTTGGCTAGCGTTTATACACGAGTATATACAGATTATATAAAGTATGTACAAATATTACTGGTTGACATGAAATATTCAAGAAGAAATCATCAGCATTTTTTTTTTTTAATTTATGATTTTTATTCAGCAAGAGAGTCAGTTGGTTTGAATAGATTTAAAAAACAAACGATGAAGTAATACTGCCAAAACAGTTACTCTGTTATATGAGTAAACGTAAACCACGAGGAAAAAGAAGCTAAGGTAAAAGAAAAAGAACACATGAGTCGACGATAACCCTGAAACCACAAAGTGCCTAAGTTCTCAACTGGGTTCCGGTCAAAAACACACATTTTACTTTTCTCGTATTCGATGTTCGAGACATTTACGAGTAAATATGGGGCCGATTTTTTGACACCTTTTTGAAAAGTGTACCTTTCTTCTCCTCAAAGTGGCCAATCACCTTATTGTAATTGCATTGTGTGTGTTTTGTGTTTATTAATTCTGGAACGGTTTTCTTCAAAACGATTGTCCGCGTGACTCCCTTTGAACAACTCTAGCGACTAAATCGCGAAAAGCATTTTCTCCAAAATGGATATTCTCGGAAAATATCTGCATGATGTGGCGACAAAATGTAATTAGAGGGTTCTTTACGTTTGGGGGTTCTTTACGTGAAGCCTGAAGGATACTTTCAAAACTAGTTTTCGGATAATTTTGAGTGAATTTAAAAATTATGAACAATATTTTCTGAGGTACTATACTCGCAAGTTTTCTTGACATTTTACGGGAGATGCGGGGAGAGGAGGCCTCTACCAGCGTCACGGCTTATAAGGACGTACGAACCATTGGTATGAACTTATCGCGCCAAAGCAGGGCACGACAAATGCAATAATTTTTGAAAGTACGAGGTGGATATTGGCAGCATTGTAAATTGGTATGTGGCGTTCCGAGTCAAATCTAAGTATCTCAACGGGCCCTGGTCTTCAGCGCTGGGCAAGGTCTAGGGCGCTTATGTATCAAGAAAACTTGCGCGAGCAATACGTCTGCAATTGTTTTCTCATTTTTTTCTCCGACAGAGAACTGTTTGCTTAATATGGTGTAGGTTCTCTCTATTTCTGTGTATAGGGACCAATCCATCCTGCTGGTATAATGGATAAGTATGCTGATTGCGGAGCCGTGCTGATTGGAAAGGTTCGCAGACACATGTGGTAGATCAATGAAGCAATCCCTTAGTGAAGCCCGCGGAAACACATGCAGTCGAATTCAAATGCGCGAAATTGTCGCACGGGTTTATGTTATATTACGTAATGATTACAAATGATACGAGAAGCTATGTGCCGTTATAACCACAGAAGTTTCTTAAAAGTAGGAGACTAATGAAGAGAAAGTATCATCGTACGTTTGTAAATTGGAGCAACATATTTTTATTGTATTGAAACTATTGTGTTAATCAAGATACAGTAAATGATCAAATCAGTTACAAACAATAATTGTTTTCTGACATTATTTCAGAAATTGTTTATTTCAGTCCACTGATTTCTAATTAAATTAGGATGAACTAGACAAAGCAGTAACTTAGGAGGTTGTTAGCCTTAGGGTTAAGGAAAGGTAGAGAATAACAAGATAATCACGCATCAGTAGTATTGATGAATTTCATCCCCACATTTTGGTGTTTACTTGATAAGTTCAAGAACTACCATTACTGTGAAGAAAGAAAATTTAAACGATGGATTCATGTGCTGACAAACGTTCCGAAAATTATACTTACTAGGTAAATCACACGGAGCGCACGTAACATTTCTCAGAACCAAGATTTCGTATTAGAATGCGTTACGTTTATTAGACTCGGCATTTCGGGAACCCGACTCCATGAAAGGAATTTCGCTTTCGCGACTGTTGGTTCAAACAATCCACAGGTAGGTTCGTTTCCTCGAGTATTCCGGAGGAAGACGTTGCGGCGCGCCGTTCCTTCTGCGAAGCGGCGGGGGAGGGGCGGGAGTGGGGGCGGGGCGCGGTGAGTTAGTACAGGCAAACAGCGGCGTCTCTCTTTTCGCCTGAGGGCAAACATGGTCGGCGGCGGCCGCTGAACGAAGAGCGCCCACACCTCTTTGAAAGGGGCGACACCTACACGCAGAGTCGGGCCCAACTCACTCGCTTGGCCGCAACTTAGGGAATAGACATTGAAAGAGCCCATGGATGTTTAAAAACGATCCATTTTATTCTCAATCAGTAAACTAGATTTACAGATGTGCTTCATCAGAGGACTGATCACAATAGCCGGTCGGTGTAAGTCGCATGGAGGCAGAGTGTTGGCCGACCTAGAAATTACTTGTTCACATTAAATTAGTCGATTTTGATGGAAGAGATGCACGTTAACACCAGGTCACCAACGTATGCCTGGTATCCATTGAGTAAGGTTTACTACAAAACCTGTCTTACAGTAAATTACGAAAAAAACAATTAAGAAGCAAACACGTGGTCTTATTTTTTGACAATGTCACGGACGTGTACTTAAGAATGATTAATTTTAAAACTATTAACAATAGTACTACAAAACTTTTACGTCTTTCTATTGTTTCTTCCTACTCTATTTACTAACTGTATATATTTTCTTGACCTCCGAATTTACTATACGGATTCTTTTATTGTAAGTAGTTGGGTAAATGGGTTGTAGATAAAAGGTAGCAAGGAGCGTTACTGATTGCTATGGGTAAGAATACATTTTCGCTCTCACGAAACAGGAACTATTTGGATTGATAAACGAGATGTAGATTTGGTTTGAAAATACTGCCGACCAATGAATTAACCACCACCACTACCTTCACCACCAACACCACCATCACCAAGTCTACCACCACCACCAACAACTCAACCACCATCACCAAATCCAGCAGCAGCACCACCACCAACACCACTCTTTTCGTGCCTACTTGAATGAGAGTTCTTGAAAACGTTCGTTCAGGCATGCGTGGTATAGCGAGACGAGGTCTAGAAGGCGGTGTTTTAATGTATAAGTAAACAAAAGTATTTCCTTATTCTGTCGTGGATAAACTTCAAGTGGTTATTTAATTGGTGTAAAATACCGACCTCCCGGTTTACTGAGCTTCATTTGCGAACTCTCGACTATTCAAAATATGAAATTATATGAAAACTGTTGAAATCTACTACCGCGAAAATTTTATATTTTATTAATAAAGAAATTTAAAAAAAAATCCCCGTGGATAATAATACCGTTGGCTGGAATCCTTGGTTCCTTGCAATAAAAGTCATATTACTTTATTTCCTCAGCTTTAGCGATATCATCTTCTGTTGGTGAGAGTAAATATCTCAGTCGTTTCCTTCTTAGAGCATTCCAGCCTTTACAAAGACTGCGGAAAGATAGTCAAGAAAGGATTGAGTTTCAAAAGATATTTAAATTGTTTGTGTCGTGTACTCGCGTTGTTTTCTGTCGAACTATTATTGCGGATGTCGCAACTTGCTGGTATGTTCATAAACATGAATAACATAATGTATTTTTCGAGTTCTTCTTTACGCCATGAAGCGCAGAGGGACAAAATCATCTGCCTAATAAATGCGAGCAATTGTTTTGCAATTCAATGAAGATTTTGATACCATGACAACTTTTGATTCATCATGGACTTTGCTAATTTTTATAATGAATTCTGAGAATAACACCTGATCTGGGGCTGCATTTATATTTAATAAATGGTCCTTCTCTTTATGTTATTGTTTAAATGATATGAGAGTTTTTAAACCCTTTTGCATCACATCTCACTAATATATGTTCTCTTTGATTCATTCGCACTTTTTATTAGAAATTCTTGAATGTTCGTTTTTATTGTTTTCTACTGATCCGAGTGGCGCAGAAAGCTGCGGAACCAACTGCACCTCTCTTCTGTCATTGGTTCAATCTCCACATGATTGTTTCCAACGTGTGATTCCGGGTGCGTCAACTGTTAAAGTTGACCCCATAAGTGAAGTGCATGTTTTATCGCGGGAGGTGGCAGTGATCTTCCCCCTCTATCGTTCTCTAGAGAACGATATCTGGCGCCGACTTATTTCGGCTCAAAGGTACCTCCCACCAACAAGCACCAACCCAGTCGGGACAATCTGTAAGCTCTCGACCGGTCTCCCGTCGTGTGTGGTAGTTTAGTGCATGTTAGTGTGTTTGTTAATAAGGGGTGAGGAGAGGACAAGGAAGAGGAAGAAAAGATCGCGCGCGGTCTGTGGCCCGTTTGTTTGGTATTACTCCGGCATTCGCCTCGTATTGATCAGAGAAACCACGGAAAACTACCGATCGAAGCAGCCGGCTGATATAATTCTCTTCCAGAGAGCGGTTGAATTCGGCCTAGCTATCTAGCTAGTTGTCAAAAATCCTGCTACCGTCGGGACTCAAACCCTAAGACAGTCAGGGGTAGTGCAGTGACATCATTTCATGCTCTGAGCCACGTTTGACGGTGTATGATTGTGGCGTGCAAGGCAAAATATTCTTTGAGTTCTATCAAATAATCAAGCACCTCAAGGTTGCAGACATGAAAACTAACTTAGTTCCGGACACTGCGTCCAGAGCAACTGGCACGAGATTTAAAAGTAAAAATTGTACAATTTTTCCCGAAGAGGGATACATCACTAGATATCTGACCCATGACAGACTTTTGGAGAAGTCAGTTGACAGTTATTGCTCCCAGAGCTAATCATTCCCATTTTATCTATGCAAAGAGATGATCAATTGATAAGAAGTAACACATTAGTCAGATTTTAAATTGCCAATTCAAATAACTGCAATATTTTGAATGTAAAGGATTTTAATTTCTTAATTTTGTTTACTTAAGAGTGCATTAATTGTATAACTTTGCACACCTCCCATCCACAAGACCAATCCCCATGTAGTTAATATAAGTAATTGTAAGAACTAGTGTTTCACTGCCCATTGTGAGAAGCATTTATACCTCTTCAGTATTATAAATTAATTGTAATCTAGTAAAGTGTATTAACTTGTAATCCATGTTGTATCCCTTGTTATGTAATTAGTTAAGTTCTTTGTAAAAGAGTGTGTAATATGTAAACATATCAACTAAATAATGTAAAGCAGCAACCAGCTGCTGATCTTATTGGATAATAAATAAATAAAAAAAAATTGTATAACTTCTCACGTTAGGAGGTTAAAAAAAGATTCTTGTCTGTTAAAAGCACTGTCCGCCCGTAAGCAAGAATAGTTCTCTTACAGAGGCTTGATAATTTATTTCGCATTACTGCTTTCAACAAAAAATAACTGAATGATGTAATAAAACACAACACCAAAAAACAACGAAGGAATTCGCCATTCAAAGTTATTCCTGCCTCCTAGCAAAGCTGTGTCTACAAGGCAGAATTTAAAAAGAAAATATACAAGATGTAATGCAATAAGTAGTCAAGTATATAGGTATAATTCAAATATCGGTTATTTGATAGAAAACATTAGGCAACTTATTGTAGTATGTAGTCACTATTCTTAGTGATATTTCGAGCACACATTGCGCTTACATTCACTGCTTCAGTGTGTACATCCCTTTCTCTCTTTCTCGGGGGAATGAGGGGAAGTTGCCCTTGCTCACAGGAGCACTGGGCTTTCCGGGCTTCCCAAGCGGGCAAGGAGATCGTGCGGGCGCAGTTTGTCATGCCTCAAAGTCATCATCTATCATTTTTTAATTGCTCATGAAAGCCAGGTATCAGTTATGTGTACTTGAAAACGTCCCGTGCCGGAGGTAACACAAGAAGAGTGTGATTTAGTATATTTGCCACATGAGAATTATATAACATCCTGTTGTAACCATTGATCATCATTTTGTTGTCAAAAATTGCTTGCACTACAATTCAATATTATATTAAGCCTTACTTTAATATTCTTGAGAGTCAACATTTGCCTTATTTTCAAAGTAATTTTTGTTAAGTATAAAATAATGCCATGAGTTAAATTGTTTCCATCTACAAATTGAATGGGAAAAGCAAATTCAATATTAATGAGATAAAAATTATTTGTATTGTAAAAAAATGAAAGGTATCTTTAAATAATAACATTGAAATGTTGTAGTGACGTTGTAAGTGATAGAAACAGATTTCTAAGAATTTAAAATGCGTAGGTTTGCGATAGGTAGTGTTTTAATAATTATGTCAGTGTACTTGTCGCGTTTCATGAAAAAAATCGAGTGATGTACACATGGAATATGATGGAAAGACGTACTAGCGTGCGTGCTTCGAGCGGCAAATGCGTCAACCAGCGTTGACGCAATATAGTTTTTTGTCTTGGTGTGGTGGTTTACGCAAGTGAATATCTGATGCGAGGAGCCAGCTTGGATGACACGGAAGGTTGGGTCTCATAAAAATGCGAAAAGAAATCTGCATATAAACGCAGCGCCTGCGCCTAGACCGTAATCGTGCCCTTGGGATATGGCGTCCGAATCACTTCCGTTGCTAGTACCAAATCAACAGACCGCACCCCCTAGACCTACTCCTGTCGCCGAGACAGCTATCCCCATAGTCTCTTTCTCTTCCACCACCAAATCAGCAGCCCTTAGACTACTCTGTCGCCGAGACCGCTATCCCCATAGTCTCTTTCACTTTCATCACCAAACCAGCAGCCCCTAGACTACTCTGTCGCCGAGACCGCTATCCCCATAGCCTCTTCCACTGCCACCACCAATCCAACAGTCCTCGCGCCCGAGACCTACTCCTGTCGCCGAGACAGCTATCCCCATAGTCTCTTTCACTTCCACCACCAAATCAGCAGTTCCTAGACTACTCTGTCGCCGAGACAGCTATCCCCATAGTCTCTTTCACTTTCATCACCAAACCAGCAGCCCCTAGACTACTCTGTCGCCGAGACAGCTATCCCCATAGTCTCTTTCACTTTCATCACCAAACCAGCAGCCCCTAGACTACTCTGTCGCCGAGACCGCTATCCCCATAGCCTCTTCCACTGCCACCACCAATCCAACAGTCCTCGCGCCCGAGACCTACTCCTGTCGCCGAGACAGCTATCCCCATAGTCTCTTTCACTTCCACCACCAAATCAGCAGTCCCTAGACTACTCTGTCGCCGAGACAGCTATCCCCATAGTCTCTTTCACTTTCATCACCAAACCAGCAGCCCCTAGACTACTCTGTCGCCGAGACAGCTATCCCCATAGTCTCTTTCACTTTCATCACCAAACCAGCAGCCCCTAGACTACTCTGTCGCCGAGACCGCTATCCCCATAGTCTCTTCCACTGCCACCACCAATCCAACAGTCCTCGCGCCCGAGACCTACTCCTGTCGCCGAGACAGCTATCCTCATAGTCTCTTTCACTTCCACCACCAAATCAGCAGCCCCCGGCCCCTAGACTACTCCTGTCACCGAGACCGCTATGCCCATAGCCTCCTCCACTTTGATTGTTTTCGGCCTCGCTGGAGTCGCTGCTGTCGCTGCCACTGAATATTCATTTGCTTGAAATTGACGCTCTCTTTGCTCCTCTCACACTGCGTGATTGCGATGACGTACGTCTATGATAAATTATTTTAACCAGTTTTGCGATATATAAATTGACATTACATTACAATGTTTGACATTGTGAATTTATTTGAACAAAAATATTTCCGATATTGGTATTCCCCTTAACACTGTTCTTCTATAGATATAATTTCTGTTAATCAGAGAGTATCATACATCAAGGTCAATACTCGCTGAAGTGTCACGTAGAGTATGGATAGTTATGTTAGAAATATTACGGTGCACTCGTTATGGGTTCCAAACCATCAACAAAAGGCCTACACCTACCATGCATTTTATCAGTTGTCATGGCAGTTTCTGATCTCATTTGGACAATGTTCCACGTGAGGTGTTAACCCTAAATAGTTACAGATAATAATTTAAAAAATATTTATAGGCAGTCACAGATATTGCAGTTTGAGAAATTTAAACATATGATTTTGACTATTAAAATAATTGTTAAATTTGTTTTTTTAGCACTACCTTGTATTTTTGGAAATGTTACACACTGAAGAGGATCTCACACTTACAGATCAAAACATCAAATTACAAAAAAATAAAAAGTTTGACTGAAATCCTCGTTTCTTTCGTAATTCATTTTGTAGGTTCCTTTACGTAGTGTATCGCCCACTTTTGGTTCTCCGAGCTTGTGATGCCATGTGTGACCGAGGAATCGAGCAAGAGCTCCTCTTCCCGGTCACAAACCGGTTAAACTTGGAGATGTAGTGAGCTGGGTGTGGTTGTAGTAGGATCGCGCGTCACCTGTTCTACAATCAACGGGCAGCCGCCGCCGCCGCCGCCGTCTCCACACGTGCAGTTTTCCTTGTGGCCCTCTCTCTTGAGACGTCGACCCCTTACCTCCGCCGCCGCCGCCGCCGCTGGCACAGCACCCAGTGCCCACCGGCGCTGTCTCCGGGGTCATCGCGTGACGCGCGACGTGCTTCTCTGACGCACACACCTGACCCCGCCCCCTTCCCGCCCCCCCGCTTCGTCCTGACCCTTGCGCGGGTCAGGGCTCATCTTGATCGGCGCAGGAGCCCTCGCGCCCCAGGGCCCTGCTCGAAGTGGGCCGCTGTCCAGGGTCGCCTTCGCTCCCGTTACAATAAGGATGTGACTGACCAATATTGGCTGTAAGTGGACTATTGATTGATAATAGATTGCATCAACTGCTGAGATCATTAGTCCCTTAAGTGCAGTGCATGATTTACTAGGGAGGTGGCGGTGATCTTGCACCGCAGGATGGCGAGATTCGGCGCCGACCTAACATAGGCTAGCGTTGTTTCCCCAACCAGGTATCTCCACCAGGCACCGCCCCTGTCGGAATAGGCTCTCAGCTTTCGACCGGTCTCCCTCCGTGTGGTAGAATACTGCACGTAATTGTAAGTGTGTGTAAGTAAGTGGTGAGGATAGGACAAGGAAGAGGAAGGACAGAACGCGTGCCGCCTGTGGCTCCGGCATTCGCCTGGTGTTGATCGGAGAAACATCGGAAACTACCGATCAGACCAGCACTCAGACAGACTAGAACTCTCTTCCATATAGCGGCTGAATTCGACCTGGCAAAAAAGGTAATGTCGAAAATTTGTCACGTCGCAACTCGGACCTCCCGGTCAGAGTCGCTACAAAGGCAGCGGCAATGGGCTCTGAGCTAAATTCAACTTTTTGATCATTTGTCAAAATATCAGAGACTTGATAAATTGCAAACTTATATTTTGAGTCTGTCGACGTTATGTATTAAAATGTATAATTACTGTTCAGGATTTACTAAATGCCTTTTAAGGACGCGGCCGATCAACTTACTCGGCTTTACTTTCGCTCTGAGATACAGGTAATCTTCCATCTTCATCCTTAGAGAATAATTTAGAGGACATGTAAAATTAAAAAAAAAATTTAAAAAAGGTAAGAAAAATTAGAAGGTAAATTAAGGGAGCAACACACATGGCTTCAAAATATTGTTAACTTCATTGAAAGTTTACTTGTACGAATTTTATTTTGTGAATTTGTTGCCCGGGTCTTATTTTGTTGGATTTTCTAATTTTTTGAAAGTATAAAAATAATTTTTTTGGCTTCTTTCTGCCACTACAGTATTGAAGATTCTGCCACTACAGTATTGAGTTTTTTGTGGAAGAAGTATGTTGTTCAAAGACATCATTAAATAAAGTCATATACAATTTTTCTAAGGTGTGAGTAGTTTTCCCGTTATTTTGCAAGAAAAATATAGGCAATTTTTAAACAAATATTTTCTCAAAAGGGCTTTCATTTCTCAAAAGGGCTTTTCCCTCGTATGTGTCAAAGGACGGTAAAAAATTGGTGCTGGCCACAAGCTTCGGGAAATTCCCTGGGATTTTAAAAATTGAATCATTTAGAAATAATGCCAATATTGGCTCTAGTTTTTAAGATAGAGAACTATTGAGACCTCTAGTTTTTAAGCGTCCTAAAGGTTGTGTTTGGCTGGATACAACTGGTTGTGTAGCTGTTACGTATGGCTTTTTGCTGGTTGAAAACTTTTTACAGGTTTATGTAGAGCTGTAATATTGCGTAGCCGATACAAATAATTCTAGAAAGTATGTGATGTTGGAGCCTTCCTAGTTTGTGATGTCATTTACCAGCTACAGTCAAGTTTCTATCACGATCTGAGTTTGCTGACAAAATACAAAATATTCTAGTTGTTTTCGCCAGCCTAAGACTTTTTTTTCATTCCCACTTTTGTAATAAATATTATTTGTTTAGCCATTTAATTTTGCCAAATTGTTTCTCCTGGCATTTCACTTGTATTCTCTTTATGGTTCTCCTCGTCCTCGTTCCCCTTCTTCTTTTGGTTGCTGTTGTGGTTATTGTTGATAACATGGGTCAAATTTATCATTCATGTGGTCACAAGATTTTCTGATAGGCTAATAGGACTGAAATATTCACCACAGCAGATTCAGGTAATGAATCCATTGTGGTATTGTTTTTATATGTTGAACTTCACAGACATGTGGTGCCTCAAATGGTGCAGTTCCTTTCAGTTCTTACATTAAGAGAATATTCTGACTTTCAACACATGAATAAGCCTTTCGGGTATATTATACTCCATTATTTCAATAACGTAAACGCGGAAGTAATTCAATATGTTCAACCAGTTTCTTTTTAATTCCTATTGCGTCACGATATGGCTCCACGTGTCTTCTTTTTTACAACAAACTTTCATCAGTGCCCACATCATAAATAATCCTCTAAAAGTTTGATGTATATAAGCAGGAATATTATTGACGTAATCCTTGCTTTGCAGATTAAGTACTACAGGATTTGTGTATAACGAGTCTAACGGTGTCGTTACTCGATGTGTGTGTGTGTGTGTGTGTGCGAAGCAATTCGAATCAGTATCTGTTGGCCTTTCCATCAGAGATGTGTTACTGGGCTTGTTAGGAGCAAATCCGAAAAAGAGTAGACCTCAAAATCAGTCTGGATAGACACAAACTTAACGAGTTATCCTTTTTAAATGGCAATGTTGATAATAATGATGATGATGCTGACGGAGAAGTATCTACATCATTGTAGTATAGTTTTGTTGTTTTTTTGTTCTCTTGTAAAGCAAATTCAAAATGTTTCGTAAGATCTGAAGGGTAAAATTGATTTTGAATCGCATACGCGAAATCGCGCCTCTACAAGTATTATTATTATTCCATTACATCACGACTAAAGATGTTATGAGTCGGCTGAATATAAAATCCACTCCAGGTTGCAACCAGCTACCTAAGGAGCAGTTATTATTATTATTATTATTATTTTTATTATTATTATTATTATTATTATTATTATTACTATTATGAACAGACCCACTTAACTCAGTTCTCACGCTAGTAATGGCATCCATAATTTGCGATCATTGAAAACAATTAATTAACTTCGCAAAAAATCATGTCAATTTACACTTCTTCGAATTATTGGGTAATATATATTTGGCCTCGCACTGCTCGGCTATCCCTGACCTACACTTCCTTCGATTATGGATTTCAGAAACTGGTCTGCACATTCGGTGACGTCCTTGTATCCGTAAATGCATGTTACTGTGTTGTCTGATGGAGACTATAAATTGTGTGTGATTTACAAACACTAATTAGACCACTTGTGTATTTTGGTTCAGAAAGCAAATTCGAAGAAAAAATGTGATTTCGTCATATTAAAAATCACATAAATAAAGAAATCCATTAAGGCAATAGCGCTTGTTACCTGAACGATGACTTAGAACAAGACCGCCCTGCCACCCGCCCGTGATTACCCACTTCTTGGTGCCAACCCACATGGCACCACACCACGTGCTCCAACTCTCAGCCTGGCCACCGATCTGGATATTCACACTTTCAAGGTTTTTACCTGGGAGTTGTTATGTGTTATTAGCCACTTGCCATTGCGGTTTAAGCGAAAGCTTAGCCAGATATGAAAATATTTGAGATTAATTAATGTGCATTTATTATAAGTAAGGTACTGTTTAGAAACTTCAAGTATTCCTTAGAAAAATTTATAAGAGGTTCATACACCTATACATATTAAATGCTTATTGTGTACAGTTGCAGAACCCTTATAAACATTGAGCACAATTTTCGCGTGGTGATTTCTTAAAAGATTTTAAGTTATTTATTACGTATTCATTTCACAAAACCTGTTCGTTGATATTCTAATTAGTTTAGAAGCATAAAATGCACAAATATAATTATGGTTTTTAAGGATCCAGCGGGTTAAACGATACAGAATTACTAAGTGTATTTGTTGGAATAATACTATCATGCTACACATTTCTCTTGCCCTACTGGAAATTTAATCACGGCCTCTTTGCGTGGAAAGCGAGTACATTCACCATCAATAACTTAGCGCTGGTAAGATGACGTCGGGGCATGGTGATCTGGAAGGTTCGAATGTTGTGTAAGGCTTGGCTGTTTTCAGTTGAGTTGATGGCATGGCTGGGCATTCCCCTCATATATCACATCTAATCCTTAATAGTTCCCAAATCCATAAACCTTAACCAGTGTGCTATATTCTGCTCATTGTGAAAATGACTCCCTACAACTGTTAAAAGGGGCAAGTTTGGAGGTGAACTCACTACTTTGGGTAATCAAGTATTTTTACAATATTCTGTTAATTAAATAATAATTAGAAACAATCAGTTATTTGAAAAAATAAAATCTCTTCCAAAAACATACCAACATTTCTTTCGCGCAAAGTTTCGTAGTTATTTGTACCACTTTGAATGGTGAAAACCAGTCACAACAATATTGAAAAATATAAAAGTTTTAACAATTCAGAAAAGTTTAACAACTGTAAAGTAAAATATCTAAACAGGAAATTAAACATTTTGCTTCTAGAGAAATATTTACGAAACACAGAATGGACTTCTCAAAAATCAGTTAAAAGTTATATACATTGTGATCTGACAAACAAAAATACCATCATAAGACACTTAAGGAAATCTGCCATCACAATTTAAAAAAAAAACATTTACGAGTTATAACACTTTTCACAAGTTTTAAGAAAGTTTAATAAAATATTTTAAAAGGAAATAAAACGTTTTTCTTTTGAAGGCGGTAGAAAATTAACTACGAAATGTCATGAGAAAGAAATGTTAATGTCGTAATATATTTAATAACGAAGAATGGAATGGAATGAAATTATTGAATCGTGAAGTAAAATGGTTAAAGCAAATATAAAATTAATGAAGAAACGCTATTGTTTTATTGTGTATTTTGAATAAAATAATAACTATTTTATCAAATAATTGATTGTCCCTATTATTTAGGACTCTGGACATTGTAAAAAAATGTAATAGACAATCATAAAAAGCGAGAACGTTTTCTTCAGAATTGAACAATCATGTATGAACTAGATCGAGATGAGCGCAAGGAGTCTCGGCGTAATGGTGGGATAGTCATGCAGGCTCTCCATTGATTAGATCACGAAGGGTTTGATAGTTGATGCCGCGGAGCTTATAAAAAATAAGTGGGTTGCCTTGACATGCATTGAAATATACGTCGTAAAAGATAAATGTGCTCGAGAACCATTTTTGTAACAATTAATGTTAACAATCACTGTACTGTATATACAGTATATAAATATAATATATAAGTGTAGTATGTAGATATAAGTATATATTAGTATAAAAGTGTTAGTATGAAAATTTAGAATATAATATTAATTAAAAGTTCTTAAAAAATTTTATTTAAAAAGTATTGAATTTCGTGGTTAGGCGGAGGAACTGGACTGTTGGCTCGAATCGCACTTATTAATATTATTATTATCAATGTACATTAGTATAGTGCATAAGTATAAACTATGTGAGGGACTTTCTGAACAACAGAAACGAAATTATTGGCAACAAAAAAAAAGAATGCAGAGGCCATGAAGAAGAGCCATCGTCACTGTACGTAATAACTGTTCTGCACGCCAAGGTAATCCGTATGGCATCCTCGTAGGTGGTCAGGGATGATGAAAGAATAGAGCAATATGGCGTTAATGTCATCTTATAAAGCACATTTAGCACTATCCCTACAAAAAATTTAAAGAAAAAATTTTGAGCCGTTTTTGAGAAAATCTAGTTTTTGTAATTTTTTAAAAATGAAAATATTGCGTACAATATTGCGCAAAAACTATTAAAATTTTCGAAATAATGTACATGACCTTAATGAAATAACTCACTTTGGACAACAAATTTTATTTTAAGGAAAAATCTCTATCTTCAATTTTGTATTTCTAGGAAGACTCCTAAAAAATTTCAAACATTTACAATTTTCGAAAATTCAGAGTTAACCGTGAAAAATGGGACCTGTGCCACCTTTATAAATGTATTTTACTCTACTCTTACAAGAAATTTGAAGAAAAAATTTGGAGCCATTTTTGAGAAAATTTTGAAAATGTCCGGGGGGCTTTATGTAAAGTACACCAAAATGTAGAAGAATATTCTTCAAAATCGATGCGCCTGGAGTGGAACCAGATCGGCTGCGGAGTATTCATTTTTGAAGAAATCGTACTTAGGGTGTCAGAGCTATGGTTGTGCACAGACTGCCAGACAGACTGACTGACAGAGGGACAGACAGACGGACGGACGGACGTTTTGAAAAAAAACAACTTTTTCGGTATCAGGGGACCCCAAAACGTATATTTCCGTTAAAATCTCGAAATCGATTTTCCGCAGCATTACATAACTTTCCCTATACTACGTATATACCAGTGGCGTAGACTCAATGTATGCGAGTGATGTGTTACATCCCCTAGTTTTCCATCACTTAAAAATATTCTCAGTAAAGTATTTTATTTTCTTCTGTTAAGTATCACCCTGTATTTCTCTATTCCCTCCCGCCATTTATGTGCGTGGTCCAATAGGCGTTATTCCCCTCGCTGGATGTGACGGACCGAGACACATCCCTTGAACGACCTCACTTCGTTGGCGAGGTCATTGAACTCACGGCCATGCGCTGTGTGCAAGCTGCGTGGTTTCGGCTGCCGGAGATGTGACATAGCTTCTCACATCAAAGGCTTCTCATTGGCATTCGTGTATCCCCTCCCAATAACCTTCCATACCCCCTCCTCTCTCTCATAATTCGGCAGCACTCCTGGGAATCCCAGAAGTCACGTGCCACTTGTGTGACCCGGAAGCGGGGAGCGGGGGGCTGACGGCACGACTGTCTTTCTTTACAAGTCAAGCAAGTCTACCAACTATGCTTAAGCATATTTCAACCTGATTCAGTACAACTGGGTAACTCGATGTGTGTTAGCAGGCCTGACAAAACAAGATCATGTAAGGAAATGGTATGACAGACAATCCGTGAACTCGAAACAGTGCGCGCGATGTTATTTCGTTCGTCATGTGAGTCCTGCATTCTACGTAAATGCTTTTTCCTACTGAATGTGCGTTAAATAGACTACTTTGGCTAGTTGGTGATATGTTAAAGAGAATCGTGAATTCGAAATTGCGAATCGAAATCGAATCGAAATCGAGATTGCGAAATTCGAAATCGTGAACGCGAAAGAATAAAACTTGCGTGTGTGTGTGCGTGTGCGACATGGCGAGCTCATCATTTGTGGTAGTGGGTGAGTTATTTGTGGCAGGGAACAATAGTGAAACGTTTCATTGCGTCATAGACAGGATTCGTGAAATTCCGTGTAGTTCTTTCTCCTCTTCCGAAAAACTTACGGTAGATAGTGATAGACAACCAAGACAACGCGAATAGATCTCGATTCATTCAATTAGGTATGTACTTTTTTGTGGTTATTTTTTTAGTTTTATTGTTTTGTTTATGTACAGTGAAATTATTTTAGCGTGGTTGCTCAAGGTTAGACCTCGGAGCTGCCGGAAGATTCCATTCCTTAAAACTATCGCTTTCGGGGGGAGCGCGTCCCTTCCCAGGACGTGTTGACAGCCCTACTCCAGTTCAGTAAACATTGACCCTGACTATTCGTCTCCGCAAGGTGACAGTTTTCAGTTGCATTTCTCTAACAGAGTACAGCTATTTGTATGAAGTTCTGTACAAGTGATTATTATTTTGTTGTGATCATTGCAATGCATCCTGTTCAAAGCAACTTTCATATAGACATCCTTCACAGTCAGACGCGTGAAGTCGTTGCAAAAGTAGATCAATTTATGAAGAGACGCAAAAGAAGGTATTGAAAATATGAAAACAGTTCTTAAGGCAGTAATTCCTGCTTCGGGTGTTTCGAAAAGATCTATTTGCAGAATTAATAAGGAAATTAACTGTATTCAATCAGGAGAATCGTGTTCATTTTCTACTCCTAATTAAGAAAAGAGAAAGGACATGGAATCTACTCTCGACAGTTTCAATGAGAGTGTGTTTCACCGCACTATGATTTAATGTACCATATCAAGAATTTACAGGAAACGACGCGATAGTAAAAACGGTGAAAATGATACTACTAATGATTGTGAGGAAACGGGTATCAGTGACAGTGGAAAACATATGGATAACAGAGCCAGGCCTCGTGAATTTGGTGTTTCTCCATTAACCGAGCAAAGACACTACAGCAAATTGATTTCGAAGGCTGTTCGCTAGCTTGTGGTGTAGCAAAGGTAGGCTAATGTTTTTGGTTTTGACAGACGAACCAGGCGCGAGCGAGCGCCGCCTTCTAGCTCTCTTCCCATCACTTTCAGCTTCCCCCTCTACTCGCGAATCTCAGTGGCCACCCTGGAAAAATTTAGCTGTAAGTTAGTGCATACAATGAGAAAATGATGATTTTCAAGGAAGATTCAGAATGTGTTTAACTTGCAACATACACTTCTAAAATACTTCAGAGTAAAGTAGAATGACGCAGACTTTAAATGTTTGGAATTATGCGTTCAATCTGTAATATCATGATCGCATCCCCACATCTACCAGCCAGGAGACGCCACTAGTACACTAGTATATACCTACGTATATGGGAAAGTAAAAATGAGTTGGAACGAAGTTACAGGTCGATGAAGGCAAACGCTGGTTGGAGGTAAAAATGTCCAATGCAAAACGCGCATTTAACGTACGTCCACATAAACAAAGTCCAAACTACATACATGTCTATTTAAATAAATATCCAGGGTAAACAATGTCTAATTTATTATATATATATATATATATATATATATATTTATATATATAGTTCCTCTCTTAAACATAATAATATGTTTTGAGACCACCTCTACTTCTAGAGTGGTAATGGTACACATATACTTCTTTTACTATATGTTCTTCTTTTGAGAAATAATAATTTGAGTAATTTTACTATTGAACTAACAGGACCTTTAATTTGTTTAGCAACGTCAATAATACTCCATTGTATTACAGTGCAATTATCAATGTTTCGTACAGTGTGAATGCATATTAATATCATAGAAACATTTTTGGATATTTTTTATTGGACATTTTTGTTAGCGGACGTTTCTGACTCTGGACGTTTTGTAGTGGATATAATGCATAAGACATTTTTGTGCGTGGACTTTTCTGTAACTGGACATTCTGAGGTGGACATTTTTACCTGGAACCGAAACGGCGGGGCAGCGCGGGTTGGGGCGGGCGAGGCCATCCGGGCCGTCCACGCGTGCCCAGATCGCCGCCGTCATTTGGTGCAACTGTGTCAGGGCTGCGCCCGCCCCGCCCCGGCGCGCCGTGTGCCTCCGCTGCCGTCGCCGCAGGCTGCGCGGTTCAGGACCCCCAAACCGGCGCGGTGCGGAGGCAGCCTGCGCGCACTTTCGCGACCAAGACACGGCGACCAACCGATAATTACGTCCACCGTTACCGCTGTCAGATCTGGCGTTGTAGCGTACGTCGTGGCGATTCTCGAACTGAAACAGGCTGAAAAGTCAACACCGTTGCCTCTGAAGCATAGGTGGCTGGGAGGCCCTAAGTTCGAGTTGCGACTGTGGCGGAGTTTTCGGTATTAAGGCCCTCTGAGACCGATGCGGAACGTCCGCTGCGGAGAGGAAAGTTCCGCGCTAGACGCGGTGACTGAATTCACGGGACCGGGAGAGTTGGCTCAGTGCATCAACCTGATGTCAGTGCAGTCCCTCTGACCAGGAGGTCCTAGGTTCAAGTCCCAACGGCGGCAGGATTTTCGACACTAGCTTGTCAGCTAGATCGCATTTAGTCCCTGTCTGGAGAGGAATTCTAGCGGCCGGCTGCTCTGATCGGTAGTTTTCCGTGGTTTCTCCGATCAACACCAGGTGAACACCAGGTGAATACCGGAGCAGTACCCTAACAAACGGGCTTTCCTTCCTCTTCTTTGTCCTATCCTCTCCTCTCACACACACACTTACTCTAACATGCATTACACTACCACACATGCCGGGAGACCGGTCGGGAGCTTACAAATTGTCCCGGTTGGGGCGGTGCCCCGCTGGTGGGAGATACCTGGTTGATGGGAAACCCCGCTAGTCGACGGTAGGTCGACGCCAGATCTCGCCATCCAGCGGGGAAAAGATCATCGCCACCTCCCGAGAAAAAACACGCACTACACTTACGGGACTAATGACCAAAGTAGTTGACGCGCCAGGATACATCAATCAATCAATCAAAAAAATTCGCGGGTCCGTTCACAGCACGGCGTCAGTTGAGAGCCAGCGTTTGGTGACTTGATTTCTGCAACGACCCGCTCGCTTCTACTCTTGCAGGAGATAGAAAATGCTAAGTTACTCTTTAGTACGTTTTCTGAACACATGCGGTACGGTGCTATTACTTTCTTCATCTTCTATTTTCCATCAAATTGTTAATATCTCTTTACGAACCGTAGAAACGGGGTCCATGATTTTGTCCAATAAAGAAAAAAGTATGGAGAATTTCCTACCTTTATGCCACAAAGGACGGGAAACGCTTTTGTAACTACTAGAATCACCAGTGACTGTTCTGATCTACAGTCACTGATCTGAACGTGCTCATAAGCCACTATGGGACGCGAAACTTCCGCTGCGGGCATTCCGCGTAGACTGCGCATGTTTCGCTCCTGTCTCTATGAACCTTTGTAGCTAGGTCTGATTCAGCCACTGGATAATTTCCACTGGCCACTGGATAATGCTACTGCTCTGATCTTTAATTTGTCATGGTTCTCCGTTCAAGAGAAGCCAGAGCAGTTCCACAACAAACAGGGACGAATCTTGCGCGATCATTCCTTCTTCCTCGTCCTCCTCTCGCCTTCCACACACACACACACATGCGCGCGCGCGCACGGGCGCGTACACGGACTACTCTAACACACATTTCGGACTAAATGTGGCTGCGATAGCTCAATAGCAACACCGTTGCTTCTGCAGCATCGGTGACCGGAAGGCTCTAGGCTTCGAGTTCCTACTGAAGCGACTTTTGTACACGAGCATCCTTTGAACACGACTTTTGTACACAAGGTTCAGGTTTTGTGTACCATTCCTGAAAACTACAAGAATGGGGACACAGCTAGAATGTAAATTACCATTGTTCTTCTTGTCCCATGCTACAGGTATGAAATATAACCTATGTTTCTTGTAAAAAATACGTGTCAGGCGAATTGTAAAACCAATGTTTAGTTTGTTTTTTATATGAGCACGATATGCATTTTGTAATATATGTATATATGGTATTTTATGTAGCCCTGATGAAGGTCAAATATACGACCGAAACGTCGGCAATGTAAGTCGCTTTATTACCAAGTTGACCCAAATTCGTGAACCTCACATCATTTATTGTTTTACCTTTGATGACAATACATAGTTCAGTTACATTTCACTATACATATGTTTGATGGCTTACTAACTAATATAAAATTAAACTTACAGCTAGCTTTGCGGTTGAGGAAACCTGATGGTCACCTCTAATCAGGGTCCAATTCGGAAAATTGCTTTAAGAAATGTGGAAAGAGTACTTATATCTGATTCTTGTGGAATAGATGGGGTTTCTGGCTAGATTGAATCCGGTTAAGTTTGGAATCTGCATTAAATTGGAGTAGAATTCCGTGGATAAGTATAGGATGAGCTGAGCTATGGGTTGGAGATTGAATTCTTTATGGAGCTGTGAGTTAGATTCCAACCATGGCGCATTGGTAATTGTCCTGAGGAATTGATTTTAGATCACTTGGATTTTGTTAAGATTTGTCTAAGCTGCATTTAGCCATATACAGTAGGAGGGGTCTAAATCACAGGAGGGGTTTTTATATATTGCGAGTGCTGTGTCATATGGCAAATGTCTGTTTCTGTTGATTATTGGCTTTAATTGTAATATTTTGTTTTTAGCCTGTTATAATTTACTGTCGTTGAGGCATCTTAATCAAAATTCACTACAAACTGAAGCTTTGTAGGCAGGAAGGTCCTAGGTTTCAGACATATGGTGGCTGGATTTTCCGTACAAGCTAAGTATACTGTAAAATAACTGGCGCGCACGAGATATGATGATTCTGAAGACCAGTCGCTCTGACCGGTAGTGCTCGTGGTTTATTGTGATTAGTTTTTGATGACGTAGTAGAACATTAAAACAACAGGGCAAGAACCTCGCGCGATCCTTCTTTCGCCATTGTTCCCACTTCCATCATTAATGTTGGCGATGTAGTCCATTCCTCATTATCTAGAGGAGACAACGGTGTTCTATGTGAATGTCAGGTGATTACTCAAGGATCGTGCTATCGCTAGAGGAAATATGTTCACCGTTATGTCTTCGTCTTTGTAATAACTGTGAAAACTAATTAACAGATAACGGTATGAAAAGGGAATTAAAAGAAGAGCCATATCGTGGTTCTTTAACATCAACGTACTTCAGATATTTTATCATATTTTTGTAATGAAAGTTTATGTCTCTCGTAATTGGATAACCTGCGTGTGTTCGTCCTTCCTTTATTCACTACTGATCTCTTCCGGTCTGCTGTTTGGGGCAGGTAAGTTCTCATTCGACGTGTCTCGGTCTGCTGATGGGGAAATGGCCATATTTTTCACCTAATTTGAGAACTTTGTTGTTGTTCTTGTTATTATTATTACTATTTCCCGGGGCTCAATTTCATTACCTCGGTAGCAAGTGCATGTATGTTTTATTAAGGGATGAGAATTTAGCTGTATCCTATTTTATTCCCCAGGGTTATTAGCTCTGGGGGTATGGAAAATGAAATGATGATAATGAGAAGTGAAAGGATGACACACACATACAGAAATACACAACCACACCCATGCCCGAGGCGAGATTTGAACCCGCGATCCTTTATTCCGATATCGCCACGGCACTACGGCTATCCGGACTGGCTATTATTATTATTTTTCCCTTACATCACAACTAAAGATGTTATGAGTCGGCTGAATATAAAATCTACTCCAGGTTGCAACCAGCTACCTAAGGAGCAGATTCGATGACTATCAGTGCCTCTACAATACTTTACGCAAAATGCCGGCTGTTCCAAATAAAGCAATTTCTTCTTCTTATTATTATTTATATTATTATTATATTCTTATTGTTATTATTATTATTATCATCTTTTTGTTATTATTATTATTATTATTATTATTATTATTTTTCCATTACATCACGACTAAAGATGTTATGAGTCGGCTGAATATAAAATCTACTCCAGGTTGCAACCAGCTACCTAAGGAGCAGATCCGGTGACTGTCAGTGCCTCTACAATACTTTGCGCAAAATGAGGGCTGTTCCAAATAAAGCAATTTCTTGCACTTCCCAGTCTTTTGAATTACCAGGGAGTTTAGACAAGTTCTTACTCAAATTTTGCGGAACAAATCCCAGAGCTCCGATAACTATCGGGACGACCTGTGCTTTTATGCCCCACATTCGGCTGATCTCGATTTCCAAATTCTTGTATTTAAGACGTTTCTCTGCCTCCTTGGTAACGACATTTTGATCGCATGGTACAGCAACATCGATAAGTAAACACGATTTGCTCTCCAAATCCCGGATGACTATATCCGGTTTGTTTGCCGCTATCGTGCGATCAGTTTGAATTTGTTGGTCGTACAATATCGTACACAATCCAACAGACGTAACCGGTTTCGGTTCGTACCACTTGGGGCATGTGTTTGGAATTTTGAGGGCGGTACAGATCTGCCAGTGGAGGTAGCTACACACCCTGCCATGTCTTTTCGGGTATTCGGTCTTTGCTAGGATTGGACAAGCTGAGACAATATGATCAATGGTTTCTACTTGCTCCTGGCAAATGAGGCATTTATCATCTTGGGAAATTTTGAGAACCGCTTTATCATTGTGTCGTGTTCTCAAGGCCTGATCTTGGGCAGCTATTACAAGTTCTTCCGATTCTGGCTTCATTCTTCCCCTTTTAAGCCACATAAATGATTGATCTTTATTGATCTGCACCTTGTCCATTCTTTTTAGGTATTGCCTTGTCTATTCTTTTTAGGTATTATTATTATTATTATTATTATTATTATTATTATTATTATTATTATTATATTTAGATAGGATTTAAGCACAGATGGAATCGTACAAGCGTAGGAAGCAATTGTACAGATCCGCTTCCGATCTACCATGTGAGGCAAGCGAAGTGTGGTCTGCTAGTGGGAAAAATGGTGATTTTTGGTATTCTTCTAACCTGATTAAAAACTCAAGTGAATAAATTTTAATATAATTTTAAAGCTGTTTGAATCGTAGGAGATATGTAGTTTTTGTTGTATTTTGCCTTTTCATTTGTCTTCAGCCTAATACAGCAACTGTCATCTGGGTAATAAAACTGCATTTTCCTGTATTTATACAACTAGGTGTTCCGTGTAGCATGGTTTGAAGCTGCATTGATGTAAATACAGGGTTTTTTCATAAACTAGTCGCTAATCGTAATTTATGATCGACTACTCATTGGGACGTACGTGAAATCGTATTTAAAGAGAATCAAACATCTTCCGTGTTTTCAAGATCAAAATGGAGAAAATAATTGCTATTCGTATTTGTTGATCATGTTTATGGTTCTTCTATGTTTATGGCTTTTTATGGTGAGGTAAGTTTACAAATTCTGTAACAACACAATTATTATTCACTATAAAGACATAGTTAAGCATGTTTCTAAATGTGCTATTGAAATGTGTTTTATTTACCCAAATCTGAACATGTATGTTGTAGTGAATTATAGCAGCAAATTCTGTTATCCACCTCAAGTTAAAAAAACGTAACACTTCACTAATAATTATAATCATTGAAGTTTTTTTTAAAGAAACACGTTCCAAAAGTTTGCAGGACCTTCATGTTCTCTCATGCATCTTTACAGTATTAAAAACACTCAATCTTCGAACTTAAAAAAACTCACTGTTTTAGCTTCGACAATTAACCTCACACACATTTACTCATTTTGACTTTTTGAAGGTCTTGACACAACCAAAAGACGCGACATAATGAACGACTGACGACAGATAAGTGTTCATTGTATTAAATTTACGGCTTGAATAATGGCGATAAAACATCTGAGAATGATTACCTTTCATTTAAATTCATCAATTTTTTTAAACGAAAATCGTTAGTGGTTTAGATTTACATGTTTTTGCGATGTTCAAAATGTGAGAAGTTTTCATGAAGATCGAAACACTATCATACTTATAAATGCACTTTCTTCTATTCTAGCAAAAAATTTCAAGACAATAATTTCAGACATTTTCTAGAAAATTTTGAATATGCTACCGGGGCTTAATGTGAAATACCTCAAAATTAAAATATTTTAATGTTCTCCGGAAACGCATAATTAGTTCGTAGTCCTAATGTAATGACTAAGTTTCAGCTCAAAAGATTGTAATCTGACAAAGTTACGCCGGACATCCACACATCCCGATTTTTGAGTACATAAATCGCGCGTATCTCCTCCCTCGCTACCTAAACCAATCCTAACCATCTTTAATACAGCACTAATATACTTTACTTCTGACTTGTGTGCAATGCTACAGCTCAAAACGACCCTAAACACTGATTTGACTAAAAAAGCGAGGTCGTTTTGTTGAAGTGATTCCAATACTTTTCGTCCTTATATTGAATACGGAGGAAAAGCAAAACCACATAAAAAGTCTATGAAACAAGATTTACAGGTGCAGATCACGTTTTGCGGATGACCGCAATGGGTATCCCTGAATCCGTGGGATTCACAGGAGATTTGCTTATTCAGTCGAAGGTTGTAACTGAAGCGAATTTAAATTTCAGCGTTCCAGTAAGTCCTACACCTGTTGTGTGTCATTCAGGATTTCCTTACTTATATCTGTTTGGAAATTAAAAATAAATAATTATAATTGCTAGTGAAGGACCTTAATTTTAGGTGGTTCTTGTGTTAATTTGTTTGCTTCTTTTCCAAAAGACTTTTAGGACATAGTAATCCTTGGGTGGCGTGAATTGAAATAGCGTCATCCTTACCGGCCTCGAAGAGTTCTCACTGTTGTACATCAAAGAGCATCATGGAGCACTGAACATTTTTACAATGAAGTTGGGGGACTCTGCGCTACTGAATTGCGTTCTCCACAAAGAAGAGAGGCGTTGTATTCCCATCATTATACTTTCCGAGGAGCTTACGAAACTATGGGAGATTTTGGAGAAAGGGATTCTTTTATTGAAACCGATTCCAAATTGCCTGACATCTTCAAACCTTGAACTTGTTGGGTAATGAATGAAAGCGTCATTATGGTATGTAATACCGAAACAAGTTGGAATTTACACTGTGGAAACGTACACATTGTTTTGATGCAGACAAAGCAGCATTACCAAGAGCCGATCGTCCCAGGTCTCCATTGGAATTCGTCGCACTATTTAACTGTATTTTGTCAGTTCCACTCATGAAAGAGAGAGAGAGGGAGAGAGAAAACAAGAGAGGTAGAGACGGAGAGAGAAAGAAGGTAGAGAAAATCAAAACGGGCCAAGAAATGCACATTTATGCAATTGTCAAGAAATGCACTCCAACTTATCATAGTTTGGACTCTGACTTCACGACCTGGCACTTTCAGTACAGTCAGTACTACGGGATTAAAACAAATAGGGAAAGAGATGTAACAAACGCATTTAGCTACGCATCGTGCCGTCCTATGATTGGAAGTTAAGACAGTATGGTGAAAGAACGATATTGCTTGATTCGTGGTTCGTTGTTTACGGTACTGTTCTAGATCCTTGTCTGATCACGTCGATTAATTACTTAGCCGGCATTGACAATCCCTCATCATCAGGATCCTAATCTGGAACCTCCTGGTCTACGAAGTTTCATTTGCAATCCCATAATTACTTACGATTGATTCATTAGTGATTCCGGGCGCATCGACTGCTAAGATCATTAGCCCCGTAAGTGCAGTGCATAGTTTTTTTTCTCGGGAGGTGGCGATAATCTTCCCCCGCTGCATGGCGAGATGCGGCGCCACCTACCGTCGGCTAGTGGTATTTTCCCTCAACCAGGCATCTCCCATCAGCGACGCACAGCCCCACCTGGAACAAGCTCTAAGCTCCCTGCCGGTTTTCGGCATGTAAGGCATGTAAGGTAGTGTAGTGCATGTAAGTGTAAGTGTGCAAAGGGTTAGGAAAGGTCAAAAAATGGGAAGGAAAGATCAAAGAAAGATGAGAAAGGACGTCCGTGGACCCTTTGGTAGGGTTTTGATCCGGCATTCGCCTGGAGTTTATCGGAGCAGCCAACTACCGATCAGAGCAACCGGCTGCTAGAATTTTCCTCCTGAAAGCGGATGAATTCGACCATGTTATGTAGCTATGTCGAAAATCTTGCCTCCGTCGAAACTCGAACTAGAGGCACTGCAGTGACATCAGTTAATGCTCTGAGCCACCTCTCCTAGTACTACTCACGACGAAGTCTTTGCATCAAGTACACTTTTTGGAAGCAGCGAAGCATGTTATTCCGTCACGATAAATTCATCGCTTCCGCCGGTTGGAGGAGCAACCACCCCACGGATCCGCTGGGTGGTTGCAGAGGTGTATCTACTCATGGCAGACATGGCACGTGCCATGGGCGCCACTCGTAAGGGGCGCTATTAAGCTTTTGACATTTATGGGGAAAAAGTTGATTGAATTATTTTTCAATTATGGAATTAAACTATTCCAAAAAATATGAAAAAAATAAATAGTATTTTTTTTCGAAATAAATTGTTCATGGAACTTTTTGAAAATAATCAGAATCTTATTCACATTAGTGTATAAACAACTCGTGCCCGCTACCCGCTAAAACTAAAAAAATAATAGCTACCCTAATTTGAAGTATCCTGGCGTGGGCGATAATTGTACGTTTGCCATGGGCGCCTGAATACCTAGATGCGCCTCTGGGTGGTTGGCGTCGTCGCAGGGACGTCGCGTCGCCAGGCGGGCGCGCGGGCGGGCGAGGCATCGGGCCGCAGGGGGCGCCTACGGTCACTCACCCCGGGCGGTGGCGGCGGGGCCACTGGCCGACGGGGGAGCCTCAACGGGAAACGTCAGCGGCTGCCACACACGTGCGGCCAAGGCCTCTCCCCGCGCATGTAGTCTTATTATCCCTTGTAATTTAATGGCGCTTCATCTCGAAGGTCGTTGAAGCTCATAAGGGATGATCGAATAGTTTCTGTAATCGTTTCAGGATGTTGTTCGTAAATTTTGCAATAATTTATTTCATCGTTGTAAAAATTTGGAAATTTCATTTTGTTAATTTTTTGACGCAACTTACCGCAGAGAAACTGATGTGCAGAAGTAGACTAGACAACGTAAGAAGTACAAATTAAGTATTACTAACCATCACTACTGGTTGTTGACGGTTACTCACATTCCAAGAAATAAAATGTAAATATTTTATGTAAAATAAGTTGGCAGTAAAGTTATCATTATTACAGTAATATATGATAACTATAGTGATGATTAGAGCCCGGTAGTTTAGCAAAATATCTTTTCATTATTTTTACGATTTTTATTATTGTTATGATTTTTAATATTAGGGATCACTTAATTGTTCTTCTGGATTGGTTTTAGTAGATTTTCCTTTTGCCTTTTATTGTCTACTTAAGCATCTGATGCCTGTTTTTGATATGTTGCCTTATTATTGCCTTTTTTGTCAATATTTTGCTTCTTTTTCTTCAGGCACCGATCTCGATCAAGCTGAAAATACGTCCAGATCGTATATCTGCAAGTCTGAACAACGCAAAGGTCGTATTTTGTCTTTCTGTGGATACAGAGGCTCTAGGGCCAGGTAGTGTTAAAAACCTAAATGACAAAGGATCATGAAACCTGTGAAGATATTTGATTTTTTAATTAATACTGACATGGCTTGCTCACGCACGAGACATCCCATCCTTCGAGTGTGAAACAAAAAAAAAGTCAGTAAAGTGAAGGTCAACGCACACGTCTTAACAAAGCAATTGTAGACTTCCACAACAAAAAAAACTGGATATATAGTGAAACTGGAGTTCATTTGATTCATAGACAAATTAGAGATAAACACCAAAACGAGCTCTTTCTTGAATTATCTTACCTTAGCTACAATCTACTGCCTGAAATTCTAAGAGAGTTTGAAAATGAACGCCGAAAGGCAATAATTATTGATTGAAAAGAATACTAACTGTGGTACACAAAGATGTCCCCATTTTGTTTATTAATCAGTTTGTTAAAACAATGCATACTATTGATGCGTATGATGTATTTCAGTTAAATGAAACACAAATTTCAGTTACAGACAATAATTAATAATTAAAACAATAATTTTAATTATAGACAGGATTTGTAAATGCAAACAGTTGCCGATTACATACTAAAAATTAAAAATATGTGCATGTTTATGAGCATATATATTAAATCATATGCGTATAAATTAAAGAAATATGAGAATTTTCCATGTGATTAGACCCAAAAGTACGGTATCTCGCAAAAAATGAACTATTACTCTAGTAATATATACTATCTTTATTCATTTAGAAAACTTGAGAAATTAGCTCAAGTAAACCAATACTTGTTTCAATTTAAAAAGCTAAGTTTCCTTAGAAACGTATTGGTGAAATGACATGACATAACTTGACATGACATCACTTGAAATTAATATGGCATGACTTTATGACATGACTTTTTATAAATAGAACTTTTCCCCTTCCGAAGAAGGAATTTAACCATGCCACTTGAAAACAAAATGCTTTGTAATATTTTTTATCAAAATAACATTATCTGCAATAAGTTAATAAATCAAAAAGGATATTACATATCACATTTTTAAAATCATATTTTCACCACGTTATGTCTTAATTGAAATACGCTCGTCTTATCAGAATGTACTCGAACTACATGTTATGAAATGGAGGAATTAACTTACAAATTTGTAGAAAATGTTTTTGATTACCACTAAATATCGTTGTGTTTGTAAATTTTCGGACGTAATACGTGTTATTTTATATTAACTCTTACTTCTGAAGCAACTACTCAAAAATAACTTAATAAATCCTAAAAATACACTTTATAAGCGTGAATAAGCGATTCCCTATTTTCAAAGGATAAAGGAGTATAAAAAGGGAAAAAGATATCTTCATAAGAGAAATAAGGTGATAAATGATGGTCAAAATGGGAAGCGTATTGAAGTGGCATCATTTGTGTGAAAAATGTATTTGAGAATGCGTAGTCTTGATCTGAGTATTAGCAAATCTCACATCGTGTTCTTTGTTCGATATCTACTACAAAGTCAATAACACTTTGGGAAGTAGTTACTTGAAAAATACATTTTTAGTGATATAGGGCAGCTCCCCTGAATGATCATATACCCGTGAATGACTATATATGGTCCGTTTACCAATTCCAATACTCTGAACTACATAACTACTACTCAAAGCTCTCTGCTTACCATCACTTGACACATTGAGTCGAAACATTGCTTTTCATACATTTTGAAATTTGCGCTAGAAGATATGTTCCTTGATTCAAAGTTTATTTCCAACTTTGAGGATACAAGTTGTTACCCTATTACCTGTGGACTTTAAAATCGGTACTTTGAAGAAGACTTCCCAGAGTGACCAGTACAATGCTCTTGCAGAGAAGGGAAATCGTTACGCTGATCGTTGCAGTCTCATTGTACGTTGCATACAAAACGAGTATCTATTACACATGTTATGCGCGTAGGTGATTTTCTCTGCTACACGGATGACATCTTAGTAATTCGAGTTGTCGAATGTCTTCCGGGAATAATAATTTGACTTCATTCCTATTTCATTGTTGACACAAGTGACAATATTTCTCCTATTTTCGCAAAAGAATCGTCAACGTGTGTAGAAATGGATAGGATATGGATGAAATAAAATAAATATTAGAAAAAAATAGACATTCCAGAAAAATCATCATGAAATTACCTTGTAAGGTAAGATAATTTTTACTTCCTTGTATACGTACGTAGTATGTACAGAGTAATATACGTAGTATAGAGAAAGATACGTAATGCTGTGGAAAATCGATTTCGAGTTTTCAACGGAAATACACGTTTTGGGGTCCCCTGATACCGAAAAAGAGAGTTTTCTGAAAACCACCGTCCTTTGTTAGACTGGAAGACAGCAAGAAAGTCGATGTATGATATGCTCAAAGCTAAATCTTTTTGAGAAGTTACCTAGTGTTATGAGGAACAAGGAAACGCAAGTATGGCAGCCTGTAGGTGTTGGCGTTGCGCTGCTCAATTTTGTAAATATGTCGAAAAAACTATGCCATTGGGGAATGAGTTCATAACTAATTCTAATTGTATATTGTTCGTTACATACTCAAAATGTAAAGGAATTGTATGCCATACCGAAGCGGCGTCTCGAACTGTACGAACGTCGAACGTCGACTCAATGTATCAAGTGATGGTAAGTAGAAAGCTTTGAGTAGTAGTTATGTAGTTCAGAATATTGGAATTGGTAAACGGACCATATATATAGCATTGAAGGACCATATATAGTCATTCACGGGTATATGACCATTCACTTTGAATGCCATACTGAATTTAATGAGTCATTTTTTATGCCCGCTTGAATTACGAGCTCAAAGCTATTTTTGTGGTCTAATGGTACAAAATTCTTTTTCATTGCTGATTATGACCACGCTATACCGCTGCGGCGGAGTCTCTAAGTACCATACTGGTTCAAAGATGTCAAACATTTGTCACTAACCCGACAAAAATATTTCTCAATTGAAAAATTAAGAAAATGTCAAAAAATTGTACTTTGGGCGGCGATAGATGGCAACTGGCAAGAGTACGTGGCAATTCCGAATAGCTAGCCAGACCCAAGGAAATAGAAAACTAATACGGGAAAGTTTGTGCCATTCTATAGCACCACTGGTTCATCTCATTTTTTTAGATTAGTTAAAAATACTTTTTCGTAAAGAATGAACCAGACTCTTTCTTAAATAATGTGATATTTTTCAGCTCAGTGATGTAGACACTTGTAAAATGGTTCTCTCAGTTCAGTTTACCATTTTAGTGGGATGTGTAATTTTTTCAACTCGCCTATGTAACTATCTATAAGTATTTTATTTATTTCAATAAATTATGTTGATATTAATTTGTCACAAAACCTTGGCTATCAGCCATTCACTTCAATTATTTTTCCTTTCCCGTATACGTACGTATATACGGAGTAATATACGTAGTATAGGGAGAGTAATGTAATGCTGCGCAAAATGCGGCAGAAAAAAATTCGTTGCCGGACCGTGATAACAAAAAAGTGGGTAATTCCAGTTGCTAAATTAAGAAAAAATCCCCTAACACGTGGTGTAGCCAGAGTCGCTGTTTTGTGGGTCGTTGAAATCGAAAAACCAATTGAAAGCAAAACGTCCGTCCGTACGATGTATGTGAACAACACTAGCGCCTAAACTATGCTTCCGATATTTTCCAGATTGAAGAAACACCTGTCCATCTGGCCTGAGTGGAAGCTCTAAGATTTTAAAATTCATTCATTATTTTTTGGGGGGACTTTACATGAAGACTCCCAGATATTTTCGAAATTTTCTCAAAAATCGCTCCAAATGTTTTCTTTAAATTTCTTGTAATATTAGAGTAAAATACACTCATTAAGATGGCGTAGGTCCGATTTTCACGGTTAACTCTGAATTTTTGAAAGTTGAAAAAGTTTAATTTTTTTTCAGCGTCTTCCTCCAACTACAAAATTGAAAATAGAGATTTTTCGTTCAAATAAAATGTGTTCTTCATAGTGAGTTCTTTCT
>JAHLJT010009419.1:142086738-142225403 GCA_031308135.1 Acheta domesticus | reverse complement strand
GTGAAGGACCAGCTGCGGGAAGGTGCGTACGTTCGAAGTGGGTGGCTGAGTTTATGAGATTCGAGTAGCCTGCGAAGTAGAATCCTGCTGAAAAAAACCATGCAAAATGTTTACCAAAATAGCACAACAATTTCTGCTCAACAACAACAGTTTTGATTTCAAAATGAAGTTTACAAAACAATGTCTGAGATGAGTTAATTCGGAGAGGAAATTGTGGTATAAATAGTTTTACTAACCATTACTAAAGGCGAAAAATTGCTGTATTAGTACCTTTAGATCTCTCTAGCAATTGATAGACCACAAAATGAGAAATATAATGATTGATGTATGATTTGTTAATGTATCGACGGTAGCAAAATAGTATTTTCTGAGATGTGAGTTTAAATTGAACGACAAAGTTTTGTTTGGTAATGCTTGTAACGGTCTCCTTTGAGGAAGGTTCCTTTGCTTCGGGTGTCGAGCATATCACAGCAGGGCGGGGGATTCTGAAAGGTGAAAGCGTAATTTCAGCATTCTTAGTCTTTATTTGAAGGTAAATGGGAACAAACGTCAATACTAACGTGTAAGAATTAAATATTTTTCCATTGAGATGTCGTGATTGAACATTTCTTTTAGAGATTGAAATACAAGTATGAATCTTGAAATAAATGATGTAAGATTGGTAGTGTAATGATGATACTACAAAGGTCATTTTCAGACTCTACAAGAATCGAGATTCATATCTGAAGGCCGCAAGAACAAACAGGATTTTAAAACACTTCAATACGAGCAAACGAATGAAAGATTGAAGACGTTCACTATAGTATCTCCAGGACATCATATTATAAAAATATTAAAATTTTGTTATTATCGCGTTACTCAACTTTGTAGATTACAAAAGAAAACATAAAATAATGCACACTTATTTTACTAAGCTCTTTGTAGCAATGCACATCCGCAGTTGCGTGGGAAAGGCCGGAACTTGTAAGCCATTTGTGCGCTGTACATCGATGCTTTGCATTTCAACCAAAAGAGCATTTTAATTCTGATGATCAAGAGAAAATCTTTACTCCTCATCATTAATCTTGATTTTGTTTTCTTCGGCAAGACAAGACTATGTATTGATGTAGTTACATCGCTCAGTCATCCCATTTCCACACCGCTCAGTCTCCCCTCTCCCCATCAGAGTTTCAGTGCCACGAAAGGCAAACTTCTCCAAATGTGGCAGCTGCAAGGGCTGCTTCAGGAAATATGACCGTTTAAATTAAAACCAGAAGTCCTAAAGTCAATTTTATACTCCAATTATTAAGAAAATACTACTTATGATACATCATTTATATTCCTCTTTTTTTTATCTATCCTTGCTGGTGAGAAAACATAGTCACATTAAAAATTTAAAGGTGATTAATTTATCGAAAATAAAAAACTTCAAATAATATCTTCTACGAACATATTACTTCACTTATGATTACTTATGTTTGAGCGAAAGTATTTAGATATCCTCAACGTTTAGAAGTTATGGGGATGGCCCGTAGTTGATGGTACATCCTGATTTCGGTTGCACTGATAAGTATGTACGTGACACTAGCGAACTTGACCAACCGGACCATCAGGAAGCGCTGGGAATCTCAATATCGGTTAGTGATATGACGACACTATCCTGGGTAAAAAGAATGTGAAGGGAGGAGGGGGGGAAGAAAAGGGCCGACGACATATTTTTATATGCGTGTATGATTTATACAGGATTCAATCTGTACATAGTAAATTATTGGTTTCCTTTTTCCTCCTCTTCCCTGGTCTGCAAAGTCTACGAATAGTCAGGAAGACAATGAGTACAAATGTGAAAGCTGAGAATTGACGTAAGAGCGCTTGAAATTGTGAAGAGTACTTTGCCGAATAAAGATATGCTAGGAAATCATATATTAGAGAGAAAAAAGTGGAAATATTGATATATTGTTTCATTGCGCTTTTATACTATCAAAAAACTACAAAAATTTCTACAAACTGCAAGCATATCGTTATTTAAAAATGAGAAAAGAAGCAATTTTTGAATGACTTTATGAACAGTATTGGTGCAAACGAACACTTCTCAAACACTGCTGCAATACTAAAATCGATTTGTCAGCATCTATAACACTTCATTGCGAAGAATTTTTTTACACATTGGAAATTGCGTTATATTCAAAACTCATTTATGTTCAATTTGAATGCAAATCGAAAGTGCATATTTATACCTATACATGACGAAGTGGGAGTTTGCGCAAGTAGTATGGTGAATTTCTAAAACGAACAAAGGATTACACGCCCGCTATTGTACTTTTTATTTTTTTCTACTCCCATTGTATAATATGTTATTTGATGGCTCACCAGTTGCAGAATCATAGTCATTTCGATACCGTTTTTTCATTATGCATATAGGTTCATTGACCAATT
Organism: Acheta domesticus; assembly: GCA_031308135.1. NCBI lineage: Eukaryota > Metazoa > Arthropoda > Insecta > Orthoptera > Gryllidae > Acheta > Acheta domesticus. Next base: position 142,222,991 of record JAHLJT010009419.1, on the reverse strand, counting down.
ACAGACAAGTTTTACAACCAAGTATTGACGCTTCTTAATCATTGGAATCGTTTTAGCTAAATGTTTTCGTCGATTGGTACATTAAAATTGTATTTAATATTATATTATGCTCAATAGTTTTAATTTCTTTTTATTATTAGTATATTTCGTGGTATATTGTTTAAAATAAAGTGAGTCGTAATTTCAACTTTGATCCTATTTAACTGCGCAAATACTCCTACCAGGCGACAGGTACAACAGCCACTTGCAGTAGCATGCAAAGGTAGATAAAGATAGCTGTCGCGCTAGGTGGCCTTGGCTGAATCAACTGCCACAAATCTCATATTTAAACTCAAACGAGTTACATCATCATTCATAATGTACCCTCGCCGCCACATAGAATGGGCAACGGCATATTCTGAAGTCCAATCCTTCTGCACATTCTGGCAGCACTGTACGGAGGATAACGCCATCTGGTTCTTTCATAGTTAACTATTACAAAATAACATTCTCTACCAACTGCCATCGCCTGAGAAGCTGATAGGGCAGATTTCCCCCAGGTTTCACCCAATCATCATCTCTAGTATGAACGTTCCCTATGGATAGGTGTGTTCATCCTAAGGTTGAGAGTATTGGCGCAGAAGGCACAGGGGGGCGGGGTAGTCGCGTTGCGTCCGAGAGGAAGCCATTCGATCGCATACAAGAAATATATCAATAAAGTTAATATCATACATTACAACATAAAATATTCAGCGCATGCAATAGAACTAGTGGATTTGAAAAAGTTTATGCATTGCTTGCTTTTTTCTCATAATACAGATTTACTTGCGAAAATTCAATTTAGTAATATTATCCCCTCTTTTAATGCAAAACAACTTACGTATGTAAACGAATATTCCGAAACCGAGTCGAAGAAATGAAGTGTGCATAGGCGGCTCCAGGATCGATAAAATATTTGTGAGTGGGAAGTTTTGGCGAAGTAATAATGTTCAAATATCAGTGTTTACGAAATTCAACATTTTAGCAATAATTAAACTAGCTATTTAGTTTTTTTAGCTGTTTAGTTAATTTTGCATTTCTCGTTAAATTTGTTTTTTGCACTATTCACTTCAGAAACAATTAGAGGATCGTCCTGGGTCGTATAGCACACATTTCGAAATTGTTTATAACATTGTTAATTGTTGCAAAATTGTTAATTCGCAGTTTTTAGTTCTGGGACATCAGGGGACCCTTCTAACATCAGAATTTCAAAATTGGAAATTGTTTATAAATTTGCAAAATTTGCAAAAAAATTTTATTGTCTTTTCTAAACTGCCTTTAAACGAGATGCAAAATTCTGCAATCCGATCGGTGCTATCGCCTTTCGTTTTCGAGATATGCAATTGTTTATAAAATAGCTCGCTGCAATGACTCGCTTAGTTTCTCCGCTGTATACGTCTAAATATAGGAAGGGGGTGGGAGCGGATGGGCCGCCTTAACGCTCTCATATATTGTGGTGGAAATGGTTGCTGGTTAGGTATTGCTAACTTTCTAACATTCCATTTTATTCTAAATACGGCAGTGAAACTTCTGTTTGTAGATTTGAGTTGGTGTACGTAATATTATCTTATTAACAAATTATTTTGCAAATTGAATGTCGAAGCTTTTGCATGCGAATATGAACAGAATATATAATGCGTATTTTTGTATTTTCTATATTCGTTATTTACCAAAATATATACCGTTATTTTTATTGGCTAGCGTGGAAAATATTACAACGAAATTAATTTTAAAGATACTACTCAGGTAATACAGGTCGGCTGTCGACCAATCCTGGACTCTGGAGTAAGAGGCGAGTCCGTCATTGGTTTTGGTAACCTACCAGAGTTGCTTCTTCCTCAAAACTGTCCCCTCTCTCTACTCCTTTTAAAGCGAAATTGGCGGGGCTTGATATAAAGCCAATCATACCTTTCCTTTCCTCCAGTAGAATTCTTTTCTCCGTCAATTTTGGGAGGCAATTATTGACATATAAAATCGCGTATAAAATTGTGACCAATAATTTAAATTAAATATTGAAGCAAACAATAAATTTCCGAAGACATGAAGGCATACAGCTTCTCTTTTTTTCCCGTTCCGAAAATGTTAATATATTCTTATATTATTTACTAGTTATGTTGATCGTCTGTTAATAAATTCTGTTGATGTTCAGTATCTTATGTTTCAAGAGAACCAGTAGAGTTATTAATAAGTAATTAGTATGTTGTTTTTGTCTTACTGTCAGTAATTTGTCTTAATACATAAGTTACTGAAAATCAACCGAATTTAATACATTCTTGTTACATCGCTCACAATTTCATTCCAATCAATAGGTATATTGCTTTCTTCAGCAAGTGTTTTTACAACATAGTGCAAATTATTCTTCATTATTTGCGGTAGCTCTGGAAATGTTATATCTGAATAGCAAGAAAGAGCATATTTTAAATGTTACATGGCGGTACCGACGCAATGCAATACATATGCCGATACAATATCATATTGACATGTTTGCTAATAGAACTTTCTAATCATGGCAATGGAAATTAAATATGTGGACTTTTAATTTCAACAAGAGAGAAATTTTGCAGAGACAAGTATGTAGTATGCGAAAAAGTAAAAATACCGTTGTAGTACAGTATTGGCATGTGCTAATTTACATAAATTACTAATTAAACGAATAAGAACTTACGTAGGTAAATGAGTAAATATCAATGAAGTGCAGTTTTGCAATTGAATCTTACGTTTTTAAAATTAAGTTTTCGCATATTAATAATCCTCATAGCATTCGCATCTTTCTTTTTCCATTCAACCATGACACTCCTATGCTTTTGCACAATGCCTCGGAACCCAAGAGCGTTGTTCGAGGTCATAGCTTATCGAGTTAAAATCATGAAAACTTGAGTTCTTAGAAATGTTCCCCAAATACGTAAATGCCAAGAAGGTCATCTTATGGAAACACAGACAATCTCTGAATATATTCAGCAGAGTTAGTCATTTCAACATGAAGCCACTTGAAAAGCACTCATTTACACAAACGTTAAAATTTCAACAACAAAGCCTTTTATTATCTTATAATTAGGGAACAGATTTTCATGTAAATACATATTTTCACAGGAACAAGATACCTGCATTCAGTAATATTTTATAGAGATAAGACATTTTGGGTGAATTAGAACAATTTTTATTTTACTTAATTTTAAAAACTTTGGTCTAATTTCATGTTTTTACATATTTTAGCTATTACTACATATTTCCTAACAATTTAATAAATTTATACCTTGAAACGGAATATTTCAGATGTAAGTTTGCAATATCACGGCAAATCATCTTTCTCAGAAAGAAGTCCAATGCGCTTCAGTGACTACCGGACCGTCTTCATGAATTGTCAAATTTACTCCCCCTCTACTTCTTGAAAACCGGGTACGTGTGTCAAGGATGAACGGATGTATCTGAAGCAGAAGTAATTTCATTCACGTGCTTGCTGATGATTATAATACATCCCATTCGTAACTCGATCAAAAACTAACAAATATTTTTATATATTATTGTATTATCGCGAGGTTGGAGTAGGCTGGAGGGTACTCACATGTCACAACTAACTTCTGGATCCATCACGGACACTACATTACTTCTATTCAGATGATGCACCAACTCCTCATCAACATTAGATTAGATTTATTATTAACTAGATGACCCGGTGAACTTCGTAATACCTACATCTACCAAGTATACAGAGTGGCCCATTTAACTTGAGAAATCCAAATAATTCGAAAATATGCAACGTTCAAAAAAATGTCAAAGGTAAAAAATTAATATCTATAAGGGGGACATCTGTCAGACCTAAAATCAAACTTCTCCACTCGTCTCCTGAGTGTGAGGCGGGAGCCAACTTTGGAATTTTACATGAGGACCCCCTCCCTTTATATTGCAGATTCGGATTCTACACAAAAAAATACATAAGTTTGGTTTAAAACATTTTTGATCGAGGAAGACGATTTGTATTCATGTATGGCCAGCGGCTTCAAATCGCTTGCTCTGATTTAATTATGTTTAATCAAATTCTTTAATGAAAAATGGTTGTTTCTATTTAAGATTTACATTCAGGCAATTAATGTTCCCAACTATACTTAAAGAGAAAAGTTTGCAACTATTTCACTTAAACTTATTTCGAAAAAAAACATACTTGCAAAAAATCAAATAGCAATGATAATCTTAACATTATCCATGTAGTATTATATTTAGATATCTAAAAGTCTAATGAATGTAATTACATGGAAATGAAATGCACCTATTTGATCCACTCTTATATTTCATTTCCATTTCAATCAGTAATTGTTATTTCATAACAAATATTGAAGTGAGTTATACAACCCTCATAAAATTACCAAAATTTTTAACACAAATATTGAAAGAATAAGAACAAATGCATTATATAAAACACTTTATATTTTGCCTTGTGGTTACTATAATACAATTTTGTAAACACTTTAACTCTCAAATCCTTAGATAATTCAGCCTTACTTTCCGTAATATGAAAATTTCGAGCAAGTCGAGGTTTTATTGGAACTCTGTTCGACTCTGTGCTTGTAATTGTGTGTCGAAATATTGTCCCCTCTATATTGAAAACTAGCGGTGGGCATACTTTCTCGAGTTCTTTTTACGAATTAGGCAATATAAAATTCAAGTTAAATCCGAGCGAAAATTTCGCTTATTCCAACTGGATTGCACGTTGTCGCAACAATGACGTATCACCTCTTAATTAACAATCGCTACATTAATCCAAAGCTTACTTTTGGGAGTGTTTCGAAATCCGCGAAATCACTCTTCGGACTGTGATTTGAGCTTGGGAGCATAGGTTTTGAGATTCCATTAGTATACAGTCGAGCTGGTGATATTCAAGATGTCCCTCTAACTATGGGACACCCCTATAACTTCCAAACGGTTCCCGATATCGCAATAGTTTTCGCTCAACAATGCGTAATCATGGGGCAAGTGATGTGGTGTAGAAATATTGTTTGAACTATTTTTAGTTTTCGAGAAATTTAATCATCTTTGATTATTTAAATTGAGCCTATGTTTTTCTCACTAGAATAGATCGATCATAAAAAGAGTAATGCAATGATGTAATACATGTTAATATTACGATAGTATTTTGTGCATAAATGTGTACTATCTGTCATGAGATTTTAAATTAGACTTGCAATTTTTCCTGCTGCAGCAATCAGAGCTGTCGCTTGTAGGGAAGTTGACCTTCTCTCCCCTCTCCCCCTTAAGTGCTGGCGTCACGAAGGAAACTTTCCCCAAAGGGGACAGTTGCAAGGGTTACTACAGGAAATCATGTACACTTAATTTAAAACCACATGCCAGAAAGTATAATTTTGTACGTCAAATACTATCAAAACATTAACATATGTTACTTCATTGCATTCGTCTATTTATGATCTATCTATTGCTAGTGAGAAAAATACATGCTACTATTTAAAAAATCAAAGATAATTAAATTTATCGAAAACTAAAAATATTTTGAACAATATCTCTACGTCACAGTATTTGCATCATGATTCCGCATTATTGAACGAAAACTGCATTTCTATCTCGGGAACCGTTTAGACGTTATGGGGGTGGCCCATAGTTGGCGGGACGCCCTGTATGCCAAACTTCGCAAGTTTTAGATCATTTTCGTAGTTATATGAAAAGAAACTAGAGTTGCTGTCTATTTTTTAATTCATATTTTCTCAATTTTTCAGTCCCTTTAAAATATAACTGAAATGTGACATTAACAACATTACAGAAGTTAAACCTAATCCAATACGAATATTTTCGATAAAATATTTGGAGCCGTTTTGGGGGAAATATCGTTTGAGGCTTCTGCAACTCTGCACTTTTGATCTAGTTTTCACAGACACTTTTGAGTTTTCATAGAAATTCATTAAAAGCATTTGAAGCACATCTATTTACAAATGCAGTATTGTAATAACAATGTAACTATTAATCACAAGATAAAAAAATACTTTTCTAGATATTTGGCAAAATGACATTTGTGTCTTCTTACACCAGTGCATTAAGTAGGCCTATTATCCGCACAAAAATTTTACTGAAAATGTTTGGAACCCGTTCCATCCAATCTTGCTTTTATATTTTCTAATATTGTCCACATTCCAAGTAATAAGGGAAAACAAGCAACATTTTCAAACAATTAACAGGATAAATTTTTAGAAACTAAATACGGAGAAGAAATTTCATTTGAAGGAAAAAATCATCAATCTTGAATATTCAAGTTTTAATAAGATGCCGAAAAATATTCAATTCTTTGTAATTTTTTCGAAATTCAGAGTAAACAGTGAAATTCATATTTATATCTTTATAAATGTATTTCTTCTATGTAGCGTTTTTCTTCTCTGAAATGATTCAAAGTTCTAATATTCTTTATAGAAAGGAAAAAAAATATTCATTCGTGTGTCGACAAGAAAATGTAATATTTCCTGTTGAAAATATCTTGGCATGAGGGGTTAATGGCGATGGACGCACAACCCTACAGATTGCGCTAGATTTTTCAAAGCTACGTTCTCTAGACCCAACTATTTAGATTACATTTATTTTATCAGAGATCGTATATATTTTCACGTCCATTGAGAGGTAAATAGTTGAAAAACTTCTGTGATTCCTGCCCATTGAAATTTAATTGACATTGATTTTTTGTATAAGTAATATTGCTTTCCAGTTTCGTGGATAAGAAATGTATTGTTATAAGAAACGCTTTAAAACACGGAATGGATGGCTCAGTGTCACAGAGATACTATTCCAGACCTCGGGGATTAGCGGGTTCAAATCCCAGTCTGCATAGGTATTTTTATCTATTATTACCAAAAATTCCACCAACTTACTAAACTATTTATTCAAACTAAATTCATTACAAAATTAAATTTCTCGAAAAAGAGTATTGAAGGTGGAAATTTTCCTGGATATTGATTATGCTATTGGAGTTAATTACAATGTTATATTATTATTTAACAATTTCAGATGTATGTAGAAATATATTTTATATTTTCTGTCTTTAACACACAACAAAGATAATACAGATTTTGAGTAAAAAATTAATAGTATTTTTTTCATTCCAAAACACTATTCCTGGCAAACGTTAACGCAAAAAATGACTGATTCTGGCGACAATATTAGTGATGTCTTCGTGCTTACTACGAATATTATAGTTCATAAACGAGTTGAATAAATGCATCTCTTTTATTGAGAGAGATTATCGATTTTCTCTCACACACCTCAAGCTACTACCGTCTTGCCAATTCCGCTTGGAAGAACTTTCGACTCCAGGTGAAATGAGATAAGGGCTACGCAGCGTGCCAAAAAAAATCAATATTTTCACTCACGGCTCAGAAAATTGAACAACTTCCTATTAATTCTTTCACATACCTCAGAATAACCAAGCCACGCAAGAACTAGCTATCTCACTAGTGGATGTGAGACCTGTCTCTTTCAGAGGCGTAAAATACTGCATTTTACAAGTAGAAACAACCCTCAGATTAAAACAGCAACTCGCTATTCTCGTATTCGTTAGTCTCTTGATACGTTTGGTCTGAGTTAGCTTTTCGATTTTTCCCATCCTCTTTACAGCAACTATCTATAGGCGCCTGTAATACATTTTTACTTTCTCATACTTATTTCGTGACAAGAGAAAGTGTTGTATCGTGTACTGGAGAATTTTCGACAGAACAACTATTATTGCCAGGTCCTGGTAAAGAATAAGTGGGTAAATCGTGTACGTATACAAGAATATAGCAAATTACTTCCGCTAACACGATGTGAAATAAGAATCTTTTTTGGGGGGGATCTTGATACAGAAAAATGGATTGACGGCAAAACATCTCTTTGTCTGTTCCTCCGTTCCTCCATTTACGGTCAACGCTAGCGCCTAAACCGTTCTGCCGATTTTCTCCGAATTAATATTCCTCGATCGATTTAAAAGAAGTCAAGGCCCTCTGAGTTTTAAATGGACATTTTGATTTTGTGGGTTCTTTTTTCATGAGCCTCAATATTTTCATGATTTTCTCAAAAATGGCTTCAAAAATTTTGATTAAGTTTGGCCTCGGATAGCGTAAAGAACGCTTACGGAAATGGTGAAGGTCACATTTTCGTTGAAATAACTAATTTTTCGAAAAATAAGACGTCCAAAAATGTTTTCGGCGCCTTCCTACAACTACAATATTGAAGTTAGAGATTTTTTTTATGAACAGTGTTCTTTAAAGATACATTTGAAATTAAGGTCATGTACTACAATTTATCAATAATATGAGCGTTTTAGCGTAATTTGTGCAAAATATAGACAGTTTTTACATTTTTTCCTTGAAAAAGCTGTTCCAATTTTTACTTTTCCGCATCCATACCTATATACGGAGTAATATACGTAGTATAGGGAAATTTATGTAATGCTGCGGAAAAAATTGCGAATTTTTGGCAGAAGTATTAATTGCTCTCATTGATAACGAAGAAGTGTATAAAACCAGTTGCTAAAATCCCCTAACACGCGGTGTACTCAGAATACCGGTTTTGTAGGTCTTTGATATCGAGAAAGCAACTGAAAGCAAAACGTCCGTCTGTCGGTCCGTCCGGAAGCCTAAACCATGCGTACCATTTCTTCCAGATTGAAGAAAGCCCAGTTCATCTGGCTCTAGTCGAAGCTTTTAATTTTGAAAAGCTTTCTAAAACAATTTGAGTATACTTTACATGAAGCCCTCCGGACAATTTCAAACTTTTCTCAAAAACGGCTCCTAATTTTTTGCTTTAAATGTCTTGTAAGAATAGATTAAAATACAGTTATTAAGGTGGCTAAGGTCCGATTTCCACGGTTAACTTTGAATTTGCGAACATTGCACAAGTTTGGATTTTTTTTCGGCATCTTCCTCCAACTACAAAATTGAAGATAGAGATTTTTCCTTCAAATAAAATTCGTTCTCCAAAGTGAGTTCTTTCTTTAAAGTCAGGTACATTTGTCTGAACCGTTAGTTTTTGCGTAATATTGGGTGAAAAATGTGCCATTTTGTGCAAATAGGATAGTGCTAAATGTACTCCATGAGATGACATAAATGCCATATTACTCTATTCTTTTTTTTTTTTTCAAAAATTACAAAAATGTAATTTTGTTGACTTGTCTATCACGTCGTTAATATTTACATTAGCGACAATTTGTTCACATTATCATGTTTATGAGTATATGTGATTTAAATAGTGTCGTATAAATTTTCTAGAAAACTCAACCGTTTTCTGTGAAAACTGGCTCAAAATTCCTCATTTCCGGAAAATGAGGAATTGAAGTTTGAAAATCGAAGATGGTGTATTTTGGAAAATAAATTTTGAAAATGTTTCATAATTTTTACAATCATGACGTTACAAATGTACCTGAAACGCAATAAAATGTGTAATTTCTATTCTTTTGCACTTAAAAGAACTTCAAGGAATCTGAAAAATATGCAAACAAAATTTATGTAAATAATCTTAACATTACGTTTTATCTAGTTCATGTCGTCTGCAGAGGAAGATCGTATTTTCATGAAAAACGGTTTTGTAATGATTACATGCAAAATACCGAAAAGAAAAAATATAAGATTGTATTTGTTCATAATTTTACCACAAAACAAAAGTTAAAAAAGTGTTTTTAGGTAATTTGAAAATTGTCGGGAATTTTGTTGGTCGAATATAAAAAGAATGACCCTATTGTATTTTTGAGTTAAAGTGATTTAATCCTTCGACTAACGAGGTATTTTGCATACGTCGCAATACCAAAGGGGGTAACAGAGTTACCCCAGGGAAAATTCAATTGAGTTTTAATATTTTTACCGTAAATGCTGTAATATTGTTTTGGTTTTGCAGATTAAACATTATTTTGATACATTAATAAAGTATTTAGAGATTTTTAACGATATATATTTTACATGCAGGACCTCGTCCACAACGAAGAGGTCTCGAATGCCAAATGATGTCCTTTTAGAGCACATTGCACTATTTGTATTGTCTCTTTCACTTAATACTCTCCTGAACTGATGAATACGTCATCATTCATGTTTTCCTCGTCTTCAGCACAAATAATATCGTCCACTTCATCTATAACCTATACATTTTCTTCATCACGCTCACAAAACAATCTATACTTCACGATCTTCTTCACACAAATTGCCTGGACTGTGAATCATTATTAACTTTTCAAAATTTTCAAGACTGTAATTCTTAGACATGTTCACATACACGTATTAATGCACCAGTTTTTCAATAACACTTCGTAGGAATGTCCACAAAACCATCTCCCTTCTCCCACTCATAATATAACCTCAATCCACGTTATTAAATCCCGAACGTCCAATACCAACGGGTCTAAGGTAGTAACTTCAGCTTGACTAAGAGCAAAAGAAACGCAGGTTTTTCCAAAATGATAGTTTAAATAAATATGTAAAAAACTACACAAGATATCAAAAATGTAAGAAAATTATAAGATGAGAAGAAATAATAAAATATGCGTTGGAGTAATTCAGTTACCTCCCTCAGTAGCAGAAGGGTTAAATGACTTCAAATAAAGTTTTTCGAAAACATAAAAGATTCCTATGAAAAAGAGCTTCAAATTTCGCATTTACAGTAGCGGTAAAACGCCATTCTCTTAAAAATGGCTCCAAATTTTTTAAGGAAAATTGCCATGTAAGAGGAATTTTCACTGTTCTTTAATATTCTCAAAATAATATTTCCGTTTTACTATTAAGAAACTGGAAAATTTAAAAAAAAATGTTTAAAAAAAGTAATTTTGGTTGGCGATAGATGGTAGCTGGCAAAAGTATATACCAAGTTCGAATAGCTAGCCGAGACCAAAGGAAATAAACTACTAAGGGAATGTCTGTGCCATTTTGTAGCACCACTAGTTCTCTTTAAATTTTCTCCTCGACAGAAAAAAAGTCCCATTTCCGGCGAACTCTGTATCTTCGAAAATTGTTTAATCTTAACATTTCAAAACTACAAATGTGATGGTAGAATTCTTACCTTAAACAGAATCCGTTCTAAAATTCAGCTCTTTAAAAAACGGCCATTTGTTTTTTCTTTAAAAACGGAAAATTGTTTGAGAAAAAGAGTAGTTTTTGCGTAATTTATGCTTAAAATTTAAGTACTTTATAAGAAAACATTTTCTCAAAAAAACATTTTCTTAAACTTATTTTCACCAATAGAACATTAAAATATTAAAAGAATGGCGCGGATATAATTTTTGTCGAAGTCTCAGAATGTTCGATAATGGTAACTTCTGAAATGATGTGAGAAAGTACGTGCTGTTCTAGAACTACTAGTTTTTTGTTGACTCCCAATTATTCGCTTTCTTATCGATAAAACTGAAATACGACTTTAAGAATATTATAGAGGGCAGAACCTTCTTTTATACATTTGGAGAAATTGTTGAAAAACTGTCGCTTACGTGTTGTTACGAAAATGAAAAATTTTTAGTTCATTTTCACGAGATAGAGTTTTGAATTTTAGAGAACCTGCAGTTGAAATCATTTGAAGCAATTAGACTCACAAATGCAATTATTGATTAAAAACGCCTGTAATGTAAATATTACTGACATGAGAGATGTATTGAAAAACGTATATTTGTTGCAAACAATTTCTAGAAAAAACAAATAATACATCAAAATAAAGTTTATTTCATTTGGTTCAGTGAATTTAGCGCTATCCATAGAGTACGTGAAAGAACAAAAATATGATTCCGTTTTCAGAAAATCTTAGTTTTAATATTTTTTAATTTTGCTCATATTTCAATAAACATTACGCGAAAACAACAAATATTTTCAGATAAGTTTACGTAATATTTTATCAAGAACTTACTGTCAAGAACTAATTTCATCTGAAGGAAAAATCGCTTCAACTATATCATCCATAATATATAAAGAATTATTTTCAATTTGCAGGGCCTCGAGTCGGGGCAGATCGATAATGGTAGGTTTTTTGCCAAAAATTCTACGAATAGTTTAGACATTAGTGTGGTCACAGACTGACAAACGGACCGTCGGACGGACGTTTCGAAATAAAACACTCTGTTCGTATCAGAGAATCCCTAAACCTGTACTGCCGGTGAAATGAGATCATCCAGTGGCATTACGATCCTGTAGACAGTCTTGTGTGGCGCGAACCAAGGATCGTCACAAAGATATCTTATGTTTTAGTTTTGGTTCTACAAAGAATATCCTATGTAGTTATTACTTCTCTGCGGTGTTGGATTAATCCATTCCCGTTCCAGAGTATAATTTTATTTGTTAGCTTCATTTCTGCATTTTGGATATTAATGTAGTGATCCTGTTTGTTCGAATTGCTGTTTTATAATGTTTTCTTATCTTTGGAAGGAATTTTCAATTACATTGCGCATGTCTATTTGTGATGGGTAGTAAGTTAGATTATATGGGGGAGGGCTCTAACGGATTACTGAATATGTAAGCAGATGGGCAATAAATGGTATTTTTCTGTGAATGGGGAGGGTTCCTTAATTTTGAGGAATTTTCTGAGTTGAAAAAATGTATTATTTGAATGAAGTGAGAAAGGAGGGGAGGAAACTCTGGAACGAGGACTTTTTAGTGATTTTTTAACAGTGGGGATATTTCTTTCTTTTCTCTTTTTCGTTTATTTATATAATTTTGGTGTATTTGACAACATTTCTAATTGGGTATCGTCCTGTGTGTTTTCGTGAACTCAGAACGCATTTAGCCGGCTGTGTTTTATCTTTCCGATGCTCAATTGTTAACTATTAAAAGCCGCATTTTACGCATCTATTTGCGTTGCCTTAGAGTATGTTCTCGTAAGACCGTATTTTGGGCACCGATGGCATTGAACTGGTGTTTTCTTTTTACATGGTGGTTCAAATTTGAGATTGCATTCTAAAATTTGTCAATTTCTTAAATTCCTTTGTTGTTTTTGTGTGGTTCTAAGTCTATAATGTGCAGAGAGAGAGAGAGAGGTTTCATGATTACCCAATATCGCACTTTATATACGTTACGAACAAGGTGGCCCTAAGATTCACGTTCATGTTTTATTTCTTCTTTGTTCACTGATGAGTAAATACAATAAAGTACGACACGGAATGCCCTGCTTTACTTTGAAATGCGTGGTATTCCGCTTCTTTTTCGTTCAGTACTTTAGTTATATTTCTGTATGCTTCAGTACTGTGAATGGTATTATATTTACTTCGTTTCTATACATTTTATATGTGAGTTTCTTTACATTCACGTGTTAGTTTAGAACGTCCATTCATTTTCGTATATTCATATCATTTAGCACGAATATTGATGACAGTTTAATTGTTGACTTTTGTTTCATTTTTCGTTTACTCTTCATAGCGTCAAATTCAGGTAACTACATTTTGTTCATTAAACCCCAAAATATCCAAGCAGTCCTTTGAAATTCAATAAAACGCTACAATTCCGTTGCTAATAATACCAACTTTAATTATTTTCTACAAATGATTAAATGGAGATGTGAACAGGCCTCTGGCCGAAGGGATAAAAGTAAATGACTGACGATGACTGACAACATTAAAAAAAGAATTTCAAGGAGGATTATATCAAGCGTTCAATACCCGCACAAGAGCTTGTAGACGCGTCACCAAGGCGCAACAAAAGTTGAAAAGAAACTTATTGATCCTAACACGCAACACTCACCATGGCTCGGATTGACTTAAACATTTTTCCAGCTTGTTCAGAGCCTTTCAAAACCCCTACATACAAATTTGTACGTGCTATGAACCATTGCAAGTAGTGTTTTTGCGATAATTAGTATTGGGACCTTTCTTGACTAAAGTCGCTAAACCGACCGTGGAAGGGCGGAAATCGCTGCTCGCCGCTGGTTCTGCGGCCGTTACTCACACACCGCGCCTCCACTTTCGGAGTGTCGGCAAGGTCTCAGTTACTTGGAGGGCAGGCGGAGTGACAAAAACGGGTGTTTACTTTGTAGGTTCTGATGGAGGAGTAGGACGAGAAAACATACATGAGTAATTCGAATGCGATAATTAAATGCATACTGGCATTATTTACAGGATGTAAAGATTACAATGTGGTTTAATTAATCAGGCAATACTTATTAAATCATAAATACGTAAATAAATAAATGCACAACAAATCAGTAAACAATTAAAAATAAATAATGAACAGATACAATAAAGAAAAGATGATACACAGCGAGCAGATCAAAGGGTACTGGAGGAAGAAGAAGGACAAAGGAAGAAGTAATGAAATTGGTGCGTGGTCCCTTGATGAGCCAAACGAAAGAAGAAGAAAGAAAAGATAAATATGAATTCTTAAACGAACGCGCTTGGAAATCAGATATCAGCTGATAGACGCCGCGCAACGTCCCTATCGCTGCCGAAGCAACGGCTCGCCCGGTGCGGGAAGCGCAAAGATCACGAAAAGTCCTGATACAAAATGCCTATAAAACACTATTTATAATATTCCATAGCACTTCAAAATTTGCGTATATAGGTTTTGCATGGTGTTCTATCAGCTGGTGAAATTTCATGTCAATCCGAGCATCCAGCACTGTGAGTGTTGCGTGTAAGAATGGTTATAATTTTTTTAAATGATAATGATAATGTTTGCTTTTCAGAGACACGGGACGCATTTAAAGAACACAATATATTAAAAATTGGGGATGTTATTACTATTATAAGGAAGTGGGTTCGTCGTTGAAATGACTGATTCATTCATATGCTCAGAGAATTTGTGCGTTTTCATGAGATGACCTTCTTGGCATTTACGTATTTAGAGAACATTTGTGAGAACTCAAGTACCCGTGATTTGGACTCGATAATCAAATATAAGCATTCTGAAGGTAGTTTCAAATAGCATTGTGCTGTCACGTTCGTTTGCAAAATGTGCCGCTAAATGCACGTTACGTTTGCAAAACGGCTTGAAGGGTAGATTTGTGAGGGAACTGCGAAAAGATTGAATCCCCCCACAAAATGGGAGTTATGACATGCGAATTTCTTATAAACAATTACATATCTCAAAAACGAAAGGCGATGGCGCCGACTGGATTGCGGAATTTTGCATCTTGTTTGAAGGCGGTTTAGAAAAGAATAATTTTTTTGCAAATTTTGCAAATTTATAAACAATTTCCAATTTTTGGAATTCTGAAGTTAGAAGGGGCTCTTGATGTCCCAGAACTAAAAACTGCGAATTAACAATTTTGCAAAATTAACAATGTTATAAACAATTTCGAAATGTGCACTATGCAACCCGACAGTGTCCTCAAATTGTCTCTGACGTGAATATTGCAAAATAACAATTTTGACAAGCGATGCAAAATTATTACTAAATATCAAGTTTAATTGTTGCTAAAATGTTAAATTTCGTAAACACTGATATTTGAACATTATTACTTCGCCAAAACTTCCCACTCACAAACATTTTATCGATCCTGGAGCCACCTCCGTCCACTTCATTTTTTCGTCTCGGTTTCGTAATATTCGTTCTCATACTTCAATTGTTTTGCATTAAAAGAGGGGATGATATTACCCATTTGAATTTTCGCAAGTAAATCTGGATTATGAAAAAAAAACCAATGCATAAACTTTTTCAAATCCACTAGTTCTATTGCATGTGCTGAATATTTTATGTTGTAATGTATGATATTAACTTTATTGATATATTTCTTGTATGCGATCGAATGGCTTCCACTCGGACGCAACGCGAGTACCCCGCCCCCCTGTGCCTTCTGCGCCAATACTCTCAAGCCTTAGGATGAACACACCTATCCATAGGGAACGTTCATACTAGAGATGATGATTGGGTGAAACCTGGGGGAAATCTGCCCTATCAGCTTCTCAGGCGATGGCAGTTGGTAGAGAATGTTATTTTGTAATAGTTAACTATGAAAGAACCAGATGGCGTTATCCTCCGTACAGTGCTGCCAGAATGTGCAGAAGGATTGGGACTTCAGAATATGCCGTTGCCCATTCTATGTGGCGGCGAGGGTACTACAGTCTAACGAGTTGCATGTTTCCAGTTTCTGAAACTTTTTTATACACCATCACATTTGATATATTTTATGGAATGAGTCAATTTATTTTACTGAAGAAAATGTTCTAAGAGGGACGGAGGGCCATTCAAAGAAGAAAGTTTATTGAGAAATAAAGACAATAAATGGAAAAGTGCGAAATTGCAAACGTGAGGGGAAAAAATCCAAAGTGCATTTGATTTTCAATTTCCTATTGAATGGCAGAATAAATTGCATTGCTGAATGCAATGGTAAATATGTAGTCTATAATAAGAATTACGCTTCTGTTGTATGTAAGTTAACTTTTTATCCCATAATCATACGAAATATTTACAATTTATTCTTCGAAACTTTCTTTCCGAATTTCCCAGTCTGGCGCCCTGTTTCCTGAAAATAATTCCAAAATTATCCGTCGTATTAATGTCGATTGGTTGACGGCAACGTTAACTTAGTGTTACAAGAAAGAGGCTCTCCCTTAAAAATATGCTGTGCAAGGTTCCTCCCCTCCACTACTTTTCCACCATACACCGAACACTCGGGCAGCGGCGGCGGCGGCGGCGACGAGCAAAGGCCGAGGGCAAAGGGCGAGGCCAGAGGGCGTTCTGCATGTGGAGCGTCCCAGGTGAAATACGGCGCTTTCTGCCGGAAGCGAATGTATTCACGAGAGGGCGAACTGCTCTGCATGCTCGCCCGGGTACCTCGAGGCGAGCGAGGGCCGGTCGCGGCCTATCTTCCTTCGCCATCTGCGCCCTGGCAGCGCAGCGAAAGAAATGATTCACTCCGCAGGGGCGCGGCTACAGCTCGTGCCGGCCGCGCCGCGCTTGTGGTGTACTTAGATTACAACTACACTGTCAGAAAATTCGAATGTAAACTACATTAAGGTAATTATCATGGACGCACACTAATTTGAACGTACAAATGTACATTAGGATGCAAGAATCAAAGTTTTATGGTCTTACCTGGAATGAATGATCTTGATTGACTGGCGTTTATGAATACACTATATGAATGAGGCAGGGGAAACGCAAGAATTTTTACATTAAATCTACACTGATTTTAACTTGCAAATTAAATTTAATTTACAAATATATTAAGTGATTTTTAGTGGGCAAGGTTACATTGCGTTTCATGCACAATACCTTAATCTACTTTAAATTTCTGATACTGGATATTGTCAGAAATGCCATTAAATTTAACGTATATTAATGCATTGTACGAATGAAATTTAATGTAACCCTGTGCACTAAAAAGAGTACTTTACCATATTTGTACTTTAAATTTAATGTTTACGTTAAAATCTGTGTAGATTTAAGATAGAGATATTCCAATTTCTCCCGCCCCTCATCATTCATCCCATGTTTTTATTATCACCAATTCATCGAGATCATACATTCATTCATTCATTCATTCCAAATATGAACATTTGACTCTTGCATCCTAATGTAAATGTGTACTTTATATTTAATGCATGTTCATGATAATTACTTTAATGTACATTTTATTAAACTAACGCGGAAATTTCTGACAGCGTAGTGGTGCTACGACAGCATATACTTTCTCGTGTCGTCGTTAACGGTTATATTTTTTAATATTCAAATTCTTGCCCCACTAATGCATCAATTCTCGCTTGAAAAACTCAAAAACCAATTCAAACGAAGTGGATGTGGTGCGAATTTGTAATTATTTCAACTGTTAGAAACAAGTCATTCCTCCAAATCAAACATTAAATCACAACTGTAAAAATATTCGCATCACATTATTTAGGAAAAGTAATGAGAATTTCGCTCGCGCTTGTCGTGATTACATATAAGTAGGAGTGAAATTCTACCTATTGAACAATTCTTCCATAATCAGCGATCAAACCTTTTTAAAGTGAAAGAAGTCCATAAATTGAACACCCAGAGTAGTTTTCACTACCCCTACAGGTTTCATAAAGAAAGGTGCAAAACCCTACAGGTTTTTGCACATTTCTTTATGAAGCACTTTTTCCAGTTTTTTGCTTTTATCTCGACAATTGGGCGCTTTCTGGAAATTAACGTCATAGAAATTTAATTAGACAACATTCTCTACATAACCTTCATACGTTGATTGCATATTCTCCATATATTAATTTAATTTTTACTTTCTCATGCCGCGAATAGAGAGAAAGTAATTCATGTTTTATGGGTCCTTGATACTAAAAAACTCCAATGACGGCAAAACGTCCGTCCGTCGGTCTGTGAACAACGCTAGCGGCTAAATCGTTCAGCCGATTTTTTCCAAAATTGATATTCCCCAATCGAACTGGCTGATGCCACAGCCTCTTGAATTTGAAACCGATATTTTAATTTGGGGGGTTCTTTACTTTATCCCTGGGACATTTCGCAAATTTAAAAAGAATGGCTCCAACGTTTTTGATTATTTTTTGTCGGATATACTGAAGGATGTTGAAGAGAATGCTGCAGGTTTCATTTTCGTTGAAAACCCTAATTTTTCAAAAATTGAAAAAGTTCATAATTTTTTAGGAGTCTTACTACAACTAAAATATTAAAGATATAGATTTTTCCCATAACGCAATCTTTTCTCAAATGTAGATTTTTAAATAAGGTCATGCACAATTTTTAGAAAACTATTAGTTTTTCAATTCCTGTACGTGCTAGAACGCACTGAAAAACTTCAACTTTTCGACCTACGGCTCCTATTAACTCGCGGAGGCAAGTTCGTTTCACTACGCGTTTGAAAACGACTATAACAAATGAACTGCTTGCGTTGTTAGATGATTAACACTGTGTTACTTGTGTAATCAGTGCAAACGTGTTTATTTGCGCGGGGTCTTTGTATATCCCAGCCTTAGAAAATCAAAAAACAATGGGGAAAATGGGAGAGAAGAAAAGAGACAGTAAGTTCTGTACAATGCAATACGTTTACCTACTATGTTTATCAACAATATGTTCTGTAATGTGCCAAATTATGATGTAAAAGAACCAATAATACTAAATAGGAAATATTAGTTATCAAACAAGCATATACGATCAGATAAGTTCATAAATATTCCGTAAAATAAGTTTTAGAAAGGAAGAAACCAATGAAATAAAAAAAATCTTCTGTAGAGGAGAAGGTCCAAATACGGGATAGGGTTAAAAAAGAGGCTAGTTTTTGTTGTGAAGTTGGGAGTATCGCATTGTATCAGGAATGGCGTGAAACAAGTCCCGTCGGTCCCGTTGAGGAACGACGAGCAGTTGGTGCCAATCAGTCAACGCGTTCAGAAGCTGTGCATTAAAAATCATCGATTGTCATGTTTTTCCATCGTCAAACCTTCAGCAGAAATGTTCAATATTGTTTTTCACCATCAGCCAGTTGGCCGTAAATATTACTTGGCAGCAGGGCTGTGTTAACGTTGAGTTGGTGAACGGTTTCAATGCCTCATTCAATCTTCTACTTCATACCAGTAATGACTGCCATGATGGTTTTGTAAAAGGGAGTTTCGTCTAAATATGGGCTAGTGAGTGAGGTCTAAAAACGGGCTATCTCTCCGGACTAGTCCATATGTGGACCAGACGAAAATCATTTTCAAATAACCTGAAAATGATGCACTTAATTACAATGTATCTACCATGTATGTAACTATTTATAATAATTCCATTTGATGAACTAAAGAACATAATAGCTTTACCTAGATTGGTTTTAAATTATGGTCACTGAAAGGCCTTACTGTGAGGAGCTACAACAGTCCTTGGACCGCTCCAAATTGACAAAATGAAGTTTCCGTTTACTACTGATGGGGTGAAAGACAAATGGACGAAAGAGCAAAAACCTCTGAAATCAAAGAGGAAGAAAAAAAATCATCGTCTTTCACCGAGTTCCTCCGACTGAGAAGTTCAGAGACAGCCATCCCTGGATGACTCCGATTCGGAATTTGTGGGACCACAACCCACAAAATCCCCTTAGCAAGGTGATGCATTCTATCTGTTTTGCCAAAGGTTGTTTTCCGAAGACAGAAATGGTGAAGATTGGATACAGTGTGTTGCATGTCACGGATGGGTCCCCATAGAATGTTGTGATTGGAAGAGAGGTGTTTATAAATATGATTTTTGTAAGTAAATTTACGGTTTGGAGCATATATTCTACTATTTGTAAGTGAATTTTATTCATTACAATTTTTCATTCCATTTTTATAAAAAATAAGGGTAACCCATATTTGGATCCATTTAAAAATGCGACATAATTTTTTTTATTAAACACTTTTTTATGAAACTGTGATTTTTTAATTCTCAAACTTTGCAGAATTAAAGGATATGAACCAAATGTACGGCTCAAAGTTTAAATTCCCCCATTTGTCCAAAAATGTGCTAACTACATTCAAAAATCAAATGCTAGCCCATATTTGGACTTTCTCCTCTATAAAATATATATGATAGAAATTACTATAATTCCAAATGGATAATTTCTTTTTGTAGCACAAATTGTAATTACAATATTAATTTTAATAACTTTTGTAGCAACTAATAGAAACATGCATAATTTGCAAAGAAGCCTACAAATATATTAGAAGAACACAAAGAGTTTGAAGTCAGCATTGCGAATGGCACATGATTTTACTAATGGTATTATAGCATTCATTAATATTCCGATAAATTATGCATGAAATGCATATTAAGCGGAATAACGTGTTATTAGGGTTTTATTTCATACGACGCTTGCCTCCAGCGACGCAAATGCAGCTAGTCTTTCTGTTTTTCCTAGCGGTCATACGCACATGCGGATTGCCGTTGCAACACGAACAGCGCAAAGCTGCTTTTGATTTTTGGTCGCACGTGTTGCAATACGATTATCATATTGCAGATCGCTGGAATGTACGCACTATCATCTCTCACACAGACATCTAATTGCGTTGTTTTGGTGTTTTGATTCAGAATCACCACCTGAAATAGTATATCGGGATAATTGAACAATTGATAGACATATGACAAACTTATTTGTTTAAATGAATAAAACTAATGATTTTCTACTGTTCTAATGATCTTCTGCTTCATGTAAAATAAAGTTCATTTAGAGGAAATGTTAGATATAATATAGTAGTCGAAAAAAAGTAAATTCTAAGGATCATAAAAGGCAGTTGAGTTCAATTTACTTTGAACTTGGTTGCTTTCTATTATTCCGGAGAAAACAGAAGCAGTTTCTTGCGTAGTAAATACTATGTTAGTTTTCGTAAAATAAGAAGCTGCGGAAAAATACCACAATAATTTGATTTATACCACTATAAAAACATTATACAGGGATTTATATGAAATATATGTGCTCACAAATTTCCTTTTGAATTACAACTTACTGAAAGACGAACAGTTTGTACGCATTGTGAAGATATTTAATAATTTTAATCGGAGTCAGTTTCGTAAGTGTTTAGTTGCTGTAGCAGACGAGTGTGTGTGGACACTCCTTAGGACTTTTTTGAGGGTACAAAACCGAACCGTTTTAACGGTATTAACGTATTATTACATACGTTAGTCTCAAACATACTTTTGTGCTACATCACTGCCACCATCAAATAATTTAGAGCTGCCAGTACATAAGTATTATCAGGTTCTCGAGATTTTAAATATTTCACTTTAAGTAAGCAGCATAATTTTCACCAATTTTCTTTTGTGAAAATCTCGTCTGATCTTTAATTATTTAAAAGATGAATGTGAACCATCTTGGATGTTCCATTCAAAAAACCACTTCACATAACAATCGTCAGATTCGATGACGCTACACCCTACTCATTCTACACACGATAGGCATTTCCCTTCAGATGTTTGTATTCACGTCGGCCGAACTGACCGCAGGCCGCTCGGCATCTCCGCCTTATTGCGTTTTTCCGGACTGCTTCGTAGCTGGAATTTAGAAGAGTAACGACGTTATCCAAGACAACAGTTGTTAGCGGACCGGGCTGCGTCCCTCTCAAACGAAGGCAAGACGTGATTGCGCTGGGCGACCGGACCCTCTGAAAGGTCAACCGCTCGCAAACGAATGTCGAATTAGCGAATCAGCCTTCCCTCCCTCGTCCCCCCCGGCTCAATCGACTGCCTCAGCGCCGTCTGCCCGCAGCGGGACAATGGCGTTCGCTTTGCGCGGAGTCTCATAAGTTTTTCAAAGGGTATCCGCAAATGGGCGCGGTCCAATGAGCGAGCGGGAAAGAAGAAAAGCCACAAAACTGCGCATTATACACTGCCTCATTATGCGCTCGCGGTCAAAGCGGGCGGTTGCGCTCGGTCGCGGCGTGACGGGCCCGCCCGGCGTTTGCCGCGCCGCGCCGCGCCGCGCCGCGCCGCGGCTGCAACCGCTTTAGGTAACCACAAAGCGGCCGTTTGTTCTTCGTCCAATCATCCGGCAAATGGATAGGGGCGGCGCGGAGTCGGGAGTTGTGGAGCGGAGTTGGAGTGAGGGAGTTTGTTGAGTGTCCGCCAGGCACAAGTTTGGGAAATAGTAATCTCAATTTATTGAATTTGGTTGGTCAGACACTTGAAATTGAATACATGGGAGGAGTTCATTGACGACAGTTTTGGTAAATTAGTACCCTTCAAAATGGTCCAGCCTAATCTATTTTCTCTTCCAGATTTTTGTCTGGTACGCCGGGAAATTTAATCATATCGAATCTAAAGAGGAATTACTCGAAGAAGAGACCACTTTGGTAAATGAACATCTTGTGGGGAGACAGCGCTGAATCTATTTGGACATTGGAAGAGGCACTGAACATTGCAAGAGGCTCTGAAAATTGCAAGAGATAGCGATGAATCCATTTACAAATGAGCTAAATATAAACAAACGCATTGACAAACTAAGTGCATGAATATAACCTGCAATTATGTTGTGAGCGACGGCCAAACAGTTGCTGTCAAAGCGGTCCCCTCTTATAGTAATCTCTCTATTCAACAGATACCTTTTGCATAGCGACATTGCTACCGAAGGTTCTGCGGCATTTGCAATCGAAGAGGTCTAACTCTGGAGATGAAAATCCGGCAAGTTGATCGTTGAATCACAGGAAATTGCTGTAATAGAGACTGTTACTTGATTGTTGGGCTCAACAAGATAAAGTAGTGTAACGAATATTGCGTCATCTACCGGAATCCGCTGTGCGGATTGCATCATCCGCCGCCGCCCCCAAACTAGACGATTCTCGGGTATTCGCGGGTAGCCAAGAAGTGTGACACGAGTTCCCGAAGGGTCCAGGCGGGCACCGGCCAGGTATAAATGCGCCGGCGTCGACGGTCGCTCGTCAGTCTTGTCTGAAGTGGAAGCCGAGCTGTGAAAGGCGTGTGCGTCGCGGTGAACAGCAGTGCAGTCGGTGATCAGCAGTGCAGTGGATTGTGGTCGTAGCCGTGAACTGTGGTCAGTGCATCGGACGGCGGTGAGTGTATCGGACTGTGCGACAGTGCAAGAGAAGTAAACAGTGAAAATTAATAATCAAGAGAACTGTGTCGTGTAGAAAGCAATAACTAAGTGAAGAACACAAGGACTGTGAAGCCAATCTGTAAATAAATCAAGTATTTTAGTGTAATATTAAGAAACATAAATAAACATCTCTGTTAAAATAAATCTGTGTTTTTTAATTCACCACCACAAACGTTACAGTATTACATGAAGCTAATGGGAGATATTTGTTTAACCGTTAAGCACGTCGCCACAAAACAATGAAATTGAAACGCCAGATACTAAAAAACATTATTTTAATAAATAAACACGTCTTTGGGAGAAAATCTATTACCTATTAGGTAGAATTTTTTGTTAGTTCTGATCTTGTGAATACTGACAGATGTTAGCAATCGGCCTGTTATTCTCCTTATGCATAATGACGATAATGTCTAAAGATGGCAATTATTATAAAATATACATTCATTGAGCATTCAACATGTAACAATTAAGGAATCAACTTTTGAATAAAACATTTGTAGATTAAAACCGTACATTAAACAACAACAATTGGATTTGAGATATGTATCACCAATGAAGAAGACTCGTCATTGCATCTTTATCTCGGAACACTTTCTGTTCCCCTCGCTTTGGAGTTGTCAAAACAGCACCGTGAGTCGCCAAAAATTTCCGTTCGCTCGTCCGTCCACTCACGGAGCGCTATGTTCCTTCGCTCGCTACAAAGCCTCCTGCACCGCGCTCCTCAAATGTCTTTCAAGTCGCGGCCTCCTCAAATCCGCTTCGATCGGCCGCTTCGTCCGTCGCGTTCCCTCGTCCTCACGGCCTCTATCGAGAAGCGACAGCAGCCGTCCTCACGTTCGCGACCCGGGCGGGCAGGGGCGAGGGAGGCACGTACGGGCGACGCGACGGAATCGTACAGCCTGGGCTTCGCCGGCGGCTGCTCCTCCTCCTCCTCCTCCTACCCGCGCTCTTGGATCCGGCGTCGACTAGTTCAATTTTAACGCGGCCTAATCCCATGCAAATTTCGCTCAGCTATTTGCTTTGTCAATTTCGCCGGATGAAGCTGCAGATAACTTCCGTGTAAAGGGCAAGGGGAGGCGAGGCGAGGCTGCGCGGGAACGCGGCACGGCGCGGCGCGGCGCGGCACAGTGGGCCTAAACGGTGTTCAGCTCACGCATATTTTGTGTCATTTGAAAATTTCGAAACGAAAAGTTAAAGTACTCGTCTACCTCGAAATAACATATTTTGTGAAAAATTGGAATTTTTTATTTTGATTGCTTTTTGTGCTTTGAGATGTGTACTTTTCATTGCATAAAACAATTTGTTTATATGTTTGTTAGTTTTGATTTATTTGTACTTTTCCGAATGCGCGTGAATGTGCAACGTCCCATGATCATTTGCAGTTCAAGTAGCCATGATCGCATAAACAATGAAATAAAATTAAGATTATTTCGTGAGAAAGTTTTAAAATGCAATTTGAACTAACGTAAAGTTGTTAAGTCGTCACATCAAAAGAAGAATATCCCTTGGACACATTTTTTCTTGTAGTGAGGAAACTAGTGTTCACAGACGACCACTTTAGAACGAATGAATTCTATCTTGGCTTTTCCGTAAAGTTACTTTTTCTCTTGTTTGACCCGAGTCGAGACATCGTAACTCGTCTAATTTTAAAGATATTTTTATTATTCATTTTTTAATTAAACGCAGAAAGTTAATTATTTTACCTAAACCTGAAATTGTCGTAGAAAATGCAAATTAGCAATAATAAATTGTTAATGTTATTGTTACTAAACTGTTACGGGTGATTTTTAAAAGTTCTAATTCAAATCTCTGCAAATCTCTGAACTTGTAAGTCCCTTATGAATCTTCAAATTTGGACTCAGGCCCTAAAAGTATAATCCAAGTAGCAATCTTGAAAAGGAATCATCAAAAATGTAAAACAGATCAGGAGTTATGATATTTCAAATGATACCTTGTTTTTGGAAGGGAAAATGGGCGTATCAGATGAAATAATTTTTAAAAAATTAAAAAGAAATTGACTTTGTTAATATATAATCAAACGAGTAATTATGATTACATTCAGATACGTACTACAAATAAAAATGTTAGAACTTAAAATAGACGTCTACGTAAAATCAGAAAATTAACTTTGAGTCACATACGTGTGACATATATGTGTGTGTATGTGTTCAACTTCTCGCCGTAGGCTAAAGCAATGCTACATTTTCAATGCAATTATGAATTGTTGAAACAAAGTAAACGTTCGTGTTCTGGATATCATTGGATGTTTATAATGTTCTGATTTTATATAGTTTTTTAGTGTTTTCTGTGGATGTGTTTGTGCAGTTTTATTTTGAAGTATAAATCTGGAAGTTTTTCCAGGTTTCTACTAACTTGAAACATTTATAGGAGAGAGTTTCTTCATTTTGCATTGATGCACTGGGCGGATCAAATGAAAATCACTACCAAACCAATTTTACTTAAAGTTCAGATGCTCTTTTTTATTGTTGTAACTAAAAACTTTGCCGCGAAGATAACAAAATGTGACTTAATTTGGTCTGATCGTCTACAACTTATGAACATAGAGTTAAAGAAGTTATGGAGAAGGAAATGTTAGATCACGCCAAAAGATAATGAACGACACAAAATGTTGCCAGTAGTCTGAAGTATCCGTGACCGGTGTCAACATGCCTTTCCTGACAGTGTAGTTGTAACTGAATGTGTAGTGGTGCACTTAGTTACATTATCCCTAGCAATGACAAAATGACAAAAATGACAAAATCATAATGACAATCTTAATTTCACTTCTCACTATACGACTCTTTTGAGGAAAAAATATTACTTTAAAAGTTGGAGTTTCTTATAAAATAATTCCTCGCTTTCTGATAAATGAGCTTCCTATTAAGTTTCAAAACCGATTTTTAGGGAGTTTTCATTTTAAATATTTCGAAAATGTGGATGAATATTTTATTAATCTTTATAATTGGCTACTATGACCTCTAAAACGTGTTTTCTTATCGAATCTGTGAAAGTAGCTCATTATAAGTTAGCAAGTTTTTCTTATAGCTTTTCTATCTTTATTTCGTTACGCACTTAAAGATATTGGCAAACTTCGAAAACATTACCCCAGCATCAATTTTTTCCCTTTCAATTCCTTATATTTTGATATTAATATCTGATTGCCACACTTATTACAAATTTGATACTCTCGTTGTACTTACTATAAGTACTGGAAGTAGTGTTGAAGCGTGATCAGCAGGGCCCGGATAATTATGTAATTACATATTTCCGTATATTAACTCTATCAAGTCAAAACCACAATATATTTACGTTTCATGTCGATTAGGGCCTAAAACCGATGACTTTTTAGTACATATATTTACATATTTTACCCGAAAGTACATATATTTACATATTTTTCACAAAAGTACATATTTTTAAATATTCTTAATATTTTCGTTTTCTGCATTCTTTTTGTATATTTCTTCATTTATCCTACATGTTTTTGATAAGGAATAACCAAGACTAACAATTCAGCATTGTCAAACAATTTTTCGGCAGCCTTCTCTCCAAATTGGCGCTATTGCAGTGCATAAAAATGTTGATATTGCAGCACGCAGAATCCTACAAAAGGGCAAGGTGTTGCATTCCAAAGCTTCCAGTGTGTAGATTTCAGCGCGAGCAAAGGAGAGAACAAAATACTACTCAGAAATAAATTTTGTGTATGAAAATGGTACGCCTAGCAAGCGATAACTCGCGCCCACAACGTATTTTTCAGAGGTCTCTTTTGACCTTAATGCCCTTCGCCAAAAATTACACGCACCAACGCAGCTCAGAAAGCGCCATTGACAGTTTTCTTTCCCCGTTTGTTGCACTGGAACCTAAACCCTTGTTGGTAAAGTATCTCACTGAGGTGAAAATCTAAAGTAAAATCATGATGTGGTACTACAGCTTTTGGATCAGAAAAGAACAGAAAATAATTCACGGTGATTGGCTTAAACCTTGTGGTAACGAGGACTGGGAATTTGCCATAGGCAAAGTTTGGTTTATCTTTTCAGAGAAGTCAAGCAATAGCGTCTTGGGTAAGAACATTATTAAAAAAAGCTGAATTTGTGCTAAGAGTCAATTGATTAAATATCAACCATCATTGTTTTTATTCCCTAATCCGCGAAAAGCATTGAACAGGGGCATGTTGGGACAAAGTTTAAATATACACTAGTAACTTCATGCGATGTGGAACACTTGGTCGGTACAAGGCCTTCGAACAGATAATAGGAAAAAATTTCATCCCCATAGAGTATTTGAGTAAACTCCTCGTGTGCATGCTTGCGGATGAGCCGTTCCGTCTCTCACGGGTAGACTACTTTCCGTGCACTAGTGGAGACAAACGAGGTGTCATTCGACGGGGCCTCGGCGTCCTAATGGGGAACTGATAATTTGTTTCCAGAAATGGCTATACAATTCTAGGAAATTTCCAAAAACTTGTTTTTTCGTGTTTTGGCGCTGTGATCTTGGTAAGTATGCCGGGAACCAAATCAACGCCACCTAACTAGATGTAGGTGGTGTTGATTAAATTCCAATACAATACCGACGAAGAGAAAGACGGAGAAACGAGGAAAACGAAGAAGAAAAAGACGTCGAAGGCGAAGAAAACGACGACGAAGAAGGAGACGACGTAGAAAAAGAAGATGACGTAGAAGGGGGAGACGACTAAGAAGAAGGAGACGACGAAGAAGAAGGAGACGACGAAGAAGAAGGAGACGACGAAGAAGAAGGAGGAGACGACAAAGAAGAAGGAGAAGACGACAAAGAAGAAGGAAGAGACGACGAAGAAGATGAAGGAGGAGACGACGAAGAAGGAGGAGGAGACGACGAAGAAGAAGGAGGAGACGACGAAGAAGGAGGAGACGACGACGAAAAAGGTGGAGACGACGACGAAAAAGGAGGAGACGACGACGAAAAAGGAGGAGACGACGACGAAAAAGGAGGAGACGACGACGAAAAAGGAGGAGACGACGACGAAAAAGGAGGAGACGACGACGAAAAAGGAGGAGAAGACGACGAAAAAGGAGGAGAAGACGACGAAAAAGGAGGAGGAGACGACGACGAAAAAGGAGGAGGAGACGACGACGAAAAAGGAGGAAGAGGAGACGACGACGAAAAAGGAGGAGGAGGAGGAGACGACGACGAAAAAAGGAGGAGGAGGAGACGACGACGAAAAAAGGAGGAGGAGGAGACGACGACGAAAAAAGGAGGAGGAGACGACGACGAAAAAGGAGGAGGAAACGACGAAGAAGAAGGAGGAGGAGGAGACGACGAAAAAGATGAAGACGAAAAAAGACGAAGAAAAAAAAACAAGTCACACAACCGAAAGTAATTTAAAACGTCGGTGACGTCACATTCAGCTATTTTCTATGTATTTGAAACAAAGGTATCTCCTCCAGTTCGGTTCTGCCTCATCTGGAGCAAGCTCTAAGCTCCCGACTGATGTCCTGATATGTACGATAGTGTAGAGGATGAAATTGTGTAAGAGAAGAATACGACAAGGAAGAGAACGGACATATTGCACAAAGTACATGGCACGTTTGTTGGGGTTCTACTCAGGCCTGGTGTTGATCGGATAAACCGTCAACAACCATCCGAGTAGACGCTCTTTAGAAATTTCCAGACAGCGGCTGAATTCGACCTATCCAGCTGGTGCCAAAAAGACGTCAAGGGCGTCGTATCTTAGGACCTGTTGGACAGAGTCGTTGCGGAGACAATGGTAACATTGACTCAGGGCAACCTCTGTCGATTTTGTTTACAAATTTTGCCAATAACTTTCGTTGTCATATTTTATTCCCAGTCCAAAAATGTTGGTAAACGAGAGGGTACAGCTTCCAGAACTCAACAGAACGAACATTTGGAATATGCCAACTTCCCAATATAGGCATTCAGGCACCAATGGGAAACAAGGAATTTGCGCCCCTGTCAGGATGCTTCAAATTAAGATTGTTGTTATTTGTTTTAACGGGTACACATTACTGTAAATGAGATCCTGATTATTTAAAAAATGCATGAACAATTTATCTAGAAAATAATTGTTTATTTTATTTCATCTTTTGTGTAAAGTTTAATTTCACAATTGAAAAATAATTCAGCTTTTTTCAGGAATATAGAAAGCTAAAAAGTGCTACTTGTGAGTGGTGTTCATGCCACGTGTCATGTCTGCCATACCGTAGATACGCTTCTGCGTATATGAGAAGCAAAAATTCAAAACTTGACACGTCCACTTCACTCTTTTCCAATAAAAAATTAAAAATAGAACAGAAATTTTACACTTTTCAACACCGTCTTCAACTCAACAAATAGAATACTACTTAATATATAGTAAGGCATCTCACCTTTTTTCCCTGAAAATAAATTTTAGGTTAAAGAAAATGATGAGCTCAATTTTTGCCAAGAGGATTCATTTGTTTTATTTGATTTATTTGGTCAAAAAACAGTAAAAACTGTAATTGACGTATGGGGAGAAGATCATCTGCGCACGTTTTTTTGAGTTTCAGAATACTTTCCTAACAATTTAACTATAAATAGTTGAAAGACAAGTTTAAAATAATAATAATAAATAATAATAATAATAATAATAATAATAATAATATTAACAACAACAACAACAAAATTTTTAAAAAAACGCGAGATTAGCGTAGAAGTTTTAGAAAAACTAGACATTTTTGTTCCCAATTTATAGAAAATTTATTTGCAAAGGGAAATGAACTGTAGATTTGATTCTTCAGCATTGCTAACAACAAAAGAGACATATCACCTTCTGAACGTTTGCTCCCCGCGTGCGTCCGCTACGTTTTGGCCCAGTGTGTGTGAGGACGCGGTGCGGCACGGCACGGCGCAGCGCTGGCGGTCGGGCTAAAACTGATAGTTCCCGCGGCAGCCGTGTGGCGGCGCCAGCGTCCGGGTCCGCGCGCAATGGCGTTATTGGGTTAGGAAGGGCGGGCCGCTGGGCGTGGGCGCAGCCGCGGGGATTCGTGGGATTAGCGGGGCTTGCCAACTGCGCTGCCGGAAGATCCGGAAGCTGCCGCCTCGTCTCCCGCATCCCTCTCCTGCGCGCACCGCACCGCACCGCCTCGCGTCCCGTCGCTGTCCGCCCGGTGCCACACTCGCGACCCGCCCGTCGAGGCCCATTCACATTGCAAACATAAACATAAGCATGGCGTTAACATAAAACATAGGACTACGTCCATAAGCAGACTCATTCACAATGCCTTCTCATAAGCATAACACGAAAGACGTGAAGTTAAAGGCTTGCAAGCTTCAAGCCTCTGTGCTTGTGCTTATATAAGAAATAGGAAATGAACCAATCACAGTACGTTTAAGGCTAAATGTACCAAAAAAAACTTTTAGGAAAATTCAATAGATCGCAGCTCTATCAGAAGGAATTTACTTACCGATAACATCTGAACAAATGGTCCGATTTTCGATATGTAAACGGCATTTGACTCCTTTTTGTAATAGAATTTACGCTACGAAGCCTTTTTTCCAAAAAAAACGTGCAGAAACTCGATTTGGAATTTTTTTTCTCGTACTTCCGGGAACAATTTAAAAAATGTAGGCTTATAGCGCGATGGCGACAAGCTTCCAGAATCCAACTCCGTGTCAATCATGCAAATCGGATAAATAGGAGCGTCGTAAAGTCAAATTTGGAAAAATACCTCACACCCCTCCCCCTTACACGCTGCACCCTCGTGCTATCCGCCCCTGCGCGGCCACCGGCAGGGAGTCTCTGGACAGGCCAGTCTCGGTTGCCTGCGCGCGTCATTTTCCATCGCAATATATTTTTTCCCCACAAATGAAACTAGTGATGCTGTAACAGAGGTAAACGGTCTCATATCATATTTAATAGCAATTAGTTCTTGTTTCATTTTGATAGTAGATTACGCACGAACTCTTTTATCCTACTCGATTTTTACTTTCCCGTATACGTACGTATACACGGAATTGTTTACGTAGTGTAGGGAAAGTTATGTAATGCTGCGCAAAAAAACGGCGGATTTTCGGAAGAATAAAATTCATTGCAGGGCCCTGATAACGAAAAGGAAATAAATCTAGTTGCTAAATTAAGAAAAAAATCCCCTAACACATGGTGTAGCCAGAATCCCTCTTTTATGGGTCCTTGATACCGAAAAACCAATTGAAAGCAAAACGTTTGTCTGTCTGTCCGTCCGTGTGTGAACACTACTAGCGCCTAAACCATATGTATGTTTTTTGTTGGTGTTTTTTTTTTTTCAAAATGAAGAAGCCCCTGTCGATCTGGCTCGAGTCAAAGCATTGAGATTTTGAAAAGGAATCTATAAAACTTAGCGGTACTTTACATGAAACCCCCCGAACATTTTCGAAATTTTCTCAAAAACGGCTCCAAATTTTTTCTTTAAATTTCTTGTAAGAATAGAGTAAAACACACTTATTAAGGTGAAATCGATCATAATTTCACGGTTAACTCTGAATTTTCGAAAATTCTAAAAGTTTCAACTTTTTCGGCCTCTTCCTACAACTACAAAATTGCAGATAGAGATTTTTCCTTTAAACAAAATTTGTTCTCCAAAGCGAGTTCTTTTATTACGATCATGTACACTTTCTTAAAAATTTTAGTATTTTTCGCGCAATATTGCTTGCAACACGTGCAATTTGAAAAAAATTGTAAAAAACAGATTTTCTCAAAAATTGCTCCAAATTTTTTCTTTGAACTTTTGGTAGGGATAGTGCATAATGTAGTCTATGATATTACATAAACGCCATATTGCTCTATTCTTTTTTATTTGCAACATTTACAAAAACTAGCTCAAAATTCGCTATTTTCAGAAACGCTCAAACACCTTTTTCTTATAAATGGCTCCAAATTTTTCTTCATGCTTTTCGAACGTATAGTGCAAATTGCACTCTTTAATATGGCGTGAAGTTTATTTTGGGGTATTTTTTTGTTTTTTCAAAAGTTTCACAAATGTAATTTTTGTGAAAGATCTCTCACACCTCTAATATGCACATTACCAGCAATTTGTAAACACTATTGTATTGTGAGTTAAAGTGTTTCAAATGACTTCAAAGGAAATTTTTCGGAAACTCAAAAATTTTTCAGTGAATAAGAGCTTCAAATTTCACATTTTTAGTAGCACTTAAACGCAATTTTCTTAAAAATGGCTCAAAGAAAATTTTTAAAGAAAATTCCAATTCAGATCGAGGTTTTACTGTTCTTTAATATTCTAAAATTGATATTTCCGTTCTACCATCAGGAATTCGAAAACTTAAGAAAATATCAAAAAATGTACTTTGGGCGACGATAGATGGCAGCTGGTACGACAGTGTAGCAATTCCGAATAGCTATCCCAAACCCAAGGAAATAGAAAACTAATACGGGAAAGTCTGTGCCATTCTGTAGCACCACTAGTTGATCTCAAAACGGCTTGTCTCCTTGATAGAATTCACCTGGTTAATCCCATTTTCCAAGTAAAATGGCTGAAGATAATTTTTAAAAATGTTTTCGTACTTTCGAACAAATTTGAAAAAGGGGTGCAACAGAATTTCACCGACTTACTCGTAGTAAAGTATTCTAATTTCCTTGTTCCGTGCCAGCTTTACCATCTTGCCCCATCTTCTTCCCAGCTGTTATATATAGCCTCCTACAATACATTTCTCAAAGTTTTCTCATTATTCGGTTTCCTAGTAGTAGATTCGTAATATTACTTTTAGAATATTGATGATGAGTAAAACATCCTCCTACATGGCAATTTTCAATAATAAACTTGGAGCCACTGCTAAGAAAATGGCGTGTAAGCATTACTGTAAACCGAAAATTGAAGCTCTTTTTTACAGGAATATTCCGAGTTGTTGGTGGGAGATACCTGGTTGGGAAAGAACCCCGCAAGCCGACAGGTAGATCGGTCTGTGATTTAGAGCTTGTTCCGGCTGGGGTGGTGCCCCGCTGGTGGCAGATACCTGGTTGGGGAAAACCCCGCTAGTAGATGGAAGTTCAGCGCCGGATCTCGCCATCCAGCGGGGAACATCATCTCCACCTCCCGATTAAATAAACATGCCCTACACTTGCGGTACTAAAGACCTCAGTAGTTGACGTACCCGAAGTCACTACCAATCAATCAAAAATGACTCCAAAAGTTTTCCTTAAATTAATTGTAAGAATAAACTAAAATATACTTATAAAAGTGGCATAGATCTCATTTTTCATTATTGACTCTAATTTTTGGAAAATTGCAAAAGTCCGAATTTTTTTCGGCGTCTTCCTACAACTGCAAATTTGAAGATAGAAATTTTTCCTTAAAATGATATTTGTTCTCCATACTTAGTTCTTTCAATAAGGTTATGTACATTGCATGCAATTTGCAATGTATCATGCAATTTTTAAAAAAAATACAAAAACAAGACTTTCTCAAAAACTGCTCCAATTTTTTTCTTTTGGAAAGGATAGTGCCTAATGTACTCTATGAGATGACATAAATGCCATATTGCTCTATTCTTTTGTTTTTTCAAAAATTACAAAACTGTAATTCTTTGACTAGCCTTTCATTTCGTAAATATTTTCATTAACGGCGATTTGTTCACATTATTACATTTAGGAGTATATGTGCTTTACATTATGTCTTAAAAATTCCTCGACAACAGATGTTTTCTGTGAAAACGAACTGAAAATTCCGTATTTGCACAAATGCTTAAACGCCATTTTCTCAAATTGCGTTTGCTCTAGTTTCATTTGTGGGGAAAAAATATATTGAGATGTGAAGTGACGAAAGCATAACGGAGTGCCTGCCTTGCCTGCCCGTCCGCTGCAGGCCCCCGGGATTAGCGGTGCCGGTGGTCTCCGCGTTGAGGAAGCGGCCCCTCCCCCAACGGGCTGATGACGGGGGCGGTGTGGAAGGCGGAGTGGGGTGAGGTGTTTTTCGAAATTTGTCTTTACGACGCTCCTATTTATACAATTTGCATGTTTGATACGGCGTTGGATTCTGAAAGCTTGTCGCCATCGCGCTATAAGCCCACATTTTTTAAATTGTTCCCGGAAGTACGAGAAAAATTTTAGAAAACGAGTTTCTGCTAGTTTTTTTGGAAAAAGGACTTCGTAGCGTAAATTCTATTACAAAAAGGAGTCAAATGCCGTTTACAGATCGAAAATCGGACCATTTGTTCAGACGTAATCGGTAAAGTAAAATTCACTAAATTTGGTGCTGCCACGTGGTGGCGACAAATTGAACTAGTGTCGGTACATTTAGCCTTAACTCAAAATCGAGTATCGAAATTGGATCGAAGTCGATAGATCGAACAAGACTGGTTTTCCAAATTGCTTGGTTTATTTTCGACGGTTTTCTGCGTTGTTTTATAGCGTACAATCTTTTTGTAGTTTAATTTTGTTGTAGTATTCATAGTAGTATCATTTAGTTTTAATTTTTCTAAAATTAAAATACCTAACCTAACTTAACCCAACCCATTACCGCAAGGCCGAGACGCCGCTGGTAGGGTTTGGATCGTAAAGAGCTGACGTGCCACAGTACATACATATATGTGTATGTACATAATATGTGTATATAAAATGTAGATTCTCATATGCAACCAACAGTAACTAGAATGACCCACAGAAAATAGAAAATCTTTGCTTACGCTTATGTTGGACTTTGTGAATATTTCAGTTTATCACTTAGGTTAAAGTTCATGTCTATGTGTTATGCTTACTTTACGTCTGCATTGTGAATGGGCCTTCAGACAAGTCCTGACACCGCTGGAGGTTCGATGCGGCTATACCAACGAGTCACAATAAACTACATAGAGTGGCTGAAGCGCCGCCGTCTTTGCAGCCTACTGAAGGCGGTTTTTGCAGTCAAAGTAGCGCCCTCTGGAGAAACAAGAGTATTCTAGTATTCCGTTTCGCGCTGGTTAAGGCCGGGTGGGCGCGGGCACGTGTAATATAAATCCTCTTTCTTACTACGTATTTCACGACCAAAAACACATTATTTAAAAACAAGACCGCAATTTGTTAGGAGAACGGATTGAGAAGCTTTAAAACGCGTTGCTTCCTGTATCGGTTTTTGTCATAAGAATGGAAACTGTATAAATGTTATTGTAGTCAGCATCACGCCTGAAAGTGAATGTTATTGCAATGAGAACAAACAAATAGATCACAAATAAGCCGTCAAATTTGAAAACTGATGTATTTGTGGTTTGATGACTTCTATTTTAGTTATATGCCGAACATATCGAAGGCATTGTGAATATTATTATTCTAACAACTATGCCCTTACAATGGACCTCCGCCGGAAATGGACCCTTTTTGTTTTGAGAGAATGTATTGTATCGTGTGTGTAGCCCCAAACCGATGAAACCCCCCAAGTTATGGTTTTAAGTGAATATAGAAGCGTGTGAGTAACAAAGAAAATATACCTGCAGTAGATTTTTTACTGTCACTTTGCATCTCATCTTTCATTTCTCCCTCCAACCTCTTGTATTACCTTTTGTACTTTTCTTTTCTATCTCTCGCGCGTCTCTTGATCTCTTTAAAAAATAGTGTCTCTCATTCTTCCAATTACCACTAATGCAACCATTAATGCAATTATTAATTTGATGAACAATCTTATTTTAATTAGAGGTGTCTAATAAGATTTGTTATGTACTGAAAATATAGGAGACAAAATAACGGAGAACGCATATCAATATCTTGTTCTATGGTTCTTCTGGACGGATGCATGTACCTTCGAACCTTCTTTCTTGAATCTGCGTCAAAATGATCATTAACTTCCATTTTTGCATGTAATTTGATTTCATTCATCTTATACAATATTTTGTAAGATTTATTTACAATAAAATAATTTGCAATTTTCACCGAAGAAAATATTAGACAGTTCGATAGGTAATTATTAATTTTACTTTTAAGTAGGAGGCGGATTTCGATTACCTAAATCATTGCAAAAATGACCTATAAAATGCCTTTAAAATGTTTTTGAAAAGCTCTAAAAGCAAAGAATCATCAAAAGTAGTTCTGAGTCAAAATCTGAGTTCAAATGAAGAACTCAGGCAGTTGGATATATTACTGATGTAATCGAGGCATCTTCTTTTCGTTTGAGTGAACTCAGCTTGTAAATTTTTGGTTTTGAACGTTCTTTACCAAGAAGTCTGTCTTTGGTTATCGTGAATTCAATGAAATCAGGAAAAATGTGCTTTAAAATTGATGGGAAAATGTAAAAAATGACTTATTAGTAGAAATCGACTAAAATGCAAAATATTCCTTATAAAAAAGGGTAATTTGCTTTTGCTGTAACATAAAATTAATGTCTATACTAAAGGGCATTGTCCTAAATCGAAAAGGAAAAAATTATGTTTCATTAAAATCCGCCACCTACTACAAACGTAATAACACTTTCCAGTCGCGGTCTTTCAGATTGCTCCTAAGCAGAAGTACGGAAAAAGTTTCACTTTAGTTATTTAAGAGTTAAAGTAATTTCGATTCAATTTGCTGCCAATCCTTTCTACTCCTACTGCTCTTGTATTGTGACACGAGTTCACTTGTTTTTAGAAGCACTATAAGTTTCATCTTCACTTATTCCTGACTCAAAATGTTAGCTGGGTTTTGCTTTTCACGTCTGATTGCTACTGCTGTTTTTTTAAACAGACAGCTCGACTATATACAGCATATCCATTACCTCTGCAGCCGGATAAGAACACTCGCTCGCTCGAAGCAATCTGCGACCTGCATTGTCTCGCTTACTGGAAGGGAGCGGAACGTTTTTGTGAAACATTTACACTCAAAGCGGCATATTGACGCTCTATTAGGCCCAGCGGGAAGAGGAAAGCGGGTCATTCTTTGCTCTTTTTCCACTTCCTCCCGCTCTGCCCTTCCCCGCACCGCTTCATTTCTATTCCCGCTCAGCCTCGCATCTGCCCTGCGCCGTCCCTCCTCTCCAATTTCCCCGTCTCTCCTCGTTCCTGTGCCCTCCCTCCTCTGTTCAAACTCGTGTTCCGTTATCACTATTCCTCGTCTCATTTTCCCTCGTTACTCTCTTCTTAGATCTTGTCTTTCCTCTCACCTGCCACTTCCCCGACCCTGCCCCTCCCCCAACCCCAATCCACCGTCACTGACTCTCCCCACCTCAGACTCTGCCCCCTCCCCGACCCTAGTCCATCGTCTCTGCCACTCCTCTCCCCCGACCCTAGTCCATCGTCTCTGCCACTTCTCTCCTCCGACCCTAGTCCACCGTCTCTGCCCCTCTCCCGATCCTAGACCCCCATCTCTGCCACTCCCCTCCTCGACCCTAGTTCACTGTCTCTGACACTCCTCTCCCCCGACCCTAGTCCATCGTCTCTGCCACTTCTCTCCCCCGACCCTAGTCCATCGTCTCTGCCACTTCTCTCCTCCGACCCTAGTCCACCGTCTCTGCCCCTCTCCCGATCCTAGACCCCTATCTCTGCCACTCCCCTCCTCGACCCTAGTTCACTGTCTCTGACACTCCTCTCCCCCGACCCTAGTCCATCGTCTCTGCCACTTCTCTCCCCCGACCCTAGTCCATCGTCTCTGCCACTCCTCTCCCCCGACCCTAGTCCATCGTCTCTGCCACTTCTCTCCTCTGACCCTAGTCCACCGTCTCTGCCCCTCTCCGATCCTAGACCCCCATCTCTGCCACTCCCCTCCTCGATCCTAGTTCACTGTCTCTGCCACTCCTCTCCCCCGACCCTAGTCCATCGTCTCTGCCACTCCTCTCCCCCGACCCTAGTCCATCGTCTCTGCCACTCCTCTCCCCTGACCCTAGTCCATCGTCTCTGCCACTTCTCTCCTCTGACCCTAGTCCACCGTCTCTGCCTCTCTCCGATCCTAGACCCCCATCTCTGCCACTCCCCTCCTCGATCCTAGTTCACTGTCTCTGCCACTCCTCTCCCCCGACCCTAGTCCATCGTCTCTGCCACTCCTCTCCCCCGACCCTAGTCCATCGTCTCTGCCACTCCTCTCCCCCGACCCTAGTCCATCGTCTCTGCCACTTCTCTCCTCTGACCCTAGTCCACCGTCTCTGCCCCTCTCCGATCCTAGACCCCCATCTCTGCCACTCCCCTCCTCGACCCTAGTTCACTGTCTCTAACACTCCTCTCCCCCGACCCGGACAGCCGTTGCCCATGCCCGTCATCTACGTCTCATCTGTGTTCGCGTCGTCAGGCGTACCCTTCTTCTTCGCCCCGTCTTCTTCCAACTTTCGACTCAGAATCTCCAATCCATCGTCATTCACGTCACGTTTCACTATCTCCCCCCACATGAAGATGGTTCATTTAATGAACTTACTACATTTTACCACAGAGAGCAAAATGAATGGAAGGCATGCATACCTTTTTCAGCCATTGCAAACGTATAATGCAAACGTGACAATATCTTCAAAAGTTAAATATAGAGGGCCCAAAAATCAGGTATAGTGAGAAATAGTTTACGCCAGAATGTGCGACTGATGAGGTCGGAAACAACCCACCCTCTTACTCTTAACATCACAATTATTTTGTTGCGTGTAGTTAAGTTTGACCTTTCTTCTTTATCCTTTACATCATATAAACTGAATTACAAAATGTATCTCTCGATTTCGGAAAAATAGGATGTTTCACAATTATTTGCCTATGATTCATGTCTATTCTCAGTAACACTGCGTGGGACATTTGATCAACGTATGACATTACAAAGTTACTGTGGTTGCTATCAAACATTTTGACGCTATAATGATATTCAATTGACCCAAAAATGTACTATGCATGAGGAAATTCTTTGAGTATTCTTCAAGTTTATTGTTTATATGCTTTTAGAACTAAAATATAGTAATACTCGAAATATTAATGTTTATTTTATTTTTCTCTCACAACATCTTCAAAAGCACATGTAAATATTTAGAAAGCAAATACATAAAATGTTTTATATGGAAGCACGTTAAATATTGTCTAAAATTTTAAAGAATGTGATTTCTTCTAATATAAGAAGTTAAATATTTACATTTCAAGGAAAAATGAAACTATTTTGGTTTCATTATTGACTATTTTGACATTTTGACCCATCCAAAGGCTTAAAAGTTTTAGAAAAAATAAGAGTGTAAAATGGGAGGATTTTTTGTGAAATGAGAGGAGGAAAGGCAATGGGAGCTGACAATTGGAATCATGTCACATTTGAGCAATAGGTTTACAAAGTTGCTGTTTCTGAACTAAAGGAAAAGGGATGATGGAACAGTCACAACAAAAACATTTTTGAATTCGACGTAAATTAATTTTTTTTGTTATAAAATATCAAGTCAGCTAGACATTACAGCTGTAGCCTCAGAGAAAAATCCTGATTGCATCACTGTTTTGTTTAATGATCTACTCTTCTCAAATACACTGTACACCCTGAACACACTTGTACATACTGAAGTAATTTCACGTCCCGTGCGAGAATTCGTTCAGACACAGTCGTCTCTTCCTAACAGCAACATCTGCACCACACCCACCGCGTTCGGAGCCCGCAACTTCGATCGCTCCGCGGCGGCGACAGCAGCGAGTCGTGACGTCATCGGGGCACCGGATTGAGCTGTTCCAGACCGGAAGGCGCCAGGTATAAGTCATGAGGCCTCTGTTTATGAAGACTGCGAGGAGAAGTAACGATCTCAAGAAAAGAGTTTCCGTCCTTCCAGCTCGCGCTTCGCCACCTTCTCACCACGCCCCCACTCTCCCGACGCTCCCCATCCCCACCCCTTCCACGCGCCCCTCCTCTGCAGGCCGCCCGGGCGCTCTCGCGTCGCGTCTTCATGCATTATGTATCACACTGCGCGAGCCGCACGCCGCCTCCGCCGCCCCCGCCATCGCCGCCGTCGTGCCCAAGCTCCCGACGTCCCCCGCCACACACCCCACCCCGGCTCTCGCTCCCGCCTCCTGCGCTCCCACGACCGCTGCCTTCTCTGTCTTATCACTTCTACCTCGCCTCCGATGCTGTCTCCTTCCCAACTCTCCTCCGCAATCCCCACTCCCGGCCATATCATCCCTCCAGTCCCTCCGTCCGGTGACTACTCTCCTCCCCCGCTCCCGGCCCCATTCCTCGTCATATCTATCTCCCTCACCATTCTCTGCCACGCTCCACTTCTGACCGGCCTCATCGCCCAACCCGCCTCCAACCACTGGGCCGCCGCCTTCTCTGCTCCTTCAGCAACCCTTTGCCTGCACTACCAACCATGCCGTGCTGTGCCCAGCCCCCCTTCCCAGCCGGCCTCGTTGACCCCTCTGCCTTCCGCCACCTCCGTTGCCGCTACCACATCCACACGTCTATTGACATACCAGTTTTGCTATACCCCACACCCCGCCACTAGCACTGCTGCCGTCTCTAGCATACCCATTAGCCCTTCCGCCACTCCCATTCTTGCTTCTTCACATGCCTTCCACCACCTGTCACTCCCGCTCCCGGCCTCACCGGCCCCACCCCGCCTGTCATTTGGCGGACCCCGCCGCCTCTCCCTCCTCCCCTGCCCACGCCCTTCTACGCTTCCACACTACGCATCTCCCACACTGCAGCTTAGGCAACTGCTACCTTCTACTCTCCCACTGCCTCACCCGTTCCCGTCACCACTTTCCCTTTCGACGCCCTCCCAGTCGCCACCCTCGCCATCGTCGTCACCTTCGCCGTCATCGTCACCTTCGTCATCACCTTCTCCATCGTCGTCACCGTCACCTTGGTCGTCAGCTTCACCATCATCGTCACTTTTGCCATCGTCATCACCGTCGCCATAGTCGTCACCACCACTATCGTCGTCACCGTCCTCGTCTTCGTCGCCTTCGCCATCCCCGCTTCGAGAAAGCCGCCCGGGCGGCAGAAGGAAGGGGACAGCGCG
This sequence comes from Acheta domesticus, assembly GCA_031308135.1. Lineage (NCBI taxonomy): Eukaryota > Metazoa > Arthropoda > Insecta > Orthoptera > Gryllidae > Acheta > Acheta domesticus. The sequence continues at coordinate 142,181,730 of JAHLJT010009419.1, read as the reverse complement.
AGATGGCGGGCCGGCGCGCGGAGGGCGAGCAGTATAAAAACGTCTTGGCGCGAGGAACGGCGCGAGAGAGCAGACTAATGTGGAATGCTGAACATTTTAATTGGGGCCGCAGTTTTTCTTTCTACAGAAGGGGACGCACGAGAGGTGCCTTCGCACTCCCGATATTCTCATGGTTCGTGCATCGACGATAATCTGTCACTCTCTTATTGTCATTGTCCTATAAAAAAGTTCTTAAAAAATTGATGTGTATCCAGAAAGAACTCATCTTTCTTTGGCAAACGCTAACGTTGGGTTTAAGCGATATTCACATCTCATTGTGATATTAATATCAAATTTATTACAGGAATAACTGTTTAATCGTACTGTTAACTCGTATATTTTGAACTTCCTATAAGTTTTAATTCTCGTACAAGTATTTCTTCTATCTTAATTCTTGTTCCATTGAAACTTTCTTTGAATGTTTTTCTACGGTATTTGGTAATTCATTATTAATGTGCATAATTGTTCCCTATATTCTTTCTTTATTCCTTAAAAACATTCTGTTTTGAGGAAAATCTAATACAGAATCATAGAGGATTGGCAATGTTGAAGTCAAGCCAATGCAAACTAGTGGATTTGCGCGACATTCTGAAAGCTTCCCTCCGATACTCAACAAATACTCTGATATTTAAAAAATCCAAAAGTAACTTAAAGTTTTACAATTGAACGAAGTTATACAGAAAACATGCAAACCAGAATAATTAACATAATTGGATGATGGCTTAAGTCGTATCTTAGCATTGCGAGCAGAAAGAATGCATTTAAAAAATGAGATATGTGTATAGTTGGACCTAATTCACATTAAATTTTCTTAATTTAATCAATAATGTGTCATTTGTAGTTTTCTGCAATTCATTCAAATACGAAGAGTGATGTGTGGTTTAGCTACTATATTGCCTCCAAAAATCAGCAAACTCGACTGGATTCATTGTGAAAATCAAAAGACGGTACACAGATCTCTAGAGGGAACAATAATTGCTTTCTTTGACTTTCTCGCCCTTTGAAATGTACCTTAAGAAAGTATTGTAATCGTGCTCCGTATAAGGGAGAATTTCCGAGAGTGAAATTCCTATTGACGGGCTCTGGTAACGAAAAAATTAATAAATCATTTTCCTGTGTGTAGGAAGTTACTTTCTGTAATAAGTGGTGTATCCAGAATCCATGTTTTATATGTCCTTGATACAAAAAAATCGATTGACGTAAAAAGTCTGCCTATATGTCCATCCGTCCGTGGCCAACGCTAGCGCCGATTTTAAAAGAATGATATTCCCGATCGATCTGAACGAACTCGAGGCTTAGGGAGTTTCAAACATATAATTTTAATTTTGAGTGTACTTTACATGAATCTTCAACATTTTCAACATTTTGTCGAAAATGTCAACAAATTGTTTATTACACTTTATCCTCAAATACCGTAAAGGACGCTTAAGAAAATGAATTCTCTTCATGTAACTATGTCAACAGTACTTCATTAGAATTCCCACAGCTCTCCAAATGTTTTCTTCAATTTTTTTCACACATAAATGAAGCGACCAATAAAAGAATGGCGCGGGTGCCATTTTCGTTGAACTCTTTTAATTTTCTAAGATGGCAAATTTATAAATAACGCGAGAAAGTTTGTACTGTTGTAGCCCTTTGCTTAAACAGTGGGCGATTCCGTCGTGAACTACCATTACGTATGGTCCGGTCTGCAATTCTCACTAGCACTCCTGAACCTTGCGAAATTTTCTATAATTACCCACAGTGTTCCAAGCTAGCACCCTGACAGAACATACTACGTCAGTGTGTCAAAGGGGCCGATCAGAGGCTACGAGTCTGGCTAGGACCTCTGGCTAGCTCCACCATTTCATCGAGAACGGCCTTTCTCCTCCCTCCAGGAATGCTACAGCTCAAAACTCCCAACAAGACGTTTTTTCACCGTCTTCAAGCTCTCGTATCGACTCTCAAGATCTAACTCCCAAAAATTGGATGGTTACGCTATAAAGATGGCCACACAGTATAGCATTTCAGGCATGTCTTCTTCTCCAACTACACATAACTACTTCGCGGAACTAGCGAATGTTAACAGCAGTGAATCAATGAAAGTAGTGATTACTTACAAAATGCAATTGGTAAGAAATCCGCTCCAATTTTTTTCACATTTCTATTAAAGACACTCAAATTCGAGTGTCTATCACTTCTCCAAATGATTATAGTAAGATAACAATACTAAATTCAGTATCACACGTTTCGTGATCCAAATTGTAAGATCAAAAGTGCCATCATATGCAATATCCCAACTATTTGGAAAATGAAATTGGTGAGGAACTTACAGATCACGAAGTAACACCTGAAGTTTACACGTCTGCTACAACGAAACAAAACTTCCAATGTCGTTCTGCGCAATAGAAGTTCAAGACTCAATATAATTCGAAAAACTATTTACCAAATTGTTTAATTCAATAGTCTTAATGAAATTGTCAAGAATTGAGACACAGAAGAAAGTACTGTAAAGTAACATTTAAATACTTATTTTGTGGTAAAATTCATGAAAGAGGAAAATGAAACATAGCAAACAAGCCTCTACATCCTACTCATTATCCATGCAATCAACATATACTGCCAGATGTAGAGTAATTAAATGTATCAATGGTCCAAAATAGTCTTAAAGGGGTCAAATCCAGAACATTGCCTAATTATACAAAGTGAGGCTATTAATATCCAGGACTGACGTCACAACATGAAACTTATCACTCGCTCGAGAGAGGCGCTGCTGATATCTAGAAAGTTGTACAACTTCGCATGCTCCCCGCAGCGCGCGTCAGTTGTAGACACGTGTTTGACTGAGAAAGACGTGTGGAAACGTATCTGGTGAAGTGTTGTTGTCAAAGTGAGAAAGTGGTGTTGTGGAAGTGCGGAAAAGGAGCAAAGGGTGAACATCAAATTCTGCTTTGAACTGGGCAAAAGTTCAACAGAAACACATGCAATGTTGAAGCAAGTGTATGGTGAGCAAGCATTTTCCCATTCCCGCACATTTGAATGGTATGGACGTTTTCGGGACGGCCGTGAAAGTGTTGAAGGAGACATTCATCACGGAAGGCCGATTTCCGTGAGTGCCTGAGACAATTGAGAAAGTTTGCTGCAAGCTTGTAACAGCGGATCAGCGACTGACTATTTGAATGTTGGTCAGTGAACTGAACATCGACAAAGAAGTGGCTAGATAACTTCTGACGCAAGACCTACGGAAACGCAAGGTGTGTTCCAGATTTGCCCCGCACTGTTTATCGGACGATCAGAAGCACGTCAGAATGGACACATGTGGTGAACTCATCGACAACGCTGACGCTGACCGTGCTTTCCTGGATTTGATAGTGACGGGTGACGAATCGTGGTGCTATCAATACGACCCTGAAACCAAGAGACAGAGCACAGAATGGCGGTCTCCCAGCTCCCCTAAACAGAAAAAATTTCGATTTCAAAAATCAAAGGTCAAAGTCATGTTAATCGCTTTCTTCGATAGTGAAGGACTTATTCATCATGAATTTGTCCCACCAGGCACTACTGTTACAGAAACGTTTTATGCAGAAGTTCTAGCCGGACTGCGACAAAGAATTCACAAAGTACGTCCCCGTTTTCGACAGAATGCGAGTTGGCGTTGCATGAGAACGCCCGCCCCAACATTGCGTTGCCGGTGAAGATGTTTTTGGCCAAGCATGGGGTCGTGGAGCTGCATGATCCGCCATACTCTCCTGACTTGGCCCCCGCAGACTTCTTTTTGTTTCCCAGACTCAAAACTGTGATCAAAGGAACACGCTTTGTGGGTGTTGATGACATCAAGAAGAACATGACGTCGACATTGAAGAGCCTTCCGAAAGAGGACTTTAAAAGTGGTTTCCACAACTTATACAGCTGAGCACAGAAGTGTATTACGGCAGATGGAGATTACTTCGAAATATATTAAAAGGTTAAGATTTTTCACATCATCTGTTCTAGTGTTGTTAAGGCAGTTCTGGAAATTAATAGCCACACCTTGTATTACGTTCAGTAACAACCCTCCCTCTACAAATGACTCGGAAGTGTGTATACAAAGTTAAGGCACAAAAGTACCCTTATACGCCGAATTTGGTATTTGGTATTGGAGAATCCGATTGGAAAACAATATCACCCTCTCCTTCCAGCTCGTAACCTTGAAGTGCACTTATGTTTAAATTCGAGTAGAAACACGGATTTTACGACCAAACATTCGAGATGGCATTTTTAAGTAGATTTCAACACTTTTCCTCCTTACATTATGGGGAAAAAACGTAATAAGAAGTATGCAAACCTGAATTATGTTTGAATTGATTACATTTTGAGTAATAATTCAGAATGTTGCTTAGAATATCTGCAATTTCATATAGGTTTCGAAATGATTTACCGATGAGATGTTATCTCAATTACTTAAACAGTTGTAACGCAAAACTAGCGGCCATTCTATAATGGAAAACACTTTTACAAAATGAGAGACATATAGAGAGAAATATTAACTGAACATTTTGGAATTTATAGAGAGTATCCTAGTTCAAGAGAACATGAGGCCGATGCTGAAGTGTGAGAATTTCAAATATGAATTATTCAAATTTAAAATCGTAGAAGAAGGGAGATAATCGGATTTGAACGCCATACTTTAAATGTTTAGTGGTTATCTTATATACATTAAGTGGCTATAAGTTAAAAATTCTCAATCTGATGTAATGATCGCTATTTTTTCATTGGACATTCTTGTGAGCATATTTTATATTCTCCATTTCCTTGTCTTTTTCTTTTTTGTGTTATTTATTTCCTGCTCCTTCTTCCTGGCCTTCTTCTTGGCACCTTAGTTCCATGATTCGATGTGCACAACAGTGCGAGACACGGCACGCAGCATGAATTACATTGATTGACTGGAAAATTCATTATTTGTTTGCTGATTGACACTGAAATTGGTGGCAGCTGGAATAATTGTTATCTTATCATTGGACACTTATCACACGAGAGATTCATTTTTAGTCCACGCTTACTTCCTAAAGATATTTATTTTCGTATTTAACTTTTTTATTGATATTGCTAATTCCGTACTAGATTCTTTCATTCCATGGATGATAATTTCATGGAATCCAGTTCCAGTAATGAAAGTAGCAACACGCTCATTTTCACTTATCGTACTAATTATCTAATCCAATGGTCCGTTAGACCTTCTTTTCATCTATTTGGTCGTATTGAATTTTTGCCAAGTTCTATCTCGTAGCATGTTCAGGTATTTCATTTCCTGTCAAGCCTCCCTCTTTGTCTTATCGATGGCGGTTATTCAGCACCTTTCACTGTGGAAAATATCTTAAAGTAGATCTCGAAAAATTAAAAGAATCTGGAAACATTAGTTTTGAGAGATAATTTCATTTTCTTTTAAATTTGATGTTGAGGAACGATATCACGATTTAAATCAATCATTTTAATTTTTTGATTTAATTCATCACCATCCTATAATAAAATAAATATTCAATAATCAAAAATGTGTGCACATTTGTAAGTGAAAAGAATAAATAAAGCAATCAAAAGCATTTTGTAGGACAGCATTCTAAAAACGTGCGTTTGCATTTGAAATTTATTGCTAAGAACCCTGGTCACTTCGAATGTTTGAATTATTATTTACTGTTTTCGGGCGTATAAAATTGATCATTTACCGTAGATATAGCACCTACGTGGTTTCATGAGTTTCGAGCCTAACCAAAATATTGCTAATCAATGAAAAAAAACCTGGGCAGTTTATAGTTTTATCTTTAATTGTTGTAATGGTATGTTTGCAGCCGACGTGCCACTAAGTTTAGTAGAGAGAGGTACTAGAGTTGGGTACAGTGCGTGAAATTTCATCGTGTTCAACTTTTTCATGACAACGCACATGTGCTTAATTATTCATATTGCAAAGAATGTTGTGAAGAACTACGGCTTTAGGGAGTTAAATCATTCACACTACAATCCAGATTGAGCACCCATCGACGTCCACCTTTATGAAAACTGAAGAAAAACATTTGGGAAAGAAGAGTTTCAGACGAATGTGATGTGAAAGATGCATTTTTCACAATTTTGCAAACAAATATTATTTAATTATTTCAACGGATTCTTTTTTCAAAGACCTAAAAATGTGAAAAGTGGGTTGGAGATAAGAATGATTAAGTTGAAAAGTTGCATATTGTTTTCTCTTTCTATAAAAAAATAGAAGTTAGTGAGTCCAGAAGCGTATGAGATATAACACGTTCATGCTGGATCCTACATATAGCATTGCTCCTCCTCCGTTGAAACGTGAGATCCAGCGCCGACCTACACCGCGACTTGGAAGATTTCTCCTCCACCTCCCCCAGTTGGGAACCTCCCCCGACTCATCCAGGACAATTTCGGGACAACCTTCCGACTGATAACTGATAGTGTAGTGCATATAAGTAAATATATCTATGTGAAGGGAACTGGTTGGGACACAGATGAGGAAGGACAAATTGCGCGCAGTCCTTACCCTTTTTGGTAGGGCAGTGTTGTCAAGGTTGATGCGACGAGCGGAAGTCCGTGGCACGAGTACCACGACGAAATCGTCCCTCCATGCACTTCATCATCCCGCCACCAGAGACAATGCTATCCCTATTGTAAAACGGCGGGGTTAGTACTACTTGCAGTAGTTCCCTTTCCCGATTCTAGTTGTGCAGAAAAGTGCGGGGCATGCTACGGTGCCACGACGCGTACCACAGCCAACAATAGAAGACCTTGACACCCCTGTGGTAAAGTATTGCTCCGTCATCTTCCCGGTACTTGTAGGAGAAATTTTAGAAGTCTTGTGATCAGAATGTCCAGCGGCAATAATTATACCCCAAATAGCGGTTGAATTTGATCTAGCTATATTGCTAGTCGAAACTCCGCCACCGTCGAGATACGACCTGATAACTTGGAGGAGACATTGTTTCAAAAGGTGAGGTAATTTGGCGTGGAGTATACGGCGGGGTCGTTCTCTGTCCCCAGAAATAAACTCCTCCGCCTGCAGGGGCAGGGCCGCGCCGCCGGGAGCGCGTCGCCGCCGACCTCCTTCCGGAATTTACGGGGCGGCGTGGAAATAAAGTCCGCGAGGAAGGCCAGCCCCGGCGGCCGGCGACATCAAAGGGCGCGCGACGCCCAGGGACGCCGCGCCGCCGGCCGGCGTCAACTCGCGCGACGCTCCGCCGCCTTGCGATTGCGCGCGCTATCCTACGATCCCGTCGACGATCTACGGCAGTGGTGTCAAAGACGTCTACTGGTGGCTGTGGCACGCGTCGTGGCACCATAGCATGCCACGAGCTTCTCTGCGCAACTAGCATCGGGAAAGGGAACTATTGCGAGTAGTAGCAACCCCGCAGTTTTACAATGGGGATGGCGTTGACTCTGGTGGCGGGGGGATGAACTGCGTGGTGAGGCGAATTCATCGTGCCACTCGTGCCACGGACTCCCGCTCGTGGCATCGACCTTGACAACACTGATCTACGATACCAAGACCCAGAAGAGGTTGGGATGATGTAATATTTCAACAAGGACCTTGTGTCTAAGTAGATTGAGATAAATAGGGATCGGATTTTGATGACTTTGTCGTATGAGGCGCTCCTCGCTCCTACAACGATGAAATGTAACGCTAAGTAATGAATGTAATCAATTTCATTAATCAATGTAATTACTATAATGTTTAAGAACACTTACTTATGGAAAAGTAACATTTATGTAATTGGAATGCTTTAGTTCTTAAGTACACTGATTGTTAACGCAAACATGCACTACACCTTACATTATATTATAATATGGTTATAATATGAAAATGAAGGAGATGCTATGGAATATTCTGAATTGCGGATGGATATACAGAGGATCTCTGTAAACTTTAAATACAAAGAGGTTCTGTCTTAAAATACACTAACTCAGACATGTTCGACGAGACCCGAGGTCAACGTCGAATTCGTTATTTGGCCCAGACGCCTGGCGGCTGCTGAGTCTCCAGTCAAAATCTGCACGTGTTCCGCCGACAGGTCAGCTTGTCAATGTCACGGTACAACAACTTTGTATCACTTTAGTTCTATATAGAAATCTGTTATTATCAGAGAAACGCTCTCTTCGTTATTCTCCTCGTGCCCGCCTGGCACTGCCAAGTCCTCGTATCCAGTCGTCTCTTCACCTGGGGAATCAGAAACTTAGTCTTTCTGAGAACTCACTTAAATCTAAATATTTGTTGCATTGCTCGTTCTGTTGCTTCTTCACGCTACCGCACCATCTTAGAGGCAACGGAGCGAAGCATGTTACAACTTAAAACATTGGCAAAAATGAAGAATAAAATACTCTTAATAAGCTCTTAAAATTTAAAAAAAGGGATAAAATTCACTAAAAGATGTAATTAAAACCACTACAGATGAACAACTCTAGCTCGATACGTTAGTGATGAAGTGAAGGCTTTTTTAAATTTAAGATTGCATTAACTACTAGGTCATTAACGACCACTATTGTATTTAACATTGTGGTATGAGAAAGAAAAGAAATGGTGATGATAGGGGGTGAAAGAATGAACACATACTAAGGGGTCGCGGCCCGAGGCGGGACTGGAACCCGTGACCCCACGGTCCGAAATCACCACGGCAGCATTGCTTTTGCGATCTCGCCCACAGGGACGACTATGAAGGCTTCTCCTGTTCGTGCAAGTGCACTCAGCTGGCAATGCTATGGTTTGGATTGTTCTTTACCAGCAAATCTGTCGTTAGTTATCCTAAAATCGGTCGAATAGTCAATGCTGGTAATATGCGTCACAGGAATCTTAGATTGCATACAACGGTTGGCATTACAATTTCTGATCAATGAAATCGAATAGGCCAATCAAGAATTCTGTTGAAAACATTTATTGCATCTCATTAATATTATTTGAAGCAAGTGCCATTAATATTATATTAAAATCGATGAAATCAGCAAAAAATGAATTTAAAATGACGGAAATAGACAAAAATGACTTATTAGTCGAAATAGAAATAAAAAACAAATGGCGTATAAAATGGGTCATTTCCTTTTGTCATAACATAATATTAATTTCTATACTAAACGGCATTGTTCTAAAGTGAAAAGAATAAATGCCATTTCATTAAAGTTCGCCTTCTAGAGATAAATTTACTGTGTCAAGCTTTCTTTTTCTCATCAACTCGTACTTATATGTACTTCTAAGTGACATAATAAAAATTGTATTGTATTTCGTCGTTCTATAATTTTTTTTCCTCAGACTCCTTCCCCTTCTCATTTTTTTTTCCTTTTTACCCTCATTATTCCATTTTTGTATTTTCACTCTTTTTTCCTCCATCGCTTCGTTTTCTCCTCTTTCTTCTACTATATTATTCTTCACCTCTCCTCAGTGTTTGTTTCTATTCCTTTTCTTATTCTCGATGTTATACTTTTCCCTACTGCATGGAAATATTACGATATAATCGGACTCATTTAATAGTTAATTCACGTCTGATGTTGTGTCAGAATGTGAGAAGTGTAGAAACATTGTTCACATAATGAATAAATTGTCTTAATGCAGGGGAAAAACAGTACATTTTTATTATATGCTTATCTTAAAAAGTCGTGATTTCTAACGAAAAATATACCGATGTACATCATTTTTCTTATTAAAGTGTATCAACCCACATAGGTAAAGTAGCATGCTATGTACTACTCATACAGAAAACAGCTATGATTTTATTTCAACTACAGATTCATAATTACGACGAAAACCTTCTAATTGTGTCTTCTACTGCACACAAAAATTTAACATCAAGCCTTACTGGGACGGAACGGAAGGCACACTTCACCTGGATACCGGTGTTCTCACTGCGTCAACATAACACCACCTTCTGGAACGCCACTTGGTGCGGTCACTATTGGTGGGTCAAAGTCGCGTTGGTTGTTGCTGTAGTGATTGCGGGATCAGGTTTAGTCAAAAACATAAGTCTAAAAATACTTTTAATGTTTCACTTCACATCTCAACAAAAAGAAACACAACCAAAATTGTTCTCAGGGCAGCGTCCTTGCCCCAATGCTAAACTTGATAAGCCGGCGGCATAGGCAGCCGACTGACTTGCTGATAACGGCTGTTATCTCGGGCGGTTGCAGTGGTGCGTCGTGGCTGCGGTAGTAGCAGCCGCGGAACCCTTGACAGACGGGAGCAATGTCCTGCGGGAGGTACCGCCTGCGAACCCGCGTTCCGTCCAGGAGCCGTGTCTCCCGGGTCGATCCTTCTCGGCACTCGTACACGTATGTCGCGCTGGGTAGAGAGTTCATTCGTGACAGGGCGCGTCGCTGCCGATTCGGGGTTTTATCCCCTCGCCGCCTGGTGAGGGGAGGGGAAGGGGTTGTGCCCCTCCACTAGCGGAGCGGTGGAGCGTCACCCCAAGCTGCTCCTCTGATTGGGGGGATACCACATTCCTCCCCGCTTTATTGTGGGCATATGGGTGCCCACGATTGCGCCGTGACCGCCGCGGAGCTGGACCTGGTGAGGCGTCTCTGCTGCTAGGTTCTGAGAATAACTCAGCCTCTGGTCGCACCCCCGCTCCTGCTGCGTCACCTGGCGAAGTTACCGACTGAGCTGGTGCCTCGTGCGTGACGGCTGGCTCTGTCTTGTGCATTGTGGCTGGCTGAAAATAAAAAGGAATATTACTTCTTTGCGGTGTGTCGTCCACTCTATGTGTATTCCACCGTTTTGTTATCTGATTTTCATGCCTCCTTGTCATACCATTTTCTGATTGTACCAGATACATTTTATAGCCTATACTCTCTCTAATTATTGCTGGAATCCATTTTGGGTATACTTTGAATGATTTTATGTACACTTTATCCCCAACTTGAAACTTGGTATTCTCAATACGTTTCGGGCGTTTGGTGGGTACTAATAACGCTAGTAATGTTCTTGGCTGCCTCCCATGAAGTCTTTCCGCTGGACTTTTCTTTTCTTGCCCTATCGGAGTTGCTCTGTATGTTACTAGTAGCTGCTGTAACGCTTTGTCTTTAGGAACTCCATCAGCCATTGCTTTGATCATTGTACTTTTGAATGTGCGTACAAATCTCTCTGCTCCCCCGTTTGACTGTGGGTGGAACGGCGCCGTTCTAAGATGCTGAATGCCATTCTCTTTGCAAAATTTTTCAAATAAGTGTGACGTAAATTGTGCCCCATTATCTGATACTAACAGTTGCGGTAATCCTTCTATTACAAACACCTTCGTTAGCAGTTGAATTGTTGCTTCTGTGGTTGTTGTCCGCGTTTCACACACGTATGGATACTGTGAGAATGCATCCGTAACCACGAGCCACATTGACTCAAAAAACGGCCCTGCGTAATCAATATGTACCCGCTCCCATGGTTTCTCGGCTTTTGGCCAGCCCGAAAAATGCTTCGGTGGGCTTGCCTGGTTCTGTCTACATATATGGCAACTACGTATCAAGTTTTCTATATCTTTTGACATTCCCGGCCAATACACATATCTTCTGGCAATAGTTTTTGTCCTAGTAATACCCCAATGTCCAACATGCAATAACTTTAACACTTCCGCTTGCAGCGTTTTAGGAATTACAACTCTTACATTATCTTCGCAAGTGTATAGTAATACCCCTTCTTGCATTGATAACTCGTTTTTCTTTAACAAAAATTGATTTAACTCTTCTGAACTATGTTTTAACTTTCTTGTTGGCCAACCTTTATTCAAATAACCACTTACTTGTATTAGTAGTTTGTCTTTCCTGGTTACTTGCGCTATCCTTTTTGCATCCAGCGGCAGTCGCAACAGTGTGTCGCTGTTCTCGAGATCGATGTGGGCGCAAACTTCCTCCAATTGGTCAAATGACTCGTCTGGTCCTGCCGGCAGCCTCGACAGCGCGTCCGCGTTGCCATGATGTGATGTTGACCTGTAAATTATCTCAAAATCATAGTCAGACAGAAAAATTGCCCATCTTTTAAGTTTCTTCCCAGTTCTCTCCGAAATACCTTTCCTTGGACTGAACAATGACGTAAGTGGTTTATGGTCTGTAATGAGCGTAAATTTCGCCCCATATAGGTATTGATGGAATTTCTTTACCCCATAAATTATTGATAACGCTTCTCTTTCTATTTGCCCATAATTCCTCTGTGAATTACTTAACGTTTTCGATGCGAATGCGATTGGTACCTCAACGCCATCTGGCGTAATTGTTGATATCACCGCACCAATACCCGTTTCAGATGCATCAGTCGCCAGCAGTAGCGGTTGCCCTGGCGAATAGTGCGTCAATGTCGTTGCCTTGACTAATTGCCGCTTAAGATTCTGAAACGCATTTTCACATTTTGTTGACCATATGAACTTAACATTTTTCTTCCGTAATTGGTCTAATGGTGCTGTGATCATTGCTCTATTCTTAATAAATTTCGAGTAATAAGCTACTTTACCTAAGAATGAACTGAGTTGTTTCACGTCTTGAGGTGCTGGCATTCTTGTAATTGCTTCAATGTTTTCTTTTGTCGGTCGGACTCCCTGTTTGTCTACTATGTGACCTAAATAATTTATAGAAGTCTTAAAAAATTCACATTTCTTCAAATTGCATCTGAGTCCATTATCTTTTAACAATTGCAACAGCCTCCGCAAATTTTGCTTGTGGACCTCTTCCGTTTTGCCTGTAACAATGATATCATCCAAAAAATTAGCACAATTTGGCACTTTCTCTGTAATTTGTTGCAGAAACCTTTGAAATATCGCTGGCGAGCTGGCAATGCCATATGGGAGTCTTTGAAATTGATATAATCCATTATTCGTATTAATCACCATAATTTCTTTTGACTGTTCATCTAACTCCAACTGTAGATAAGCTTCTGACAGATCTATTTTCGTGAAATATTCACCTTGTAATTTGGAAAATATTTCTTCAGGTTTAGGCATAGGATAGTGATCTATCAACATTTGTGGGTTTAATGTTACTTTAAAATCCCCACACAGTCTTAATTTACCATTTGGTTTTTTTATAATTACCAATGGTGTGGCCCACTCTGAAGCGTTGACTGGTTTGAGCACTCCTTCATCTACCCAACGTTGTAATTCTTCTTTTACTTGCTCTTGTAAATTAAATGGTACTGGTCTTGCTTTGCAAAATTTCGGTTGGCAGTCTTCTTTCATTGTTATGTGAGCTTTATAATTTGTGCAATGCCCTAATCCTTCTGCAAAAACTTCCGGAAATTCGTGACAGATGTCCTCCATCTCTTCATATTTATTTAAATTCTGTACTGACATAACATTATCTTCTAGCGTAAAACCAAAAGCGTTTATACCTTCCATCCCAAATATATTTTGCACGTCATGTCTGTTCACTACCACAAAGCGTAACTTCCGTTGCACTCCTTTATATCTTGACGTCATTTCTACTTGACCTTTTACTGGAATGATGTTTCCCTGATAAGATTTTAACTTTGCGTTGTTACTTGCACATCTCGGTGCGCCTAACTGCTGGTATGTTGTTAGATTTATTATATTCACTGTAGCCCCTGTGTCGATCTGGAACTCAATATATCTTCCCAATATTTCCAATTGTAATTTCATCTTTGTTTCCTCCGACGGATTTAAAATTAGGTTGACTGTCTGTATTTGGTCTATTTCCATTTCTTCCGACCTATTGTTGCCATCTTTCACACTCTTTGGTTTCTGTCGCTGTGTGACTGTCGCCAGTTTTTTCTTTAAGCAAACACTTTGAATATGTCCTATCTTTTTACAGAATCTACATATTGCTTCCTTAAACCAACACTGACTGCGTTTATGGTTCTTCTCACAACCCGGGCATGATTTTAACTTCTTTTCAGCTCGTTCTTTCCCCATTGTAGTCACCTTGCTGACTTCTTCTGTTGTATTCATCTGCGTTTCCAGATTTTCCGACATTTCATATGTTGTGGCAATCTTCATTACTTCTTCCAATGCTGGGTCTTCTACTCGAATTGCCTCCATACGCACTTTATTTATCGGGGTATGTAATATCACCATATCTCGTATCATACTACTTGCATAGGAATTTGCACAATCCCTTTTTTCGCACTTAAACTTACATGATTTCGCTAGACCTTTTAGCTCAGCTACCCATTCTGCGTGTGTCTGACCTGGTTTCAATTTCGTTTGAAAAAACTTATATCTTGAGGTCACGACATGCACTCTCTTTTCGAAATGATCGGCCAGCTTTTGTTTCAATTCACTGAATGTTAATGTTTTTGGATCCTCCGGACATATCTTCTTTATAGTTACGTAGATATCTTCTCCTACACACGACAACAATTGGGCACGCCGCTGGGCTTCATCTGTCACCTGATGTGCTTCTAAATGCTGTTCAAAACGTTCTATATAAATCGTCCAGTCTTCTTGATCTTTCCTAAACTGTGGAAATACTGGAACTTGTCGAACTTGTTGTTTCGATGTTTCTAACTGATTCATTAACACCCTGATCATCTGTTCACTTTGTTCACGTTGTATCTTCATCTGTTCTTGATGCTGGCTTTGTAGCATTGCTATCACTTGTGCCATTTGTTCTGTCATTGTTCTGTTGAGTCTTGGACTATGATCACCGCTTATTACTGTTCTTCACACGTCTTGTTCGTAAATCCTCGTCGCCAATGTAGTGATTGCGGGATCAGGTTTAGTCAAAAACATAAGTCTAAAAATACTTTTAATGTTTCACTTCACATCTCAACAAAAAGAAACACAACCAAAATTGTTCTCAGGGCAGCGTCCTTGCCCCAATGCTAAACTTGATAAGCCGGCGGCATAGGCAGCCGACTGACTTGCTGATAACGGCTGTTATCTCGGGCGGTTGCAGTGGTGCGTCGTGGCTGCGGTAGTAGCAGCCGCGGAACCCTTGACAGACGGGAGCAATGTCCTGCGGGAGGTACCGCCTGCGAACCCGCGTTCCGTCCAGGAGCCGTGTCTCCCGGGTCGATCCTTCTCGGCACTCGTACACGTATGTCGCGCTGGGTAGAGAGTTCATTCGTGACAGGGCGCGTCGCTGCCGATTCGGGGTTTTATCCCCTCGCCGCCTGGTGAGGGGAGGGGAAGGGGTTGTGCCCCTCCACTAGCGGAGCGGTGGAGCGTCACCCCAAGCTGCTCCTCTGATTGGGGGGATACCACAGTTGCATTGTTGCCTTGCAGACAAACGTGCAAAGCGACGAAAACGGAGACGTACACAGGAGCCGAGAGACGAGTACTGTAATATGTGCGTCATATTGGGGAATTTCGCGGCAATATAAGCGTTACAATGTGCACTCGGCACGATCACGGTGTACGTGCCCAGCAATGGTTATTGCGCGCATGGAAGACCCTGTCATGTGCAAATGTGGCCTCATCAGACCACAATTGCATGCAACGAATTCACCTTCGGCGTGCGCCGTACTCCCCGGTACCCAACGAGCAACGCGCTACTGCGCCTTAAGGCGCGATTGCTTACTACTCAGGGGACGTGCTACTGCGACCAATTTGGGAGGCCGAAAGTCTCGCCGTCACTGTTGTTGCTACCTATATTTCGATTTAACCGTAGTGGCGGTTCAAGGTCATGAGCTGGACGGAGAGGGGGGGCGGTGTCATCCAATTGGGAGTTCCAACACCAAAAATTTAAATCGTAACGAAGCTCCCCCCCTCTACCATACACTAGACACCCACGCACTTGTGGGCTCCTCTGATCTGGGGTCATCAGATCGCGAGGCCCTCCGCTACTACACATTCATGACAGACAAGCGACAAACAATCATGCTCAAGACGGGACTCGAACCTGCGACCCTTCGCACCGAAGTGCTGAGTCGACACACGCTCTTAGCCACTTGGACCATCCAGGTCGGCGCATGTGCAATTATAACTCATTATATGCACCATATAATGGATATGCACCATATAACTGCATCATCTGGCTTAGGTGGCTCAGAGCATCAATTGATGTCACTACAGAGCCTCTCACCGAGAGGTCCTATGGTTCGAATAGACAGTGGCAGCATTTTCGATACTAGCCACGTAGCTAGGCCCGTTGATTTTATCCGTAGATTTAACCCGTTGTTGTCTCGAAGAAAATTTTAGCGGCCAGCTGCTCTGATCGGAATTTTTCCGTGTTTCTCTGATTAATACCAGGCGAATGCAGCAGCAGTATCCGTACAAATGGACCACGGATCTTTTCCTCTTCTTTATCCTCTTCTCATTCCTTGCTTACACTTGCATGAACATTATTTTTTCAAAAATATTGCAATATTCATGTTTAGTATCTGAGATTAATGAAATTAAAGCATAGTCAATTTAGTCTTTATTTGATACGGCATTGAATTTGAGAAACAATTTGTACAAAACGTATCTTTGATTTTACTACCGTTTTCTTGACGAGTTATTATTATTATTTATAATTAAATTTTATAAAAGAAAGGGTGGTGACAATTATAAATTTTTTAGTTCATTATTATTATTATTATTATTATTATTATTATTATTATTATTTCGGTTATTCTCGTGCCAAAAGGGAACAGCATCGTACTCTTTATTGCCTCGTGGAGTGTGGAGCGGCGGTTCCACGTCGGCCGCACGAGGCGACATCTAGCAGCCCCTCGGCCAAGACGCCCGTCGGCCGTCGCCGCCGCCGCCGCCGCCGCCGTCGCCCTCCCCCTGCCCGGTCCCACCCCCGGACACCCCCTCACCACGGGACCTCCCGCCCCCGCCCGTGCCCGCGCCAAGCCGTCGCGCCTTATTGTCCGCGACGGAACAACTGTTGCACCGCGTCAGCTGCGCGCTAACGCCATATTGACAAGAGAAAGCGCGCCCGCGAAACCTCAACAACCCTTATCTCGGAGATGGGATTCTGGAGTGACGTCACGCGCGGCGTACAGTGGGCCGAAATTACACCATAAGCGGGCATAGCAGGTGTTCTGTGATTTCCTGGCAAGCGTTTCGACTATCAACTGGAAGAAAAAAGATCATAATATACAATCATCATCTCACAATAATTCTACGTGTCTCCCTCTCAAAACATTTTTGCATTTTTATAGTGCTGTCCTAACGCCCAATACGGGCTGTGAAAGACGAAACTCGCTGTTCACAGCGAAGTTGGATTCGAGTTTGAAACTATTCTTACGTTTCAAACAATTATTTTTGTGCGAAAATACAAAGTGAGTAAAATTTGCACGGGTATTCTGGTATACATATATTCAACCTTCATAATTTTTTTCAAAGGTTTCCGTTCACCTTTGTACTTGTTACTTGTATTGTTTAATTTCGTGGTGCTTTGTCGTCCACATGCAATTTGCAATTGTATCATTCAGTTAAATTCAAACAAATACGGTTGAAAATGTTGCTAATTAATTACCTACATTTAAAGTGAACCACAAGTTATGTAACAAAAATAATTTTAATAGTGTAATAATATTGTAAATTTAAGTTTGTAAATATTACGAGCGCTCTTTGAGAGTGCAAGCGTTTGAAGCTTTCAGCGGCAGCCGCCTTCATGATGGACAAAGTGGAATGATGGCGAGCGCGCGCGCGCGGATCCACTTGGTGAAGGTAAAGTTGTAAAAATTTGGGTTATAAGAGTTTGGGCTTTTAAGAGTTTGGGTTATAAATAAGAGGTGTCGATCCGCTGTGGCCGAGATTGTTAAGGCAGTAGAGTCATAACGATTTCGGACCCAAAGATCGCGGGTTCAAGTCCCGCCTCGGGCATGGTTGTACGGTCCGGATAGTCGAAAACGCAAAGACAGTGCCGTGGCAATCTCCGACGGAAGGATCGCGGGTTCGAATCCCGCCTCGGGCATGGGTGTGTTTGTGTTTGTCTACGTGTGTATGTCATCCTTTCACCTCTCGTTATCATTATTTCATCTTCCATACCTCCAAGACTAACAATCCAGGGGAATAAACATAGAATTCAGCAAAATGCCAATCCCTTAAAAAAAAATATAACATGCGCCTGCTAATGAGAAAATAAAATTTAGCCTAGGGAAATGCAGTGTGCATGCACGCGTGGTCCAAAGCTGCTTAATTACGGGCAAAATAATGCTTTTCATTTGTTTTTAAAATGCCCTAAAGCCAAAGAAAAATTACTTAAAAGTGATATCAAAACTTGTTCAGAAGAACAACTTATGTTGGATACGTTACTGATGTAAATGATGCTTCACCTAAGGAAATCTCTGTCTAATTATTCCGAAATCGGCGGAACTGACAATGGTACTTAGACGTTAGGCTGATAGGCGTCACAGGAACCGTAGATTACATACAACAGCTGTCATTACAATTTCTGAGCAAAGAAGTCGAATAGACTACTCAGGAATTCTGCACCGAACATTTGTTGGATGACGTAAATATTATAAACCATTAAGAGTATAAACCATTAAAGTATTAAAATCGATGAAATCAACGAACCATGCATTAAAAATGACGGAAAATGTAAAATATGACTGATTTGTTGAGATTGACAAAAATTCAAAAACATATGACGTATAAACATGGGTTATTTCCTTTTGACATAGCAAAAAATAAAATTTCTATACTAAACAACATTGTTGAAATTGAAGTGAAAAGAAAAAAACTCTGTCCCCAGTTATCAAGATCGTGAAAGACTCCAGAATTTGACTGAACGCCTTCACAACTTCGTACTATATAAATTGAGTGGAATCCTCTTCTAAATCACAGAAAATATGAAAATACTGATCTGCCTTTTTATTTTGATACTTTTAGAAACATTCTGGAATAAATTTAATTTTGTTAAAATTTTTTTCTAAACGGTTTATTGTTTAATTGTGTAATTAACATCTTCATCTGATGAATTATTCTATGAACGTGGTATGAAAGTTTAAAGCCGTAGTGCCAATGTCAAATTGGTGACATCAATTCAAGGCACCTAATTTTTGACAGAATAAAAATGTCGTGGAACACTTCAACTTGTCGGAAAAACACGAAAGAGTCCAACTTTTTTACGATTAAAATTAATGAATGATGAGTAGTCTTCACTTTCATTGTATCAGCTTTTCTCCTGGATCCATTTTGAATTCTGATGCATTGATTATTTCTAGGAGAAAAATATTTTGATGGGTAAAGAATTAAGTAAATTCTTGCGTGGATTTTATGAAATATGTTCTTGCGCGTTTTCGTAATATCTTAATGGAATTGCAGAAACTTTTTTGTCAACCAGTCAAGTATGTTTATAAAATCTCTTATTTTTCTTCTAAGCATAAGAGTAAATTATGCTCATAATGTGGATAGCAACTTCTTTGGCAGTGATGATTTATGTATTTTTTTCAATTTAAATTTCTATTATTTTACTTAACATTTTTCTTTCAGGACAAGGAATTTGTTGTTTCCAGATATTACGGACAAACTAAATGAAGATTTATATAATAACCATGACGAATTTTTAAATGTTAATTTCTTATTGAAAATGTTCGTATTGATGGTTCTTGTTTATTTATTATTTAGCAAGAGTTATTATATATGTTTATTAATTATTTATTTACAGTCGGGTCTCCATGTATCGAATTTGACGGTTTCTTCGATAATACTGTATACATGGAAATAATCATGAACATTTTGAAAATGGTATGAAACAATTTTGGAAACGTTGGGTAAAATGGAAAATTCGCCTACAAATAATTACGAAATGTTTTGATCATTCGTAATTATGAACAGTAACATGAAATAAGTAATGCAAACGTACCTGACCAATTCATTACATTGAAATTAAAAAAAAACATCATTCTGCGCATATGGTATATTCAGTTAAAAACATGAGTTGTTGTTTACACGTACGTACCAATGTCTACATCTTTGATGAAGTTCACTTTTTCTATAACATTAAGGGATTTTCGTTTCGACATTTCGAACGTTGTTAAGCGCGTAGCAGGAAAATGAATCTCTGCTGAACTGACGGACTAACACGGTGGGGCAGGGTCATTAGACGAAGAGGTACGCGATTGACTTTCAGATCGGTTAGGCGGACGCATGCGTGATTGACTAGTTCTCAAGGTGAGAGAAAGAAGGGGTGAGTCGCCTTATGAGAAAGCTGCGAACTGCACGTACAAAACGCGTTGGTTGGTTGTAAACGTTAAATGTTTCTAACAAATTTTATTCAATTGTACAAATGTCGAGAAGGGAGTTATATTTTCCGTAGTACTAGCCAACAGAGTATTGTTCTCCTTACAAATAATACAATACTTGTTTTTAAGATACATAATTTTAAGTATGTATTGTACATTTTTATTCCTAACAAATAGTCATCTTGGAAAATAAGTTCGGTATATAGAAATAATTTTCAATATATAGAAACGTTCTTAAACGGAATTTTCAAGGGGCATAAAATTCGATTTATAGAGAATTTCGATATACAGAGATTTGATATCTGGATGTCTGACTGAATTCGCTTATTTATTGTGTATTATTTTGGCGAGTGTGTCTCCTTTCGACCCAGTGCGCCGTTGGCGGCGTGGCGGGGCGGGCGGCAAGGGGTGGCGGCGTGCGACGCTCGATGTGCCCGCGCGACGCGGCGGCGCGGCGGAGACGGCCGACCGCCGGCGGACGCAGCCGAACGGGCGCGCGCGGGGGGTTGCGCGCGCGGTCGGGCGGGCGGGCGCGGAGCGACGCGGCGCGGCGCGGAGCGGTGCAGCAGGCAGTCCGCAGCGCGAGTACCGACGAGCCGGCCACCACGGTCACCACGAGAGACTTTGGCGACGTCAGGGACAGCGAAGGCCACGACGACGACGACGGCGGAAGAGTCGCGCGCGGGGCGAGCAAGGCGCTGCAGGCGGTGCGAGGCGGCGGCAGAGTGCGCGAAGGAGAGCGGAGGTCAAGGGGTAATCGAGGAGGAGCGTCGTGCGGGTGAGAAGCGGAGACCCTCGGACGGCGACGCGGCGTCGACTGCTGCAGCGACGCACGCCGGAGCGCGGGTGGTGACGCGGAAGACCCAGTCGGCGCGCCGTCGGGGAATCCCCAGACGAAAGGTGAGTGCCCCGCGGACCTCCAAGGGATTGTTTCCCGTGCCTTCTGATAACACCGGGCGAGAGTCTACAATTAACCACGTTGTGGCCATTGGCAGGCAACGTTGTTTGCTTTGTTTTGAAAAATCTGGATGTCGTCGTCGCTGTTTACGAATTGTCAAGTTTTCGCACTACCGTCAACTCGTCTTACATTGCTTCTCAAACATTGTACCAAACGCCCCGATGGATTTTCACTTTTATATATGTGGTCTATTTATCACTTTTGAAGAGAAATGGCATTTCCATTAATCAAGTGGCACACTTTTATTTGTTGTGGGGACCATTCGCGCATTACTACCCTTTCAAAGAAACGCAGTTTGCGAGAAGAATATTAGGCTATGTATGTAACCTGCAGATGTCATCAATATCTTTGCCAGCATAATTACTTATATTTTTAACTCTTTTATGAATATATTCAATTAGAAATAATCTTCAATGAGAATTATGTGTGCTAACTCATAAAATGCCAGACATTCTCAATGAACTGACTCAACCATATTCTTAGCAATAACCAATCGATGTATGTGCTTTAATGTCAAAAATAATTTGTTGTTTGAACTATATATTTTGGTCAGAATTAAAAAAAATAAAATAATGTCAAAAAGAATGACAATCCTTACTTCATCAAGGATCACGACGCGCATTTGTATTGCGAGCTTATGATCTTTCTGAACATTAGGAAACACGTCAAAAATATTTTATTGTACATTAATATAGCTGTTTCGAAATGGCATATGTAGCAGAATCAGAAGAAATTTAGACTACACGCAACAAGAAAACAAAATTTGGTGCTTTTTAATAATAATGATTTGATTTTAAACGTAAATTTGATATTTATTTCATTTAAAAAAAGTTGATTAATTTTCAAAATTAATATGTATTAAGTTGTCAATTCCATCAAATAAATTGTTCAGTACTTGTTCTTAATGACATGAGAAGATGTTCCAGTAGAGAAGATTTTCGCACTGATAAGAAGACCCGTATTGTTTCTACTGGAATTTATTACTTCACCAATTCTGTACGTTTGCGTTTTGAGTTATATTTCACAATTAATTATATATTTAATTGGAATTTAAAGTAAGCGCATGAAATACTTGAAAACGCGGTAATCATTCACATGTACGGCTATAATTTTTATTTGAGATAAATATGAAAACAAATGTGGTATAGTTGTTCTAAATATTGGATATACATAATTAAAAGTAATGAACCGATATAAAATATCTGAACATTATTGTTTTCTTCCTTACTCACTCACTCACACTCTCACTAATAGAAGCTTTTTGCACTATTTGAGACGTATTTTAAAAATTTGCTTGTTGGAACTAATTTTCGTAATTTGTTTCTAGATGAAAGCGGATTCGTCTTTAAGAAAAAGCTAAAGCTATGAAGGGGTCTTCTGTGTCGGAACTCTAGAGATCAGCACTTCAGATATTCTAATTTAGAAACATTTTGAGATATCCAGAAGATTTTACTAGAAGAAAAAGCGTCTTTCTCATTACACTCGACATGCAGGAAACTCGAATATTTGTGACACCGTCACCAACAGTTTGAGTATCGTCAAAAACGTAGTAACAAAATTTGAATTACTTTTGATTATCCGAAGATAATTTCTTCTGAAAAACCAAATAGGTTTTCCAAGGTCGCCGGCAGCTGTTATTCGGGCAGCGAAGGCCAGACCTGGTAGCGTGCTTATTCAGAAGTAATGCAGACATTTTTGTCCCTGCCGTGCGTAAGATCGTTTTGTCTCATAAATCATTGCGTTCTACCGTCGGTAAATCCTTTATGCCTACCCTCTGGGTAAGCATAATGAATCTATTTATTCGCAAGCTGTTTCGTCTCCCTGAACCTCCGTACCCACGGAATTGCAGAGGTTCCGAAACTTTTGCCTACCTACTGACGTCGCTGACCTACGCTCACAGTCCGTCTTAGAATCAGGGTCCGACGAATCGCGAAATCGTTCACCTAGGTCAAAATCATGTTCATTGTTCGTTTTTAATATGGTGACATTGTGAAAGATCAAGTGTACCACCGTAAACCAAAGTGGAGCTTTAATACCAAAACTTAAAATGGCAACGAAGTTCCTATTTGGATGACCGCGTCCAGCTGATGATGTCACAAGACACTACACTTAAATCGGACAATAGCTGTGGGCGTAGACACAGCGCGTGGCACGGTGTGGCTGTCGTTTGCTGACCCTGATGCGTTGCCGAGCCACCCCTCTCCCTGAGTGTTTGTGCCTAAATTTACCTATTCTTGCCACACGTTTCTACTAATAGTCAAAAATAGTTCAAATTTTGGCTCCATGCGTTCTCGATGAAGCAATATTGGCTGGTGAAATCGCATTTAGATGAGTGTCCTACACTATGAGTGATGTTTGTTAAAACCACTCATTCACCTAACACATTTCTCATTTTTTACTGGTAACCGTACAGCTACTAGTATTCAGATTCATGTTAAATTTATCCCAAATATTTTCTATATTTTGTATATCTTATAACATTATTCTTGACCATCTTTTTTATGTAATAATATTGCTTTAAACAAAATAACAAAAACTGGGATTTGAAAAAAAATCCTCAGAGAATTAGGTCCGAAATTTACTCTTAGGAAAAAAAATCCTAATTCTGATTATTCGTGAATGGCGTACCGCGTTAAAATGAAGCCCAATAACGTACACTAAGGTCTTGAAAATTTATTTTCTGTTTTCCACAAGATTAAAAATGGTGAAAGGTTATTTCGTTTTGCCGTGCAAATTATTCTTTTTAGTTACAAACTCTGTTATTGCAGAAAAGGGCAAACCAGAAGGGCAGAAAAGTTCAATTGGCGTTCACAATACTAAGCCTGTTCTCTGAAATTGCATGAGGGTGAAATCGTTTCCGAGAAACCGAATAGCTGATATAATGTTATTACATTGCAGTTCTTATATTGTGATTCTGAGCTGTCGAGTTAATTTGACTTGACAAAAACTACATGACAAAATCGCAACCAATATAACCGAAATAACTATATCCGAAATGCAAAATGTTTCTAGCGACTAAATTATCTTAATGTGTTGATAAACATATTTAAATTTTTGGAAACTGTAAGTAATAATTCTTCACAGCATATAAACGAACGTAAATTCACAAATTCATTTAATAAATAAATTAGATGGAAAACGAAGTTCCTGTCACGTGAATACTTCACGTAGCATTATTTGTCAAATTCTTGTAATAAGTGAATGAAGAAATTATATCAAATTGCTTAAAATTATATGAAATTACCGGGAATAATATTTTTCTGTTTCGAATGACAGTCTATGAAACGTGGGTTTCTTTATTCTAAGCACAACAATAAAATCAAATCTCTTGTTTGTTTGGGATGCAAATATCACTAGTATTACTTGGGGGAAAAGCTTTCTAATTTTCAAAAATTTCTAACCAGGCTTTGTTGGCGTTTTTTATTCATTATTCAACTAGACGAATATTTTTTTAAATCAAATATCGATAGTTGTTATTTCTTATCACTCAATCGGACATCCATAGATAAATAACGTCACTGTAAAAACGCAGGGTTGGTATTTATGCAATGCCTGATCATGAAGCGTAAGAAACGATATGTGTGTGAAAGAATAATCCATCAATAAAGTTGAAAACACGTGGAATTCTATACGCTGGACAAAATTGTATAACACATACACGTAATTGAGTTCAGTATAGTTTATCAAAACCAACACTATTTTGACTTATAATCTCGCTTCCAGATACCTGAAGAAATTGACACATGAGAGAGTGAGTGCTGTAGAGCGGGCGTAAACCCGAAGGAAAAGCAATGCAGATACAACACGAGATGCACAAGAGATACTGTATTCTCAGGATAAATACGAAGTACATGTTCAAAAATGTACAAACTCGGTATTTACCATTGTTTTTGTAAGTGATCGACGAATAGAAATAACATACTTGCACACTATATATAATTAAATCATAGTGGTTCTGGATTTACAGTGAAGGGGTGACACGTCAACTGCAACTCTTGAAGTGTAAATTATTAATAGTGAATTGCAAATTATAGAGGGTTCGTCAGTGAAATAGATAACTCATTAAACGCATTTTGAAGACATTTAATCAGATTTTATTTTCCAATAGAAATCAGAGGATCATTTCATTTGCTATAGAGTCTCTGCAAAAAATACGTTAAATAGACAGTTCCAAATCACTGAAACTTTATTTCGAGAATTAAATGCCTCTTATCTAGGGGAGTTGTGGTTGTGTAAAAATGTTGATGTATCATGTCACAGTTTATAAGCGGTGTCCTTCGATGAAAAACTGTCCAGTTTATTAAATATGAACGAATGCAACTCGTCAAGTGCTCGCGTGTATATGAAAACTTTACAGCAGAGACCCGTCGCAGATACGAGAAAGTTGCGTGATCAAACGAATTTATACGGGAAAAACTAACGACATGTTCCAGTATTTGTAGCACTTGAACAAAAATAGCAGCGTTCTTATCGGGTATGTTCATTACTTTCGTTTTCACGTGAGTAGGATTGATTCCTGGATAATTCGTTCGACTGTAACAGGTGGTATTATTGGAAAGCGTGCCATAGGTCTCGGAAAACGCCTTTGGGGCAGTGGCGACACAGGTGACGGTCAGAGCCTGGAAAGATGGGAAGACCCGGAAATTCCAAGTAGAAATAAACATAATTAGACAATAATTTTATAGTTATAGCAACGATTAATTATGTTAGGATAATTCTCAATTAGAAATTTCCACCAATACGAAGAATTTAATTTGATGGTTCAAGGTTTGCTCACATGGAATGCAAATAATATTAAAATTATGTTGTTCATGGATTATCAGTTTTCATTGCATTTGTTATCAGAGACGATTTGAATTTTTTGTCTGGGGCTTATAATTGCCTATCCATGACATTGTAACGCTACACGATGCGCTGAGTCATAAGAATTCCAAACAAGTTATCTCTTTTCTCTAGTTTTTTTAATCATAAGATACGTGACTAGGCCCTGGATTTTTTTATTACTCAATAGTACCAGTGAACAATTGGAAGAAAACAAATATAACGTTTCTAGTCATTAGAAGTAAAAATGTAAATTGAATGAATATGCATTATAAAACATGTATGTTTAGAAGTGGGGAAAATGTCAGTCTTCTCATGAAATCGACAACCACGTTTGTAAGATCTTTATATGAAGATCTCGCGGCAATAACATGCTAAGCCACTATACGTAAGTTTTGATAAAAGGCGACTAAAAGTTTAGATATTGCATTCTATACATAGGGATAAAGAACATTCATTTATGAATTACACTGCCATCTTGAGGCGAATTTCTAGCTTTATGTTTCAGTGTATCTGCTATTGTACCAAAAAAGTCTATATATTTAGGGTCACTATTCCTATGTAATTGAATGCGTTGACTTGTTCTATTATAATGTTGCCAAGGACTATTTTCGTTGTTAGTGGTTTATATCCTTTTAATGCCATGTTCTTTGATTGCACGATAGACATTCCCATATTATATTGTTTAGCTTTATCATTTTGGTTGTATATTGACTCTTGAATACTATCTTCCGTGTAGTCTATTGTTATTTGGTATCTGCCAACAGTCGGGTTGTAAATTTTGTAATGTTTATGATGAATTGCCTACCTAAACTTTTGAGCATTTCATTGATGACTTCAATGTAAATTAAATAAATGGATGACAATGGGCACCCATGTTTTCATCTCAGCTAGCTTGCACCTTTTTTCCGGCTACTATAGTTCTTATTTTTTTACATATTTTCACTTACGAGTACATGTGCTTTAAATAATTTCTGTGAAAACGAACTCAAAATTCCGCATTTTCAGAAACGCCCAAACGCCATTTTCTCATAGATCCAAATTTTTTCTTCAAACTTTTCGAAGGGATAGTGCTAATTGCACTCTTTAATATGACATAACATTTCTTTTTAAATATTACACAAATGCGATGTTTTTGAAAGATCTCTCACGCCGTTAATATGCACATTTCCAGCAATTTGTAAACACTATTGTACTTGTGAGTTGATGTACTTCAAATAACTTCCAATGTTTTTTTCGAAATCTCAAAAAGTTTCTGTGAGAAAGAGCTTCAAATTTCGAATTTACATTAGCGGTTAAACGCAGTTTTCTTAAAAACTGCTCCAAAGTTTTTAAAGAAAATTGCCATTTAGGACGAGATTTTACTGTTCTTTATTATTAAAATATTTTTGGAGTTACCTCTGTCTTGGGATGCTTCAAACGGATTTAAGCCGAAAAATATAGAATTTCGCAGATCATGTCACGGAGAATCCAGCAGGTGCTAGTGCAACCCGAAACACACATCACCATTGGGCAGAACTAAACTACTGGTGCTAAAACAGTACGTACTTTCTCGCCCATATTTTCACGCAAAATTACGTGAAAAGTACTCAATTTTTGGAAAAATTGTTCATGACTTCATTTCAAAATCTATCTTTAAGGAACAGATTTCATTTAAGGAAAACATATCTATTGTTAATATTCTAGTTGTAGGAAGACTACGAACAATTTTTTAACCTTTGGAAAAAATCAGTTTTCAACGAACATGAGACCTACACCATTCTCTTAACCGTCCTCTTACCTCACCAGTCTCTTAAACGTACCCCCAAAAATTAAAATATCTGTTCAAATTTAAGGAGACGCGACATCGACCTGATCAATAGGGGAATATCAATTTTGGAGAAAATTGCCTGAACGGTTTAGCCGCTGTCTGTCTGTTCACAGACGGACGGATAGATAGACGTTTTGCAGTCATTTGAGTTTGCGGTATCAAGGACCCACAAAACATGGTTTTTAGCTACACCAAGTGTTAGAAGATTCCCCCCCCCCCCCGCTAAATTTAGCAACTGGATTTATCCACTTTTTCAGTACCAGGGTCCTGTAATTACTGTCTCAATTGAAAATTCGCCGTTTCTTCGTGCAGCAATACATAACTTTCTCCCTACCCCGTAGCGAGAAAGTAAAAACGGTGCCTTCTGGTCTCAAATCCCAGTTTTCAATCTGCTGAAGGGTGCACATTGATTAATTCATTGATTAGTTCATGTTTCTGGGCGCGTCAACGGCTACAATCAAGAGACCCGTAAGTGTACTGAATAGTTTATCGCGGGAGATGTCAGTGTTTCCCCGCCGAGATCCGGCGTCGACCTACACGTCGACTTAGTGTTTTTTCTCATCAATGTATCTCTCACTAGCGGGGCACCACCCCAGCTGGGGGAAGGTCTGAGCTCCCGACTGGTCTCGTGATATAAATGATAGTGCAATTCATGTAACTGTTTGTAAGTAAGGCATGAAGAAAAACAATGAAGATGAGATGAATGCACGCGGTCTCACTAGCGGGGCATCACCCCAGCTGGGGAAAGGTCTGAGCTCCTGACTGGTCTCGAGATGTAAATGATAGTGCAATTCATGTAACTGTTTGTAAGTAAGGCATGAAGATAAACAATGAAGATGAGACGAATGCACGCGGTTCGTGTCCCGTTTGTTAAGGTACTACCCCGGCATTTGTATTGACTGCAGGAGGACAATAACGAACAAGTTGCCGACCGATTGTGTTCGACAGGTGGCATGTTGTCAAACGTCGCCCAGACGTGTTCGACGGGTGGCATGTTAGCCGAACGTGCAGGCCAGGGCACCCGTCGTTATTCGCCAAAAGCTTACAGATTCCTCGCCACATGCGGTCGGGTATTGTCCTGTTAAAATATGGCATGTGATCACTTGTTATGGATACACTGTCCTAGCCATCCACCGATTTTTAAGTGATTCTGACCGTTCCTTCTGGGTGTTGCAAGTTTTACAAATACCAGTGTAGTATGTCTAAATAGGTCTTTAGGAGACAAATTCAGCAATTCTACATATTGGTTTTTGATAAACAATAATATTATAAACTATGAGTTTCAAAATACAGCGTTTAGAGGGGGTTCGCGATTTGGCAGTGCGGCTGCCGTTCTCTCGTTCAAAACGCCGGAGAATTAGATGTCTAAAGCAATTTGTAAGCAACGATAATTCTTCCTGCGGTACATAAATATAAGTAAGATAGTTCATAAATCGAGAAAGTTCAGTTTTTCGCATGCAAAGAGTAAATGACTTAAAGAATGCCAAGTTAGGATTTGCGACCCTAAGTGCGTCATTTAGGCAAACAAAAATTTCATAAAAGTTATTTCGTTTAATTATTGGTTTATGGCAAACTCACGGTTACAAATTGAAGATAATTATATAGTTACATTACAAATACTTAGTGACAAAAAATATTGTCATTACCTCTGTTACTGAAGAAGTTGTAACTGAGATAAATGTGCCCTTGCCAAGGAATATTTTTACAGTGGAGAAAAATATTTTCGTGTTATTGCTGCCTTTCGGAGGCCTACCGAAACCATTCATATGAGAACGGTCTAGTCGTGCGATTCATTTCTCGAAACCAGCAACATATTGTTTAGCGTTGGGTGCATTTCGCAAGAAGAAATAGTTTGCATTGGCTGTGTTTATTTCTAAAAACCCAAGTCACTGAGGATTTCCGATATTTTTAGGAGAAATTTGTTTGGACGTTGTATATTCGCTTCTTTTTAATGATCATTATAAATATAATATTTCCTTAACATTGAAGAAAATAATTATAAAATTGTAGATCGGAGAGCTTTCGTAGAAATGCTTATTCAGAATACTAAGACGTTGTTTACAGAGAATTTACTATAAAAATAATCCTCATGTTTTTGTGGAAACATTTCAGTCAACAATACTTCGGCACGGACGTCGTTTTTTTTATTTCTATCGCTTGTTTTCAGCGCTAATTCGGAATCAGAATACAAAACTAGTGATGCTACAGAATGGCACAGACTTTCGCGTACTAGTTTTCTATTTCCTTTGGTCTCGGCTAGTTTTTCGGACTTGCCGCACACTCTTGCCAGATGCCATTTATCGCCGGCCGGCCGTTTTGAAAAAATACTTTTTGGGTATCAGAGGTCCCCAAAATGTGTATTTCCGTTAAAACCTCGTAATCGATATTCCGCAGCTTTACATATCTTTCCTTATCCTAAGTATGTTACTCTGTATATATGTACGTATACGGGAAAGTAATAAATTTCCCTTTTACATTTCCCTCAAGAAATTATTTCAATTAGATCTCGACTAGAGGAGCCCGATGGATAACCGCAACCATTGACGTAGTTTAAATGTTAATGAAAAGTTGAACCAAACACAACTTATGTAATCTGTGTAAATAAAAAAAGTGAAAAAAGAGAAAAATACCGATGTATCCAAGAGCTTAATAAATCTGGAACGTGACATCGTGTTGCATTTAATCCGATCATCAGTTTGGGTAAGGAGTCATGATGTTCAGAGGTATTGGAAGCTTCAAGCTGTAGTTCATTGGAATGCATTACAGCGGGATACCTCGATACTTCGGAGCAGACTGTGTACATTATAAATCTTTATAGATCGGAACGTGAGGTGGCATTTTGCCCGGAGTATGTGGGGAGACTGTACTGGTCACGTTTGGGCGGGATATTGAAGCTAGATTAGACTCTGAACAGGAGGTGTAAAACGGTGTTCTGGAGTATAGACAAAGCTTCTCGAAGAGACGAGACGTTAGGATTATTGCAAATTAAATTTCTCGTCTTACAGACAGCATGAGACAAAGACAAATGAAAATTGACCATGTATTAATATTCTTAATAGCAGGAGATATTAATTCGTTTTTTAAATGTTGAGAATAGTTCCAACAAATATATCCACACCAATAATTTTCTGTGCCATAGAATTTGTTTTTCAAGAGATTGAAATATTACATGAAAATTATTTCGTAATGATAAAAAAATGAAAAAAATACCTTCTACTTTGGAAATTAGGCATTTCATTAATGCATTTCATATTGTTTCATATTGTTGGCGTTTATTCTCGACTATAATAAAACCAATTACGCAGTTCATAATCATACATTAATTTAAAACTCCTTGATGACTATATCATCAAAACTTCACCTGTTGAAACCACCTTACCTGTATAATGTCAATCGTTCAAAAATATTTAAATAGACAATAGGAGGCTGTAAAAATTACAAATATGTAACAAAACATAAGTGTTTTTTCAGACACAAAAATATTTTACGTGAATTCTATTCAAGTAAATTATACATTTAAGAAAATAATTTATGCAGTTTCTCTCGAAGGTCGTGCTTAATCAAATAATATTTTTGTAAAGGAGATTAATAATGATACTCGTGTACTATTCTTGACTTAACCCTGGAGAGGTGGCGCTTGCCGGTGTTACGTTAGAGATTGCGCGGGGTCCTTTCTGACCTCTTTAATTTCTGTCTTTATAATATTATATTTAGCAACAAATAAGTGAAAAAATTAGTTATTTTAATAAAGATTCATCATTTATAAGGTACTATTAACACAATGCACAGTTGTAAACAATCATGCAAATGAGGAATTGAAAAAAATAAAAGGGCAAAATTATCATTTATCTTTAATTTTATGTAGTGACCCCATTTACATTTTCTTGAATATTTCAATAGCAAAGGTATCAGAAAATTCAATAAGTTTCATTTTCTAACATTGTCTCGCACAAAAATAAGTAAACAATTAAATGAAAATGATTCCAAGTCAAACAACATAACTTAGAAAAAGTACGAAATTTAAGATATTTGTATTGGTGTCACAAATATTTATAAATGAATTATTGCATCTAAAATTTGGAAATGAACATGTTGCAAGTCCACAATTAATTACTCTTCTCGCTGAACTACATTGTTTACACAAAACATCGCGATGATCTTTACAAACCTGTTTTCTGCATTTAGCACAAAAGTTTAGTTTTCTTCAAATTATTCATAATGTTAAATAAATAAACAATACACTTCACGCTGACACATTCTATCGATGTATCAGCATGACTGAAGCACTGCTGCAAGCTCTTCGCTCTGTCGACGGAAGTGGCGGCGCGGGGTCAGACAGATCATTTTGCACGATAGATCGACTGTTATCACTCTTCAAGGAATCCGTTGCGCTGTCGCAAAGTGCTTATATCTTTCAAACAAAAGCTAAAGAATGTGGTGAAGGGTATGTGAAATGTAAAGCTTCTGACTCGCAAAATTAGGCATCTGTAGCTAAGCAAAGATAGATGGGGTCACAAGGGACCCCGTGCCACCTCTCTCGGGTTAAGAATTTATTGTGAAATAATCTTATAAACAAAAAATCAAAATTATAACAGCTATGTTTTAAATAACTTTCTTCAATATCAATAACAATGAATAGTAATATTAATTATATTATTTTTAAAGTTTTTTACAATTTAAGTTTGTAGAATTGTCATATTAGATATATTTATACATTTATTTTCATCAGACCCTGATGATGAAGGCCAATGACCTTCGAGACGTTGATCAAAAAATGTAAAATATTATTATAAAAATTGTTAAATAAATTTTGTTACATTGTGAATGTCTGCCTAAAACATCAATGGAAGTTCCAAAAAATTAAAAATTAGATCATCAAAAGAATGAATGAGATGTTCGTCTTCAAATAAGATGAAACTATGTAAATGGATACTTCATTTATTTTTCATTTTTGTTGAAGTGAAAAAATGTATTTCTCTTCAGAGCAAAAATATATTATAATTCAGTCTTGTGTCTAAGACTGATTCTAAGACTGTTTCTAAGACTGACTAATAAATATGATTAATTATAAGATATACGACCGGCCAACGTTGCAACGAGTATTTCCGCGCAACTGGGAGGGTCAATTTGTTCCCTCGACCCTGCTCGTCTTCGTTTGTAAATCAACTTTAGTTTGGTAAGCTCGCCATTTTGACCAGAAGATACTAAAGGAAGCCATTGTCAGTGAATCCACTGATGCCAGTTTAATTTTAACAATTCCCACTTTATTCAATAAAAAATAACATCTTAGATTATTTATGATATTCATTTTACCTGTCAATCGAACATTCCTATGTTCCAGATAGTCAGTTAGACCTAAGGATGATTCACCCTATGAAGTTATGTAAATCTTGTATAAACATCTTTGAAAGAAAGAAATGGAGAGCAAGAAGAATTAAAATAAAAAAAATCATAGCTTCCAGAGTAAGAAATTTGGATTACAAAATTTATTCCGTTACACATAATGAGTAATAAATTGTAACTCTGCTACTATACTATCCTGTAAGAAAATATGTAATGGTAGAGTTCACGAACTTGTTCGTTTAAAAAATGAGAAATTAATTCTTTCAATTTCTTTTAAGAAGAATGTTGCTCTTTTGAAAGTGAACCACCCTGTGTTCGCTTAAAGAATTAAACTATTAATAATGTTGTTATTTGATTATCGATTGTATCTTAGTTGATGCCTGTTAAGTACAATTAATTCTGACTCAAATTGTTTTTGGTGTTTTCTGGTATTGCGTATGGACATATCGTTGCGGTGCTGCTTAATGTTAGTTACGAAATGTAAATATGAAATTCCAGGTATAGAATCACATCCTTAATTATATTTTTGCCTATTTCTATCGATGTTAACTACCAAATATCTGTAACATCCGTTGCATTTCTGTAAAACTGATTGTCGTTTATGATCTGGATAGTAACATATTAATACAATAAGCATTATGATGAAGTAGGCAAAAACATAACTTGTTAAAGGAAATGCAACAGAAATAATTAACAGGAGGAGATTAGAAAAAGTTTGTTAGCTGAAATAATAAGCTTTAAAAACGTGTATAACTGATGAGTTTGGAAAGGAAGTTGCATAAACAATGTAATCTTGTTAAAAGAATAAGATCTCTATTTGTTTATTTGATCTTCAGACAAAAACAAATGAGGAACTCCTCGCGTTACAAGTCTAAATATGAAGCTTAGTGAGCTAACCGCCAGTGCAGAGGGCAATTCCCTCCGTTGTGTCTCCAGGCGTGGGACTGGAGCTTCGCCCACAGAGTGACCATCTGAGGAATTGCATCATTATCCCGAGAGTACACTTTAATTCTTAAAACGCCGCTACCCCTTCCCCTCTCGTCCCGGCCTGCCGTCCACCCGGAGCGCCGCCTTCTCCCCCTCCTGCCCCTCATTCCCCAGTCACGTGACGCCCCCGGGGCGGCACGCCCGCGTCTGTTTGTCTCGCCACAGATTTATTGCCCGGGTACTCTCTTCTGCTTGCGCTTTCTGCCCGTCGCTTATAACCTCCATTACACAACCCGCAGGGGGCCCGCCTCAATTTCCGCATAAAATATGGCAACCCGAACATATTTACGAAACAAAGCTTCCCACGTGATTTCGTAAGCCGGTTCTGAAAAATGGTGGTCCCCCCCACTTAGGAAAGGGAAGTAAAAAATTGAAGTGCAAATTGTGCCCCGTTGGTATTGAAACCGTCACGCTGCGTGTTGCAGCAGAGTCAAAACGTCCTCGAAATTAAAAGAGAGAGCAACGATAACATCGGGTTCAAAAGCTGACCACAAAACGCGTTGAAAAGTGGAGCCCAGGCTGAAATCCGCGCGATACAAAGTGAGTCCGGAGGGAGCATCGGTGAAGGGAGGGATGAGTGTATGGAGGCGTTCATTGCACTCGGCAAGCCACTCGCGCGGAAAAAATAATTTGCCCTCCTCTTGTTCTCACACTTTTTTTCCATGCCGCCCGCGGCCGGTGACCTGCGCGTTGGGATTAGCTATTGTGGCCAACACTTCATTCCCATTCGTTGATTCTCCCCCCTCTCTCACCTTTTGCTTTTCGTTTCCTCGCTTTCCTTCTCAGCTTCTGTTCTCTCAATCCCGCGCTCGCTCTGTCGCCTTTTTCCCTTGTCTATTTTCTATATTATCATTTATTTTTCCCCTTCTCCCTCTCCTTCTTCCCTTTATCTCACCATTTCCCCGATTTGTAACACTAATATGTTCAAATATGTCCATATTTGCACAAAGATACCTGTAAATTTTGTATTCAAACATACATACAAGTAAATTGTACACACTTATAATACTTTTACCTGTGAGTATTGTTTTCTAATTGCATTCAACCGAACAGCTTACATTTGCACTAAAACACCTAAAGAAATTACTAATGTCGAAAAAGACCGTCATATTTCAACCTTTTAAAGCTTTTGCAGGGTTTGAGAAAAGTGTTTCAATAAAATTACCAAGGACTTTTGATATTTGTCATCAATTAGATGAAAGCAGTATGCACATTCTTACAAACACATTAATAGTGCTATAGTGAAGCACAGATTTCCTCAAATTATTTGAAGTAGTAACGTAAATTGCTATTAATTCGCATATTATGTTGTAATTCACATATTCGCAAATTAAGTTCTCATTTATTAATCATGTTGTGCAAAAGCCTATTCATAAAACCTGGAAATACAGGACACGTTATCTATTACCTAGATTATAAAACTTCTAAACCCACTTCATTATTAAAGCTGAACTTTTTATGGTATAGATGTTCAATGGTGTCCTTAGAAACGGTGAATCCGTTCGTCTCACTTCAACCACATTCACTACCATGGAAACAATACTCGTGAGTACTTCGTATTGCTTTAAGAATTTTCATTCTCGCACTCAGTAATAGTCGCACTCAGTAATAATCAAATTTCTCAAAATTAGCAAAACGTACAGAAAACGATGCAATAAAATATTTAGAAATCTTTTCAATGAACACAATGAGGTTTTATTTCCTGATACTTTTATATTATACAAATATAATATTATGGATTTAAAAGAACGTTCATTTAATATTCTCTCAATTTCTCGGCCTCCTCAAGAAATTTGATAGAAGTCTAGCTTTCGGAATATCATAAAAGAGCAAAACGTTTTCTGCCTTACGATTTTTTTTGGAAAATAATTTTGTAGTCTTTGAGAAAATTTCGTCAAAGTGATTTTAAATAAAGGTAGTTTTTTGTTCACTAATACTCGGAAACAATTTAGATTTTAAGAAACGTCGTATAAGCATATTGAAAGATTTTATAACTACAGGTGCATGAAACCATGAAATAAAATGTAGATTTTAACAAAGCGGGAGGGATTAAGAAACATTACCAAAGTTCAGAGGTACTTTTTCCATTCTATTTCAGATTTTGTGTATTTAGCGTAGGCAATCTGTTTTGCATTCACATAAAAATGTTAACGAAAAAACATCTTTTTGAGAAAATTTATTACAAATATTATTGAAAATCTGATATGATTGATTACAAAGTACCAAAAAATACAAACATTTTTGAAAAAACTATAAACAAACTATTTATAGATCTAATATCTAAATTATATTGCATTAAAAATAAATCTCTATTCAATTATAAAGGTGTTGGGTAGGTTCGAAAACGATTTGAACTTTCCTAATTTTTAAGCATTTTGATGTTATGAAGAAAAAGTACTTTTGTAACTTTATAAGAACCCTTTTATTTTTTCGAGCAAACAGTTTAAAGAAAAATGGAGCAAATTTCTTTACAAAACTTGGGTAACATCCTATGTACTTCGTATCTGCAAAAGTAGAAACACATTATTCAAATCCGCAGGGCTTCCATTTGAGCGAAATGAAACGAAAATCTATTTTGGGAAGATTTTTGTGTATAAATCTGACGCTAGTATTATGGGCGGAGGCTTTTGTGAAACAATAAAATACTATCGGGGAAAACCAAAACGTATATTTCGTCGAAATATTAACATTGCTTTGTGCACATTGTACACGTTTTTACTAGGTTCCTAGAATCGAAAGTGAAAAGAGACGCCAACTACAGAGGTAGTGCGGTGCTGTAAAGTTTTAAGAGGAAAAAACTATATTTGAGAAAATGCATTTAAATTCTGAGGGTGAAATAAAAAAATTAATATTTTAGAGCAATTTGTAACAAGTTACAGAATAATTATATTTCAATATAACATAAAAAAGTAAAAATTAAATAAATTACAAATTATCAAAAACGCTATTTCTTTAAAATGGAAAAGAAATGTTTAAGCTTACAGATTTGTTGATTTTTCATTATTTCCGAATACACAGTAGTCATGTGCTTGGACATTGGATTGTTAACTGCAAATATAATGCTATTCCGTACGTAACCCATCATAATCCTGGATCATGGTTGACAATTTTTGGCATTTCATTGAGTGAAAACAGTACATGGTAGAATTATCAAGGTTCGATTTAGGCAGTAACAATATTATATATTTTTAATTGTAATTTCATTTGTAATAATTACTTTCATATCTTTGCACATGAATTAGTTACCAGTTATTAATAATATTTTATTACGTAAAATAATTTTGTATTAGGCCAGACCAAAGGAATTTGATCCATAACAACCCCTCACGGGTTTGTCACAGCGTTTGCATCAGCAGGGCGACCTTTCCGTCACGAAACGAGTAGTATTAAAAGACCGCATGTTCCTAGCCAAAGAGCCTACAGCGGTGGACCAATTTCCGAATGACCGCGGTCGTGTTGAGAAATTCACAAAATTCGCGATAGATTCCGGAAACGACTAAAAGAGAAAGATTAATTTTAACTGAAAAATCATAACTGTTTGAATAACTTGGACCATATCGACTACAAATATTTGAAAATATTAAGTATGAAAAGAAATTATAGACACACTAAATCAAACCAATAAATCATGGATTTGAGGGTGGTCCTCAAAGAATGACCGGTGTAACACACAGACGATGAAATTAACCGACGTTCTCTCCTTCAATGCTTGCTTTCTCTTCTCCACCATTTCTTTTGAGACGGAATAACCAGACGCTTATTGTCGCAGAAACGCGTGAACATTTTAAAAAATATTTAAAATTATTGATAGAAGATACACCAATGTGTATTTGGCCAAACATTATCCAAAATTTCCAGGATTAAATTGTTTGTTCACTGCGGGTGACCTGTCCATGTGAACTCTGCTTCAACTTTCCAGTATGAAAGCACTTCAGATTGCAGAAGCCCCATCTATGCGGAGAATTCGCATTATTTTTAAAACAAGGTTTGTTGTTACTAATGTTTCAATCAGTAAAGTAATGCTACACTGAGTTTAAACATTTCATTTTACTAACCAACGCCTTACATAATACCCATCATTCTGAATCTTCCTCGCTCTACTGCAACCCTCGAACCTTTCGTGTAGGAATGGCCACTTCTACACCCCCGACTAGCAGCCTAGATAGGGAGTGGGAGGGCCGGGCACGGGGAGTAAATTATGAAAATAATAAAGCGGCGGAAATTTACGGGCTAATAAAGCGTGAACTGGCGGCGGCTCGTCGCTACCCCACCGCTGCTGCCAATGCCGCCGCTTTTGCCATCGCCGCCTCCGCTATCGCCGCTTCAGTCGTCGCCGCTTCCGCTGTATTTCTTCTGGCCATTACCCAAAAGGTCACAGAAGAAACGATGTAGCAGGCGTTAGACGAAAGCAAAAATAGGAAAGAACGAGGCAGAAGTTAGATAGTTCATAAATCGACGTAACTAAAAACGAAAAGGAATTCTATGTTTCGAGAAGTGTTGTATTTAACTAAATTTATATTGATCAGCTGCAAAGCGGTATAGCGACGAAAATGCGTGAGATATAACTCGTAGTTTACGCAGCCCTATGATCGACGTCCTTAGATTATAATACACACCTCCAGTGACGAAGAGTGTTGTTTTATGTTTATCTTTCTTTTTATTATTTTTAGGTAAGTTCAAAAGAATTACTTGAAAGGATTCCGTAAATACGTTGTTTAAATTTCAAGAATGTCTTTTAATTCCATATTTGCAGTAATTTTGTAAAACTCATACACAAACTGTGCGTAACATTATCTCAATATTCTGGAAAACACGTATTGAAGAATAAATCAAATCTATAAATCTATAAAAATAATTGTGTTGAAGTTCAGAATGTTTTATATCTTTGAAGATGATAGAAGCATCGATCTTGTGAGTATAAGAATTGCCTTTCTATTATTTTAGAGTACACCATGTTTGATTGCAAGAAAAATTGTAAAAAAAACGCACATTTCATGACTTTCATAAATTCAAAGAAATATCAATTGTGCTCGCAATAAATATTAAAATCGCTCGCGCAGTGACCATCAGTTGCAATTAAAACCTATAGAATTAAGAAATGATTCATAGTGTTAGCATTTATCAGATTGTTAAATGGATGGTTACTTGTTCTTTCCTTTAATAGTATCCTAATAACATCTTATCCCATCTTGAATAATAAAGCTTTAAGTTTTGCAACGTATTTTTATGGCCGACCTAATTATAGTATGTAGCGACATGACAAACAGTTCGACGATTTGTAAAATGGGAATTGATTTCTCAGAAGTTACGCAATGCATGCTTCTTGAGTTGACGAATAGAGTTGGCAATCATTCTCCAAATCATTCTCTTCTTATGAATCTTACATAATACAGAACATTCCAATGTGTTTGAGATTGTCCATTTCTTAATTCTATTGAGAGTTAAATGACGATCCATCAGTTTCTGACTATCCATCACTTTCTGTTTCCTACTCGTAACAGATTTATGAGCTTTTCTTGGAGTGAGAGAAAATGGAAGTGAAGCTTCTTTTCTTCTTTTGCATTAACTAATCTGCATAATGCATCTCTATTACTCAATGAATGTTACTCTCTCATTTTATACTGTCAAAATGCATGAAAGTGTTGTTGATCGCGAGACAACCGTAGTTTATCGTGTAACGAATGCTTTTCGGAAGTAAAATAATCGTATAAACATGGCGGTTATTAATGTACACAACAAGTGTAATTTTCTGTCATCTTCTTAAGTACATTTTACTATATTATTAAAGGGAAACGAGCAGCAGTTGTTATGTAAGTTATCCGACAGAGCTTGCTTTCTCTGTAATATTGCCAACATTTAGAATGACATGCGGCGAGATCCATCGACTTCATGTTTTAAATGTGAAATAAATTCATTTAATTTTTACTTGTCTTTTACTGAGCAGACAGAAAATAATATAATACTGCGCATAAAAAAAGACGAATTTTCGACAAAAAACCTTTACAAAAACAGGGCCATGATAACGAAAATGTGGATAAATCCAGTTGCTAAAGTAAGAAAAAATCTCCTAACACGTGGTGTAGCCAGAATCTATATTTGTCGGTCCTTGATACCTAAAAATCAATTGACGGCAAAACATCTGTCTGTCCGTCCGTCTGCCTTAAACAACGGTAGCGGCTAAACCGAGAAACTGATGTTTTCCAAAACTGATATTCTCCAATCGATATGACCGATGTCACGGCCCTTTGAATTTGTAACTGATATTTTAATTTTGGGGGTACTTAACGTAGAGCCCCTGGAACATTTTCCAAATTTTCAAAAAAATGGCTCCATCGTTTTTAATTAAATTTTGTTGTTGGATATTGTAAAGGAAGTTTAAGTGAATAGAAGAACAGGTCTCAGTTTCGTTGAAAACCTTGATTTTTCGAATATTGCAAAAGTTCAAAATTCCTTCGGCGATTTCCTACAACTAAAATATGAATGATTGGTACTTTTTCCCTTAATAAAATCTGTTCCTTAAAGATAGATCTTCAAATTAGGTCATGTACAATTTTTCTAAAATTTGAGTACTTTAAGCGTAATTTTGCGTGAATACACGGGCGCGAAAGTACGTGCTATTTTAGCACCATTATTTAAATTTAGAATATTTTTCATGGTTCTCGGTAATTCAATATTCAAAAGAAAGAGAAGTAAAAGAAAGTATTTAGTTACTTTCAACAAGTCATGTTTACATTCTTGTTTCAACTTGCAATTGCTGTCACGCCCACGGAAGTTGTTCTTGTCATTTAAGACTATTCGCGTGGACCATGCTCTGAATGTGTTTGTCTGTACGTCATCATTTCGATGTAATTCTAGAAAGGAACTTATAATTTAAACCATGCTTCTTCTAGATAAGTACATGATTTTTGGAAGAATTCAGTGTAGACTTGTGGATAATTTTCCTAATTATACAACGAATTACAGATAAAGTATGATTTGTCTACACAGTTCAAGTACTTAATTTGAATTAGTGCTACTTGGGGCGAAAGTTCTTTACAACTGAATTTTTGGCCTAGTACTCGATTAAGGTACTACTATTTTAATGAAATGTCATCTTTGTTCTTTTGACTTTAGAACAATGCCGTTTAGTACAGAAATCAATTTTATGTTATGAGAAAATGAATTGGCTCATTTCTATTGGTAATATTTTTTACATTGTCCGTCAGTTTCGAATACGAAGTCATTTTGTACCCATTCCGTCATTTTTATGCATTTTCCGATGATACCACTTTTAATTGTACTTGCTTCAAATAATATTTACGAGATGCAACATTATTGTTCTCCACAGAATTCCTGAGTAGCATATTCCATTTCTTTGCTCAGAAATTGTAATGTCAGCCACTGTGAGTACGGTTCCTAGGACATAAGTCTCTTAAGGTTTCTTAAGCCACGCCTGTCAGCGCCATCGTCGCTACGGACGACAATGGCGTAACGGGATAACTAAAGGCAGAGATTTTGTGGTAAAAAAACAGTCGAAATCAAACGTTTGCAAGCTGAGTTCTCTTGAACGAAAGGAAGAAGCCTC
This sequence comes from Acheta domesticus, assembly GCA_031308135.1. NCBI lineage: Eukaryota > Metazoa > Arthropoda > Insecta > Orthoptera > Gryllidae > Acheta > Acheta domesticus. The sequence continues at coordinate 142,140,149 of JAHLJT010009419.1, read as the reverse complement.
AGCTACATCTGTAACATATCCAACAGCTTGAGTTGTTCATCCGAACTGGTTTTGATGAAATTTTTTACGTCATTTTTCTTTGCTTTAGGGAATTTTAAAAACATTTTAAGAGCATTTTATTGATCTTTTTGACGGTATTTTAGGTCATTCATATCCACCACCTAGAAATTACATTTGCAAGATAATGAACCAAACCTAAGAAATTCTGTAGGATAGCCTTTTTTGTCAGAAAAATCACTAAACCGTTTTAGACAATATCCTAGAGCTCCAAAAAACAAAGAGTAAAATAAACCACTTTACCAATCTAAGATTCACTTTCACCTCTTTCCCTTCTCCTATTTGTGTTACGATTATAATTGTATGCTCGGTCAAATATGCTCTATTGCCTCTGGAAATCTTCCTAAGGAGGCCATATTTTCTCAATTACATTGTTCATTTGTCTATAATTGGCTCAATATCAGTAATTCGGTATTTTTTCAGTTTTCTTCTGCCAGATAATTAGAGGAATTCGGCTTCAAAATATTTCCTTGTTCGTAATTTCGATGTATCACAAAGTCTTTGAATTTTGTCCATAAAACAAGTTATTTGGTTCGTATAATGCTATAACAATTACAAATCATAAATATATTCCAATTTTAGCTCTGCTTGTTAGAAACCATTCTTGTGTTATTTTTAGTTTTCAATAGATCTAGGAAATTCGTTTTGAATAGGTAGCTTAAAAATTTCAAAATTGATAACATTTATATTTCAGAGAAAATGAATATTTTTACAGCAGAGCGAGATTAGTTTAGATCTTTTGTTTTATTATCAATTATCGAACCCGGACCTACCGATTGCGAGTCCTGCGCGCTACGCACTGACCCACTTCGCTCGCTTATAAATATTAATAATATAAGAAGAAATACCTAGGGAAGTGGCTCAGTGCGTAGCGGGCTGGATTCGCAATCGGGAGATCCCGGTTCGATCCCCGGCCCATCCATTCTGACCGAAAGTTTTCGTGGTTTCCCCTGGTCATAAGGCGAATGCTGGGATGGTTCCAAAAGCCCAGGAACACATCCCACCCTAACACTTCATTACCCTACTACACCCGTCAACACTCGATTGAATAATAATAATAATAATAATAATAAATAATAATAATAATAATAATAATAATAATAATAATAATAAACGGACAATATTTGAAACGAATGGTTAGGGTACAGAATAAAAGATCAATCATTTATGTGGTTCAAAAGGGGAAGAATGAAGACAGAATCAGAAGCACTTGTAATAGCTGCCCATGATCAGGCATTGAGAACACGACATGATGATCAAGCAATTCTCAAAATTTCCCAAGATGATAAATGCCGCATTTGTCAGGAACACGTAGAAATCATCGATCATATTGTCTCATCTTGTCCAATCCTAGCAGAGACCGAATACTTGAACACACAACAGGGTATGTAGTTACCTTCACTTGCAGATCTGTACTGCCAAAGTCCCAAACACATGCCTCAAGCCCCCTGCCCAGTTCCAAACACATGCCTCAAGTGATACGAACACTCACCAAAGCCGGCAACGTCTGTTGGATTGTGTACAATATTGTATGGCCAACAAATCCAAACTGATCGTACGATAGCGGCAAACAAACCGGATTTAGTTATCCGGGATTTGGAGAAAAAATCGTGTCTGCTTGTCAGTGTTTCTGTGCTTAGCGATCAAAACGTCGTTACCAAGGAGACAGAGAAACGTTTTAAATACAAGAGTTTGGAAATCGAGGTCAGCCGAATGTGAGGCGTAAAAGCACAGGTCGTACCGATAGTCATCGGGGCTCTGGGATTGGTTCCGCAAGATTTGTGTAAGAACTTGTAAATCAAAAGGCTGGGAAGTGCAAGAAATCAAAAGGCTGGGAAGTGCAAGAAATCAAAAGGCTGGGAAGTGCAAGAAATCAAAAGACTGGGAAGTGCAAGAAATTGCTTTATTTGGAACACCCCACATTTTGCGCAAAGTATTGTAGAGACAGCGACAGTCCCTAGATCTGCTCCTTAGGTAGCTGGTTGCGACCTGGAGTATATATTATTTTGAGCCGACTCATAACATCTTTAGTCATGATGTAGTGGATTATTATTATTATTATTATTATTATTATTATTGCTATTATTATTATTATTATTATTGCTATTATTATTATTATTATTAAGAAGAAGAAGAAGAAGAAAATAATTGAATTGTCGACATCACGCACAACCTGGCGGTAAAGCGGGCAGTATCGAGACAGGCAAGGCAAGAATGTAGACCTTGAGGACAAGGATGAGGTTGCTAGAAGCAGGGTGGGTTTGAACAAATCAGAGTAGAGCAAAGCAGAGCAGATGAGAGCACACCAGAACAGGGTGTTCTTAATCTTTGTTGTATTCATTTAATATACCCATAACTAAAACGTAAATATTAGAATAAATAAGAACGGTAGAATAAATACTCGTTATTGTAGGTACCCAAGTTCAAAAAAGTTTTATATTCCTAACAATAATATTTAAATGTGCCTCCACAACGGACCTAAAGTATCTGTAGAGGACACTCCACTTGAGGGAAGTATCCTGGGCGTATAGGCGCCTTCGCCTTCGTAAAGCAGCAGTCCAACAAGCCTGTACTGGAAAGAGCATTTTAAGTACTGGAAAGAGTAATTTAAAATATGCATTGTGCACTTCGCAGAGCTTGTGAACTGACACGCCGCAGATTCGTGATTTGAAGGAACACGGCATTAATTTGACTTGGCGACAGCGGCGATCCTTAGATTGCTTTGGTGGCCACCTGCTACCACTTTCCTATCCCCCTCCATTCTCTCTCCCCTTCCCTCCTCGCTCTTCCCCCTCCCAAGTCCTCTCCCTTTCCCCACCTAACCTCGGCGCCCGTCTCACGCCCCGGCGCTGCATAATTGAGTCAAATTGTTAAGCAGTTTCATTAGGCTCTCTGAATAATTCAGCGCATCGATTATGATGCCATTCGCGGCTCCGGCGCGGACGGTCCGACCGGACAACTTTCGCGGTGGTCGGGCGAGCGGGGGCGGACACGGGGGCGAGGTGGCCCAGAAGATGAAGCCGAGAGCTGTGTGGAAATCTGGCACTAGATGTAGCGGGGGATCAGTGTTGCTCAGCCCCCTCCCCAAATTTAACATAGTATTTAATTGGATGTTGACATTTTTTTCTTCTTTTAAAGCTTTTCGTAATTGAGATGGGTTTTGGTAGGATTCAGAGAAACAATAAATTGTATAAAAATACCAGAAATAATACACAACAACAATAACGAATAATAATAATAGTTATAATAATTGTTATAATAAAAATAATTCTGGAGAAGTATTGCCATTACCATTCGGCAAGTCCTACTTAGACATTGCTAAATAGTTAAGATATTACCATTAACAAAAATAACTTCTCCAAAGGTCCCAAACTGAGAGAATCTTATGAAAGTCAAAATTCCTAACAGTGCATGTCTCTTTCCTAAGAAATGAAAATTGAAATGCCAGGCCATTTGTCTGATGGAATTAACAACAGAAGTAGTACACAAGTAAATTTCTGAACTCGTAGAACATAATCTCACTAAAACACATTGAAATTTAATATTATCATTTACTGGCAATCTAATAGTGTGTTAAGAAATAAACATGGAATGCACTAACGCTAAATTTACTTCTGAAAAATGTATGAGACATATTTAATTAATGGTATGGTGCTTTTATAAGTATTATCAATGCAAGATTGTTTCAACAGTCAGTTCTCTTTCTCAGAAATGGCCCAGAATCACGTTCTGAAATAACAGATAGAAATAATTGTTATAGTTTCTATATTAACCAATAAGCACTACAAGTAGATACAAGCACTACTAGTAGATTCAACAAAACGTTACAAAGTCCAACAAAACGTTACACTCGATTTCTGTAAATCAATTCACATTATCAACAACAACAACAACAACAATTCTGTGAAACTGCCATACAAGCAAACTGCGATCCTGTGAAGCTGCAATATAATCATTAAAATACGTTCATCAAACGTTAGGAGGACGCAAGTCACAAAGCCCACGCTGAAAAACAAAACCTCGTGAAATAGTAGTAAAATATCACAAAACAAATCGAATAGTAAAATATCTTGTAAGTGAGAAATTCGATCTTTTAAGATAACCTAATGGTTGTAAACTCCCTAGGGTGGTGATTCGTACCAGAGTAAGGAGCTCTGCCTTCAGGCGGTATCTTGATTGCGCTTGGGTCAATGAAAGCCTCCGGGGTGGTGCAAGAGGGCAGGGGGTGCGGGGACGGGAGTGGGCCAACACGGCAGGTCGCCGGCGCACCACGCGTCGAGAGCTGTATCGATTTTCCGCTGCGGTAATTGGCTAATGGTGGGCTAAGTGACCCCAACCCACCCCACCCTCCCCCTCAATTAGTGACGGTTCGCCTGCCGAATCGCCATGATCATACAAAGAAATTCTTGTGAACACAACTCGTGCGCAGATTACAAGGTTGTGTGCGTTTCAATTCGTGAAAATAAAGGACACAGCACGTGAATACTAGTTCTGTGTGTTGGGAGGTAAAGTGATGCATTTTAATTGAGTGGTACTCTGTTTAAATGGTAAGCAGTAAATGTTTTTTTAAGATAACGCAAATTGCTACATGGTACATTTTGGAAATTTTTTATTTTCGATGCGGGAAAAAGAAGTTTAATATGTATGGAATATTGATATATTTATTAATGTATTTAATATATTGAATATTTGATAAATTTTTAATGTAATTAATGTACGAATCATTGGGATGTTACAATAGCTTAGGATAGCTACCTTATTTTTCAATTTCATTTATTCTTTTTAACATACTACACATTTTCATTTGTTTTAGATCGTACGAAAGAATTTTTATTTTATATTATGTTGATATATGATACTGATATTATGATCAGTTTCTTACTCCTTTGTTATAATTCAAGTTAAGTTAAGAAAAGAATGGCGAATAAATTACAAGATGTAACAATTATTAAATGAAAATGTTCATTTGCATCTTATATCATGAAATATGCAGCAGATTTCTGTCGTGTAAGAAATGAGTTGAGACATTGAAGATCCTCACGCAGTCCATAGAATACATTGACAACCATTGTGAAGGAGAGTATTTTATGTCCTAAAAAAGCAAACAAAAACCCCTAATGCGGGAGAGAGAGAGGGAAAGAGAAAGAGAGGGAAAGAGAAAGAGAGGGAAAGAGAAAGAGAGGGAAAGAGAAAGAGAGGGAAAGAGAAAGAGAGGGAAAGAGAAAGAGAGGGAAAGAGAAAGAGAGGGAAAGAGAAAGAGAGGGAAAGAGAAAGAGAGGGAAAGAGAAAGAGAGGGAAAGAGAAAGAGAGGGAAAGAGAAAGAGAGGGAAAGAGAAAGAGAGGGAAAGAGAAAGAGAGGGAAAGAGAAAGAGAGGGAAAGAGAAAGAGAGGGAAAGAGAAAGAGAGGGAAAGAGAAAGAGAGGGAAAGAGAAAGAGAGGGAAAGAGAAAGAGAGGGAAAGAGAAAGAGAGGGAAAGAGAAAGAGAGGGAAAGAGAAAGAGAGGGAAAGAGAAAGAGAGGGAAAGAGAAAGAGAGGGAAAGAGAAAGAGAGGGAAAGAGAAAGAGAGGGAAAGAGAAAGAGGGGGAAAGAGAAAGAGGGGGAGAGAGAAAGAGGGGGAGAGAGAAAGAGGGGGAGAGAGAAAGAGGGGGAGAGAGAAAGAGGGGGAGAGAGAAAGAGGGGGAGAGAGAAAGAGGGGGAGAGAGAAAGAGGGGGAGAGAGAAAGAGGGGGAGAGAGAAAGAGGGGGAGAGAGAAAGAGGGGGAGAGAGAAAGAGGGGGAGAGAGAAAGAGGGGGAGAGAGAAAGAGGGGGAGAGAGAAAGAGGGGGAGAGAGAAAGAGGGGGAAAGAGAAAGAGAGAGAGCGGATATTTTCGCGGAAGGCACAAAAAACCGGCGCGCGCCGGGCGCAGCGAGGAGACACGCGCGAGCTCGCAAGAGGCGCTCTACGTGCGGAAACACAAAAGCGCCGGCGATCTGTCACATTCAGACGGCGACCCGTTCGTCAAAGAGCCAATACGCGGCCTAATTAACTATATCCCGGACAAAAAGCGAGTGGGAAGGCAAGCGCGACAGGCGCGCGACTGGCGGGGGCCGGCGGAACCCGCGCGGACAAAAGAAGTTCGCGCCGCGTTGCGCCGCGGGGACGTTTAGGCATAATTAACCCGGGGAGGCGGCGTGGGCGGCGGTCCCCTGTGGGAATAAGGATTCGAAATGACCCCCCCGAGTTATAAAACTTTCAGTGTTCTGTACAAGGAGAATGCTCCTCGTTGAAAGGAATTAGAAAATGCCAATTAGAGGGAGCAGCGGTGCATTCAGGTTTCTATTCAAGAGTACAATTAGTTCGATAATTTTTTTGCATAAATAAAAGATTTCTCTTGGCTGTTGTTTTGTTTTGGCTTTGTCTATAAGAATGCGGTCAATAAGGTTGAAAATGCCGAGTAAACCGTGGAGATATTCATTTTCTGAGAAGTAGCTGTGCCGTAATGACAGGAATAATACAGATAAAACGTCAATTTCCTGTTAAAATTATGGGATTTGTAGAATTTAATTTTACTAGTATTGTGGGCAAATGAATGGAAATAAGAAAAGAAGAAATGGAAACGATGGCATGTGAAAGAGAAGAAGTCATTTACATAAACATCTTATGTTAATGCGAATGGTCCAAACAATAGAAAAAGGTAGAACACGCAAGAGAACAACTGTGGATTTTCTTCTGGAGAAAATTTTCTCCTCAAGATAGAAATTTGAGTTTGACTCATTGACTAAGAAAATGAAAATTTGTCACGGAAAATAAATCTGTTACGGATATTACAAAAGCATCATTGTGTTTATTCTTGTTCGATGCGAATTCCTGTTGTTTTACTTTAAAGATCTTCTGAGAAAATTGTACATATTTTTCTTCTGTGAAAAATTTGAAGTTTAATATAAAAAAATAATTTTTCCTAGGGCTTTCATTCCGCCAATTGCCAGTTACCCTTTACCGATGGGACGCATATTCGACAACACAACCGTACGAACGTGAGGCCCTCCGCGATAATACATACATGAGAGACAAAATACAAACATCCATGTCCAAGGAGAGACTCGAACTCGCGACCCTTTGAACCGAAGCTCTGAGTCGGTACACGCTCTTAGCCACCTCAGCCATCCAAGGCGGCAAATGCACAAATATATTAGGAGTAACTTCAAGGTTTCCGAAAAGTATGTCACTTGGCATCTATCGCACACCCGCTTGTAAACCTCACACGAAAGTGTTCAGGATCGTCTGTAGAATCCCTGAAGTCCTACGAAAGTAATTTCTGGGAGTTGGTACAGAGCTCTAGTACTCCTATCACACGCGCGCACTCACACACATGCTCACATGCACGCGCACACGCATCCACCCTCAAGGATAAATACATACACGCGCATACACACGCACATGCGCACGCACTCGCACGCACACATACACCTACATACATACACACGCGCGTGCACGCAAGCACCGCACACACGCACGAGCGTGTACACAATGTCAGAGGTCCACAGTTCTTTGTCAATTACAAGCACCCCCGCGGCTAATAGGATCGGCTTGTGAGACACCGCCATCTCAATTCCGTCCCAGCCTCCGCGTCTGCCGCCCAGAGGCGCGTCTCCTCGCCGCAGACAACAGCGGCTGCCCACCGCAGGTCGGCGCGCAAGCCGCTTACACGCTTACCCACCCCTCGCCCTCCTACACCCCCTCCCCGCAGGCCTTTCCACGTCCCTTGCGGCTGCATCATGCTGCGATCTTTTAGAGAGCCAAATCGGTCAAGCGTCAGCGCCTGAAACTGGATCATCAGATGTGAATATGGTTTGAATGTGGATGATTGCGAAGTAAAATTAAATTACCGGTAATAACTACTATTGCCATATTTTGATTTAAATGTATCTGCCACCTCATCAGATCTGTTCAAGAATATTTTTTATTTGGAATGGTAAATAACATAAAAAATGATAAATGCAAATAATTAATTATTTTTAATCCGTATGTCTGTCATTGATATTTTACTGAGATCAAGGATGGTCTCGGGGATACCCTAATTAGTAATTGACCCGGCAAAAATTGTGTGCAATACTCTGTAAATTCATATAAATTTGGACAAAAGCACCAGAAGAGGCAGAATCTAATAGCGAAAGGTTAATAGATTGAAAAACTGCTGGCACAATGTAAACAAACTCTCTTAAAAACTCTCTTAAAAAAAAGAGCTCGTTGTTACATTTGACATGGAAGCAAAGATGCTAAAATTTGTGCATTAGTGTATTGAATATTAGATTATAGTATTGAATTTATTATATGAGAAGACTGGATAAAGTGTAAAAACGGTGTAGGAACTATTTATAACACATAATTTGAGGAGTATGTTGTTTGGTATAATTTGAAATTTAAAATGGTATAAGTAGTAAGATTCTTTCTTTAGTACCAAACTTTATTGATCTCAATTTTCTTATATTAAATCATTTTCATACTAAAAATATCGAGAATTTAGCTCATGACTTTGATATATCTGAGAGTGGAGAAGAAGGAATACAGAAGCCACTATTATAAACAAACCTTAAATATGATAGTCAACAAATCTGCGAAAGACCCATGACACAAAAATAATTGGGTGATTACATGGACTGAAAGAAAAATTCTTATTTTCAAATTCATAAAGGATCATATTAAAAGTGTATTAAAGTTAAACTGTTAATTTACTATTTAATATTGGTTATATTTGAATAGTTATATGATAATTGATCTGACGTCAAATGAGTCATTGAACTCAAACAAAAGAGTTAGAGAAAATGATTGTTGCATTTCACAAAGCTACCTTTTTCTTCAGAACTTGTTTCGGAGCTATGGAACCCAATACACATAGTGCACAACACACATACGTTTGTGTATATTGCTTTCGACAAGGACGTCCCAGTTTATCTTTCACAGTTGATTGTCAGTATTTTCTCTTCCCAACTGAAAGTTAACAAGGAACTAAAGGATATGTTCGAATTGAAATCACAATGTGCATATTGCACAGTGCATCACAGAGAAAGTGCATCACTTTGTACGGTGTGCATTACTTGTTACAAAAGAGCTTTCTATGATGTTTTGTGAACCATTGGTGATTGGAGAGAAGATAGTAATTAGTCTGTGCCAGGTGAGATCTTCCTATGTGGTGTCGCTCTGTGATGGTTCTTGTGGGGTGTGTTGACGTACAGAGTTATTTAAAAACAACGCACGCACTGCGTTTCAGAAATACAAAGAAATTTCTGACATTGATAGAAGAATTTCAATAAACGAAGACCAATCGTGGCTCAGAGGGAAGTCTCTTGCTTTTCATCAAGGAGATCCGGGGTCGATCCCCAGATAATCTCATGTGAAATTTGTTCCGTCAAAACGAGTTTGCCTGCTTCACAGTGGCCAGTCCAACCCCCTGTGGAGTCCAGCCAGTCCAACCCACAGTGACCAACCCAACCACTGTCCTAATTCTTTCCCAATTGTGGCCGCTGGATAAGGACGCAGGAGCGCTTCTTATCGGCGCGTAGGCGGAGATGCTACCTAGCGGTCCTCTTGACAGCTATCATGGGTTGTGTCCGTAGACGAGAACGCAAGTTCCGCTACCCTTACCGTTGCTGTTACCCCAAAAAATTACAAAGCAATATTGTGGTTGCTCAAAACCTTGTTGTTAATACTACCGGCAATAAAGCATTTATAGAAATAATAAATGAGCGTGAACGTGTTTTGTAGGATCCTGAATTGTGAGCGTAAGGGAGGGGGAGCATTTTCAACCATCCCTGCGAGGGAAGTTGTATGGGACCGTCATGCGGGCATTTCCCGCGGAATCGAGGGCCTATCGCCTGGGATCCATAAACGTGGTGTCCACGCAGTTCTTGAGTAGACACCTGTAGACAGACTTCTACAGACCTATGCCATAAACACCTCCACACGTGAATGTTTGTGAACCCTGTTTTCTTTTCAATGTAATTTAAACATTTTACAAAATCAAGGAGCAATATTTGACGTTGTGTTAGTTATATCAAGCCTCTTTTTATTAGATACACTGAAAAGGAACGAAAAAAAGAATTTGCTCGTTCAAACAATAAACATTAAATGGCAGGTAGGTGAAAGAAGAGAGGTAAACGTTGAATGGCGAATACGCGTTCTTTGGGTTCCCTCTGCAAGAGCACGGGAAGTGAAATACAAAGGCAACGAACATTAAACGTCAGTTAGGTGAAAGGCAAGAGGAAGGGGGTGAATGGTAAGTGAGGGACGGTGAGCGGTGCACGGCGTAAGGGCGGGCAGCTGCGAGGGCGCAGGGCAGCAGGTGGGCTTGTCGTGGGCACGCGCTCAAGAGCGTGCTGGCCATCTAAATGAAATCTGCCACGCGCCGGCCCCGGCCCACGCTCTCCATCTCGCGCCGCTTTTTAGATTCTGCCCCTTCCCCTTCTCTCTCTCACCCCACCACACTTCCCTTTTTAATACTCCACGACAGAACGCTCGCTCGTGCGCTCTTTGGCGCCGACGTCCTCTCGGGACGACATTCCCCCTCCCTTCGCTACCCGTTCCCCCGTCCCCGCCACGCGTTCCATCTCTTCTCACTCTCCTCGCGAGGCAGGTCGTTCCGGCGTATTTTTAAAAGCGATATCAGCGCTTCATATCTGCCCAGAGTGAGCGCCAGTGGTGCTTATCTTGATAACTTCGGGCTATAATCGTTCGCGGAAGGAGCGAAGACCAGAGGGCTTCTGTACCCCGGAACGTTAATTGAGTTCGTTCGCTCGTACTTCCACGACAATTTTGCCGGCTAATCTCGCCCTCAATCTTGCAATGTTCATAAATTTTGTTGCAGATCTTCTTTGGACGAAATGCAGTGATAATAACAAATGGGTTGATATGTTATGCGGAAATATGATAGAGGAAAAAATAAAGAATGTTTGAAGATGGGCTTCATGATAGTTTGCACTTGGAGAATAAAGTGCAATGGATGTTTGGGAGATTAAGGGGAGAGTATTCAAACATTTATTCATATAATGAAAACTGTGAAAAACACAATTAATATTCAAAGAACATTAATTGTGTTTTTCTTATTGTAGCTTAGGTTTGCATAGTGTATGCCTTGAAATGGTTTAGAATCCTTGTTCAAGCTACAAACGAAATCTGTCGAATATTGGCAAACGAGTTTCTGATAAATAGTTTGTGAAATTTGAATAAATATTATTGAAATTAAATTTTTAGAATTGGTATATAAATTAAATTATTTTTAGACATACATTATTCACATTGGAATGAAACGGAGACTTTAATCGTACGTAACTAAAATTAAATTAATACCCCCAAAAAATGGTATCGTGCAAGCAATCAAACCCAAGTATTCCAACCTAGAACTTACGTAAATATTGATAGAGCATTTTGAAGTTAATATAATTAATTTCAATCATTGTACTAGAATTTCCATTACCAAATTCATAGTTCTTTTCACAAGAGCTCACCCACTGGAGAATTAAATATAGCAAGACATTTTTTAATGAGAAATGTGTCATAAAATACTTCTAAATCCTTTAATGATTGCATAAAACACATTACTTCTTTGACGTACATTCCAGTGTTTCACGGATGCATGAAATCCTTGTATTATAGGTGCCATTAAATGTCGCTTTAGATACGTATTGCGTTAAGTGAAATTCTCTTCACTGCATTGAAAAACAGTAATATTTTTTCAGTACGTGCACAACTACGTTACAGACACGCGATGAAAGTAAACAGGAAACGTAATTAAAGGTAAGTTTCTCGGAAACAGTGTTTGTGCCTGTCGACGTTAGTTCTGCTATAAGCATTTAACTGCATGCGTTGAACAAAATGAGCGTTGCGAACAAAATGCGTTGAAACTCTTCATTTTCCTAATTTTGGAATTGTCACAGATGATTGCTAGATCTTGAGTGAGTTGTCACTTGAAAATTAATTTCACTTAAATATGTAAATATACTGAAATGTTTGGAATATAAAAGATTTAGTGATAAATGATTATATTCTGTTTTGTTCAGAGTTTCTTTGCATTCTAAAACAAAAGCACTTACTTTACGTCACGATGCCGGAATTCTGCTCCTTTCATGTAGTTCACATTCATGAAGTCTTAGCGTGCATTGCCTATTATGACTTCTATCCTGTCGGTCCGTAAATGTGGTTACGTCGCGATAAAGCTCAATCACTGGTGCTTTCCGGCACGACATCAATCTTATTAGCAAAAACACAGGAAATCCTCTGGCGTATTTATAGCACTGTTTGTTTTGAACACGCAAGGAAAATGCCTTTGAAATTAAGTGCCTCTGCGGAATGTGGTAAGTGCGTTCGCTGCAGATTGCATTTGGAATAGAACGCTGCTGTGATGCTAAATAAACGGGACAAATGTGCATTGATAAATTTTAAAGTTGATCAGTGTTGTGAAAATAGAAACATTTAATTGGAAATTTTCAATATTAAACATTTTTATCGATCTCTATTTAAAATAAAAAGTTTGGTTTGCTATTAACTGAAGAATAAGTATTATACAATACTTTTTCCAAATTTGATACTGAATTGTTTGTATTTGGTAAAAACTTAATTAGTAGTAATTTCAAATTACAATTTGTGAATAATAGAATCTGTAGTAAGAAGAAAGTCAAACCATGTAAAGCAGTGTTGTCAAGATCGATGCCATGAGGTGGACTCCGTGGCACGCGTGCCACAACGAAATCGCCTCTCCACGTACTTCGTAACCCCGCCGCAAGAGACTACTCCATCAGTATTGTAAAACGGCGGGCTTACTGATAGTTTCCCCCTCCCAACGCTAGTGGCTCAGAGAAGCTCGTGGCATGGCACGCAGAAGGAGTGCCACTGCTACCAGCAGAAGACCTTGACACCACTGATGTAAAGATTTGATTGGGCAAGAACATTCGTTCATCTCAGCTCCCAGCCTAGATTAGGCTAATGACGTGGGTGAAATTTAGTGAATAGCGCTGTCTCTAATTATGAGATGTTGCTGTTATCGAAACATAATTTCTGGCAATTTCTGACATATGAGAAAAGGCATAAGAGAGAAGCAAGTACAATAGTTATAGTCTCTTCCCTTTCGAAACGAACTTTCGTCCCAACCCAGTATTTCAGGGCTTCACATTGTCGAAATATGCGAATATTACTTTTGCAACCAATCATTTTCGCCCAGCACCCTATTATTAAACACCGCGGGAGAGACGTACTCGTATTTTCCAGAGAGGCAGCTGTTTATCGGACAAGCAATCGCGCGCCGGCCTCGAGCGAGAGGAAACAAATGAGGACGCGACGCGACCAGGCGCAGTGTCGCCGCAAGATTAAGGGGCTTTACCTGGTGTCCAGCGTAATGAGAAAATTCCAATTACGTGACTACTCCCGCTAATTGTTATTGGAGCGGGCGCCGCCGCCACCGCCACCGCTTCGCCAGCGCGGCGCGTCGGCGCAGCCTAATGAAGTCTCCAAGGCGGCCGTCCGAGGGGGGGGGGCGAGGTCGCGTTGGGTCGGCCAGTGCGGAGGCAGAAAGTGGTGGTTCGGTGGAAGTGGAAGCGGTGGTGTTGCTTGTTTGGGGAAGACCGGTGAAGGTATGTTAGTGTGGAGTTGGAGAGAAGGAATGGGTAGGGGGCTGGGTAGAGCTGGGAGTTGTGCGGGGTGAAGTTGGAAGTTGGGGGTTGTGCGGGGTGAAGTTGGAAGTTGAGGGTTGTGCGGGGTGAAGTTGGAAGTTGGGGGTTGTGCGGGGTGAAGTTGGAAGTAGGGGGTTGTGCGGGGTGAAGTTGGAAGTTGGGGGTTGTGCGGGGTGAAGTTGGAAGTTGGGGGTTGTGCGGGGTGAAGTTGGAAGTTGGGGGTTGTGCGGGGTGAAGTTGGAAGTTGGGGGTTGTGCGGGGTGAAGTTGGAAGTTGGGGGTTGTGCGGGGGAATATTATATGGATCGATATTATATGGATAGGTTGGATGTAAGAAATACCAAGGGATAATTAGGCTCGTTTATTTTAGGTCCAGTTAGTTCTCTTCCTAAAAACAGAGCTCAATGAACTGAGTATTGAGGCTATGTAACTAACGTACTAAAATCTGTAATGTTTGTTTGCTTGTTTATGAGTTTTTACTTTTTAAAATTTAGATTATGATATTGTAAATTGAAATTCAATTGTGAAATTTATATTGTGAAATTTCAATTGTGGGAAGGTTCGGTGAAATGATTATGCCATTTACTTGCATTGGTAAATGATGTCTTGAAAAATTCCTTATGATTCATAATATGTAAAATAAAACCAAAAGGGAAGTGAAAGCAAAAAACATAGAAAACAAGATGAGAATTGAAAGAGAAGTACATAGCATGGATGAAATTGAAATAACTCGGGTGCTAATCTATGTATGTTATGTGCAACTGTGATGCGTTTAAGCCGCGCTAACGCGTCTTAAACACTTGTAACGCGTCTATGCTGGAAAGTAGGCCAGGGCAATAACACGGCAAGGGAAAAGACCTACCCGACAGGTAAGGGAGTAGAAAGAAGTTGACAGATTGCTGGGCTGACAGCTAGGAGTTGGGGGAGTGAGTGAGATGGTAAGCTACAGTCGAGTGACCGGGTCGTTGCCGGGGAGGCTGACCTCGATGCGTCACGCTTCTGACACGACACTCAATACAACCTTGGGAAAATACGAGTGCAAGAGGCCACGATTTCTGATCCAATAATTCAAGCGGACTTGAGAACAGTGAAATGGTTTCGTAATACTTGTATAAAGTATAGAGTCTCTGTATTAACTTCAAGATAGTAGAAAGAATTTCTACTGTTTGCTCACTCATATTACACATAAGTGTTTCGCGATGCAAAAGTTATCGTTCAGCACGTGGTAAAATCTGGCAATTGAAGTAAATATCACTCTTCTTAGAGAACACGTTTGACAAAAATATACTTAAATGTTTCCGTTACGGTCCTTCTCTTCACGTACGGAATTATCTTACTGACACAAATTGAATTGGAGTGGACTCAAATTAACAAGGACTTCTATGGACCAGAGATTTTGAAATTGTGAAACAGTATTAAACATGTTCAAGACAACGGAATAAACGTCTTTTACGAATGAATGGTAAATTTTAGAGTTCCTTGTTCCTAAACCTTTTAATCTGTTCGTTAATTTGTAGGAAGATGATTAGTTCTGAACTTTCTGAAAAACCTTTGCCAATGACACACTTTTCCTATCGTTTAGAGACATTTCTGTGTCATATTTCAGAGATTTGAAATACCTTCATTCTTCTTATTTTTAAATAACTTCATAGATTGGTGACTATGTATTATAAGTTTATTTCCGGTATTAATTCGTTTACATGGATTCTGAGCAACTTTCATTACAAAAAAATTGTGCAGCTTACGGAAGGAGTTGATGATTATATCTGAATGATTTATAGTAGTTTGTTTTAATAATCCTTATTAGACTTATTGTGTACTTCAGAGTGAAAATTACGTTAAATTTCTAGAGAGAGAGAGAGAGAAGAACTTTTAGTTCTCTAACTTATTAAAAAATTAAACAGGTAATTTATATTGTATGTATTTGCCGGGTGTGTACAAGTATGTATTTTACTGCTTGAATATTTATTTTGTTTGAAATAACTGTTCACAATTGGTGGAGGTTGTGATAAATTCTTGGCAGAAAGAATTTTAGTTCTTTGAAATGACTAAGTTGTTTTCCCAAGACAAAAAGTTTTAGTTGTCAAACATGACAGATTAAAGAAGATAGGTAATAGCTAAAAGATACCTTAGTACCGAAGATTTTAATGTGTCAATAGAAATGTTTCGATAAACTGTTTTATAGCAGTAAGTAAAATTCATCAGTGCAATTATTCAAATAATTCCAATACTGCCCATAACAGTGTGCGAAATCTTTCATTTTGTATGTGTTACAATATTGTGCAAATGATGAAAGAAACATAATTGACATTGGTTTTACCAGTCAATACGTATGCTTGGGTGTGTTGTATCTACGAGTTGAGTTTATGTGATTTACATGATTATTTAGTGATTGTTACCTTGAAATTCACGTTACTAAATCATCTGATCAACAATACAAAGTCATAGCGCCAACACAAATATTTTCCGTTAACCAAACATTAATCTGTATTTCGATTGGAAATTGACTATACGAGACCACGGATTAACCCGCAACGGTCCCACTCCAATCGATTCCAAACCACTAAAATGCCTACTGACATTGTAAACAATGTGTCTAACATTTTTGATCCGTGTAATCCTGGTCTCTTTTGTTTCATTTATAAAGGAGATGCAAACAATTACATCTACATTTCCTGTCTTGCACAGAACAAAAAGAAACACTCCAATTAAACACTCACAATTTGCTTATTTGGATTTTCCCTGTCTTCCCTTAGTTTCCCTTCCCATAGGAAGCCTGTGTCTTCCAGGCCTTTTGCAATATTTTGTCATGTTCTGCAATATTTCGTCGTGAAATGCCAGACATGCACCAGCTTGGGTGGCTCAGGACATCATCTCACAAAAATATGATGTCACTGCAGCGCCTCTGCAGGGTTCTTCTTCCGATGGTGTCCAGATAAAGAGCCAAGTTAAAATCAGCCGCTGACTAGAGGAGAATTCTACCGGCCGGCTGCTCTGATAGCTTTCCGTGGTTTCTCTTATCAACACTAGGCGAATGCCTGAGCTGTACTCTAATGATCGAGCCGCAGTTCTTTCCTTCTGCTTTGTTCTATACTCACCTCTTTACTTACACACACTTACACTTACATGTGCTACTCAACCCTATCACTCATGACGGGTGACCAGACGGGAGCTTGAATCTTGTCCCGGCTGGAGTGGTGCCTCAGCGGGGAAGGTACCTGGTTGAAACACCGCAAGCGGACGTGTAGTTTGGAGCCTGTAGGATTTCGCCATCCAGTGAGGGAAGATCATTGCTATGATCATTGCGTGAAATATTATTCACTACACTAACGGGAATAAAGACCATAGCAATTATTCTAAACAAGACAGCAAGAAGTACCAATTTGGATGTTCTTAAGCCTTTATTACAAAAGGCATAAACATACGTCAATGCAATGTACGTACTGAGAATATTATTGTAGTCCTTATGGAAGCCACTACTTTTGCCTAATTTTACTCATTATTTGGGATAAGAATGCAATAACTTAATACATTTTTTCGTACAATATTTCTTTTGTTCTGAGAAGTTCAGAACCTACAAAACATTTACAATAAGTGAAAACGTTGTTGTTTATTTTCATTTGATCGAACACTTTTTTTGGTATTCTAGTCTCAAAAAATATTTTAGGTTTTTACACCGAGTGAATAATATAATAAATATTGATGACACCAAAGTGACTCTATCTGTAGAGCGTCGTAAAATTAGAAGCTTGTCATTCTGTTCAGGATCGTTGCTGATGCCACTCTTCAAAATGTCAGAGGTTGTACAAAGTATCAAGAGTTCGGAAAGGTGAAGGATGTCATTCTAAATATTGGAAGCTTATATACAAGATACTCCCAGGTAAAACTGTGAACAACTTCCTATTCATATCACTTTTACATATAGCTTGATTTCATTCGTATCTTGATATTCAATGAAATTCTTCTTCTTCTTCTCCTGCAGGACGGTTGATATTTTTTTTAACTTTTAACGAGACGATTTTATCAATAGTTAAAGAACGCAGACCAATGTCATATTTAGTTACAAAAATATTGATGTAGATTTTTTAATTTTCTTTCCTTTCTCTAAATGTCTTCTAGTGTCTGAGATGAAGAAAATGATTTACTCAATTTAACTTCAATTCAACTTAACATCAATTTTCAGTTGAATTATTTTAATCTTATGTTTTATGGTCACATAGTGTTTTCCTTTTTAAAATGATTCCTCACTCTCGCATCATTCTGTCTTTTTACAATATTATTTATAATTTCGAAATCCATCCTATCACATACCTCTTTCGATCTTTCACGTTATTAATTCTTATTTTTGTGACTGACTTTACTCCTGTTGCGTTAAGCCTTCGTTCCTCTTCCTCTTGTTCCTAGATGTCGCAGATGTAGGTCTCTCTGGTGGCGCGCGCTCACTGCCTGGGTCTTACGCACGCCCCATAAACAACTGCAGTGTGCGTTCGACAGCCTCTGAGTTCGAACCTACAACCTGTAGATTCCGCCGCAAAACCACGTACCTTGCTACGCCGGCTCAGAAACCTTTCCCGCACTTCCCCACCACCATTTCCTCGCCAACTTCCCTCCTCGGCGTCTCTCTTCCTGAACGAGGACCTTCTCTGCCACTCCTCCCCGCCTCTCTTCCCAGCCGTCCTCATCCCCACCAGCCACTACCGCCTCTCCTTCGTCGCCGTCCCTCCCCGCCACCCTTTCCTGCCATTCTCCACGCGTACCCTGCCATCCTTCCCAGTCCCCACTCTTTCCAGCCGCTTCTCCCACTGCTCCTTCCCGCCGCCCCAGTCTTCTTCCCCTGCCACCCTCCCCGCCGCCCGGCATCCTTCTGTCATCCCTGTCCGCCTCTCCGGTCTCCTTCCTCTGCCACCCTCTCCACCACCCTTCCCCGCCATTCTTCCCCGCTGTTCCCGCCGTACTCTCCCCTGTCGTCCCCCCCATTGCCCACCTCCCCAACAGCCACCCTCCCCCCAGCATTCCCCGCCGCTACTCCCCGCCGCTACTCCCCGCCGCTACTCCCCGCCGCTACTCCCCGCCGCTACTCCCCGCCGCTACTCTCCGCCGCTACTCTCCGCCGCTACTCTCCGCCGCTACTCTCCGCCGCTACTCTCCGCCGCTACTCTCCGCCGCTACTCTCCGCCGCTACTCTCCGCCGCTACTCTCCGCCGCTACTCTCCGCCGCTACTCTCCGCCGCTACTCTCCGCCGCTACTCTCCGCCGCTACTCTCCGCCGCTACTCTCCGCCGCTACTCTCCGCCGCTACTCTCCGCCGCTACTCTCCGCCGCTACTCTCCGCCGCTACTCTCCGCCGCTACTCTCCGCCGCTACTCTCCGCCGCTACTCTCCGCCGCTACTCTCCGCCGCTACTCTCCGCCGCTACTCTCCGCCGCTACTCTCCGCCGCTACTCTCCGCCGCTACTCTCCGCCGCTACTCTCCGCCGCTACTCTCCGCCGCTACTCTCCGCCGCTACTCTCCGCCGCTACTCTCCGCCGCTACTCTCCGCCGCTACTCTCCGCCGCTACTCTCCGCCGCTACTCTCCGCCGCTACTCTCCGCCGCTACTCTCCGCCGCTACTCTCCGCCGCTACTCTCCGCCGCTACTCTCCGCCGCTACTCTCCGCCGCTACTCTCCGCCGCTACTCTCCGCCGCTACTCTCCGCCGCTACTCTCCGCCGCTACTCTCCGCCGCTACTCTCCGCCGCTACTCTCCGCCGCTACCCCTCCGCCGCTACTCTCCGCCGCTACTCTCCGCCGCTACTCTGCGCCGCTACTCTCCGCCGCTACTCTCCACCGCTACTCTCCGCCTACCCCGTTACCCTTCCTCTGTCATTCCTCCCCGCTACTCCTCTCCGCCGCCCCTCCCGCGTCGGCCATAACGCGCGAGCCGCGGCACCGCCGATGTGGTTATTGCCGCAATAATGTCGCGATACATTGGTATTTGTAGCTTGTTATTGAGGTCCGAGGACGCCTAATGGAATAAATCATACGTAATATTGCGCCCGGCAACAGTCGCAATTTATGGTAGGCGCAGGGCATGCGGCGGAGAGGGCGGTTTCGCGTGGTTGGGCGCGGAGAGGGGGGACGGGGGGAGGTAGTCCGTTTAGTGGCGCCGGTGCAGCTGTTCGTGCTGCTGCACTCTGGAGGCAACCTGCGCTTTTTCGCAAGGGCGCTCGACATCGCTTTCTCTCCACTTTTGTTTCTTCGGCTTGAGTTTACTACACTAAAAGATGTGTGTAAGCAATCTCTTTGCCTGCAACGTCATTTTCGCTTTCGTGGTTTAGCCACAGCAAGTGTAAAACGAATATCTTTAAGTTTTTACTTCACGTTCATATCCTGTCATATTTTCATATGCCTGTATGAATGTTTTCTCTTCTCTTGAATTTTATACTGACTTAAGTTTTCGTTTAATGTTTTTTAGTGTTTTCAATTTTATTTCCGGTATTTTGGTACCTCCATCCCGACTATACATTATTTTCTCTTCGGACTCAAGGGTTTGCCCTTCTTAATAACTTAACCTCCATTGCCGCTTGATTTATTGATTGTTTCGGAACATGTCAACCACTCTAGCCATTAGTCCGTTACTTCAGTGAATGTTTTATCCTGAAAGGTGGCGGTGATTCCGTTCATGGTGGATGGTGAGATCCGGTGCCGGATTTCCCTTTCCAAGTATCTCCCCCCAGTGGGACACTGCCCTGGCTGGACCCCGCAGGGCGAGGGGTCGTTGATGCGTAGGTGGACACGACCTCTGGTGAAGAGTTGGAGACGACCACCCGGACTTCTAGTTTCACGGCGACACTCACGTCGTTAGTCTCAAAGAAGGCGGTGATCAGGCGATGCTAAGCTCCTGGTTGACGGTTCAACCCGACAATTCACCAGTTGGGCCCCTGGCGCGTCGACCTTAAGGCAGAATTGGGTGAAGGAGACCCAGGGTAATCTGGAATCCACAAATAGAAGTCCGGCGGGTTATTACCAACCGTCAGGTTGCCTTGGTTACGATCCAACCCAGACCGATAGCCTGAAGGTGCAGTCGGTGGGAAGACGGGATGGGGGCCCCGAGCCTCCCGGACCATAGTTCGGGTGGCCCTCAGTTGCGCTCTTGGCTTCGTCGTGGCAGTGGCCCGATACTCTGGGCATAAAGGAGGGACTTGGTGTCCCGGCGCATGTGAGTGTCGCCTTGACTCCGACACTACAGGCGACATTGACTCCGGCACTAGCCCGGATAACTAGTACCTCTGAGTTGGCAGAGCGGCCCTAAACCCAGTCATTGTATGGGGATGTTGGCGTGAGGGCAAACTGCGTTTCGGCGGGATCCGGATATTGGCGCGAGGGGGTACTTGTACCTCGGAGGGGGGTGCAAGTAAAGGCCGCCGCCTAGGTACTCACCCCGGGGTTCGCCCCCCAATAAAGTACAAGTGCGAGGGGTGTCATTTGGTATGCACGTATATATGTGTATATATATTGAAACGAGTCGTGAATTTGACTCTACACAATAATTATTAGTAAAAGGGGACAGGGACTCTTTCCCGGGAATGGGCTCTGGATTCAATCATTCTCATCAATGGAAACATAATGGTAAACATGTTTTTTTTTAATTGATCGATTACTTACAAAAATTGGTGGTTCTTATTCCTTACAAAAAAATCTGCTCTATCAACTTTCCTATTCTAAATAATCTGTTATTCATTAATTCTTTAATGTCCGGGAATTCCATTCATTTCTTATAATTTTCACAACTGTGGGGACTCTACTACAGATCACTGATTCCTGTCATCTATTCGCCCCCCTCCCAATGTCATCCCGTCTGTTCTTACTCACACCGTACGTCCGAACCCGGGCCGCGCCGCTCCGCGACCGCGATCAGCCGGCGAGGCGATGCCTCGCGCAGCGCCGGCGGTGCTCGGGCCCCGTCGGGTCGCTGGATACCGACGTGGGGAGAGGGCCGCTCCGCCACACGCCTTCGCCGCTCACGGCCGTTCCCAGCCCATCGCTGGCTGCCGAGATCTCGCTGTACACTGCCGTTGTAACGGACTTGCCACGCGTCGCCCGCTAATGCTTCTCACTTCGCTGACCGTAATAAATCTTTTCGTCTACGTCTCACAATTGGTTGTTTAATGCTGCCTAGCTATGGTCGCTCAATGTTCTCCTCGTGTCCGCCCACATGCTTTGCCTTGTCAACGCCGATTTCACCACTTTTAGCACAATCTAATTATTAATCTTCCCTCACTCTGATTAAGTCTTTGTTCCCATCTGATCGCTAAGCCACATACACCCAATATTAACAGTTAACTGCCGCACAGAGATCCACGTGCCGCCGCTTCCCCGCATTCGCCTACGTGAATGTCTTCATGCGCCAATATTGTCTCTTCTTCACTTCACTGATACAACCGTTTTAGCTCACTGCATGCCATTTTTCACCGCATTGTCCTTCCTGATGCCTTCCGTTCTCGATGGTCCCAGATTTCACCACTATTCGTCCTTTTTCTTCCACACCTTTCGTAACCGTCCCTTTCATTGCACTGCCATAGCTTCACTGCCGACCTATCTCGTGGTTCCCTCGTGCTTCGGTTCTCCACTCTGACACGACTCCGGCACCCGGCTCCGTCGGCGCGCCCTGGCTACCGCGTAATTCAAATGTTCTTCATTTTCAGAAACGCATTGTTATCATTGTAATGATAATAATTCGTTTCAATATAAATATATGTACATGGACAAACTCTAAGTTCCCAATTGGTTTCTCAATGTAAGTGGTACTTTTCGCCATTCGATTGGTATTAATAGAAAACAACACAGAAAACTACCGATCCAAACAGCCGACCGATAAAATTCACATCCATGCAGCGCAACGGAGGATTTCGAGCTATACTTTGGTTTTTCTTTCTTGGCGCGTGGTGGTGTGTCATCAAACTGGAGTATCTATCGGTTATGTCGCTAGGAGTCACATGATCGCGACCGTATCGAGCAGTGGTGGCGGTCATGCAACTGCTAGCGGCACAACGGAGAACGACGCGAAATACCATGAGATATTTCATTTTGATGACACCCCCCCCCACGCGCCAGGAAAGAAAAACCGAAGTATAGCTATATAGCTAGTATCGAAAATCAATCCCTCTCGGGACACCAATCCTAGGATCTTCCAGCCACAGTCTCTGGAGCGATAGCGGTCTATACTCAGCCTTAACGCCAGTCACAGGGGCTATGCTATCCCATTGCTCGTTCCCTTTTAGCTTGCTTTGATGGGACCGTTCCTCGTCGCTGAGGCCTGAGGTAGCCCGTTGAAACGCCACGGACAGTTTTGTTTCTATGTAATGCCAAGATGTCTTGTTGACCTATCTCAACTATGTACTATAACTGGTTTGGGGAAAATGTGTGGTGAAATTTATATGTGCTTCATGGTAGTTTCGAAAGCCTCACCACGTCAGAACACAGAAACAAACTTCCATCACCGAGGCGGGATTGTATTCTCGTTACTTCGATCAGAGAAAATTACGACATTGCCGTCCCAATTATACCCGCTCCCTGGGTCAACTTTCGTATTAAGACTAAAAAGTAATTACTCTCTCATAAACTACTTACGTAGTGTAGAGAATGTGTGGCAAAAGGGCGATTTTTCGACAGTAAATTCTCAGCGTGATTTTGATTGATATCAAAAATTGAATCAATCTTCTTTTAACTAATAGCAAATTATTATCCCTAGCAGTGGCGTAGCGTCAGGGGACGCTGAGATGCTGAGCATCCCCGTATATAAGAACCTTAAATACTGTATTGATAATCTTACCAGTGGTCTGTTGAGCGAAACACGTTTTGTATTAATTTAAAATTGATTTCCTATGATTGAATTCGGCGGGCTGTTGAAGCTGGCCTCTGATTGGTGGGAAGCTAAAATACTTCAGCGTCGGCCGCCAGATTGCGACGAGCAATGACGCATGCGCAGATGGCGAGGTCCCCCTCTCCCCTCTTCACCCCTGGCCCAGAGAAACCCGACTGCTTTACGCTAGCGTCTACTGCGGAAAGAAGCTCGTTTGTGCACGAGAGCGCAGCACACTTCAGGCGTTCAGTAAATTATCTTTCTCTCTCTCACTCGGGAGTCCCCGCTTGGTCATGGGTACAAACTGTAGAAATAGTGCCTGACTACTATTTCTTAATTAATATCCAAGAAATTGTATTATCTCTTAAATAGATTACATATTATTTAAGTCTGCAATGTATAAATTAACAAATGGTCTTATTGCCATTCGCGTATAAGAATTAAAGCTGAGCCATTGTATAATTTGCTTTCAAGACATCGGCAGCCCTGACTGCTGTGAGGATTTTGTGGGAAGCGCCTACACCGTCGTAAGCAATCGAGATCGTGGAAGTAGTCCCAGTGTATCTGCCTTGTGTTGCGTTCGCCTGTTAGACGAAGTAGTTGATAGTGACATTTTGTGTGTTATTGTTGAGCATCCCCAAACGCGTGAGTCACGCTACGCCACTGATCCCTAGAGCATCCACGTTTTGTGGATCCTTGATACCCAAAAATTTGTGTACGCGAAATATGTGACCGTTTTGGAATGATAGCCGTTAAACCGCACACAGAAGTTATATCAAAGTTGATATTCTACGATCGATCTAGCTGTTGTAATGACTTCAATTTGAAACAGATAATTACAATTTGTTCTTGTTTTTTTACATCAAATTCCAACAAGTAGAATTTTCTCAAGAGAATTCATTTATTTTAACAATTTTCTCTGAGAGCGTAAAGAAACGCCCATAAAAATGGCGGATATCTCGTTTTCGTTGAATTCTCTAAATAAGTATTTCCTTCAATTAAGTTTCTTTTCATTGTATGTCCCGTGCTATGACAGTAAACCTACCCTGCTCTCCCCCATTTCCAAAAAAGAAATGAAGTGAATAGGAACCTTACTTTACTCGTGTACTTCTTGTTTGAAGTCGGACTATGCTAAGTAAATGATACTTGGAACAAGGTCACTTCAGTGTCTCTACCCGCGAAATTTTCACTGAAAACTCCATAGCAGTTGCATGAATATAAAGATTTAAGTTTTATTATTGTTCATTAGTGATAGAAAGTGTACCTTATGAAACTCGATGTATAGATTGCACTTGAATCTGCGTTAAATCACATGGAATTTGACGACACGAACTGGAAATGAGCGGCGTGATATACTCGTATTTCTCATTCGTATGTTAATGCCCATTATTACATTAGCGTTTTATAATATACGTGGGCTGACTACTATCAGTACATCATTTCCTGTCATTTCATACCAGAGACACCATGTTATAATTCCATGCTCTACAAATGTCTGCAACTTAAGCGTAGTGAAACTCATGTAATACCTTACTTTCATTGATTCAATATTATTAGATTTATCGGACTTCCGAATACTCAAACCGGGATAATTCCACCATCTTCTGTTGTATGTACTTCAGCATGGTATCCTTACTTTTCTACATGTTTCGCAAATAGTCCCAGTCAGGGAAGATGTTAGTAACCGCGTATAACTTTATTACAATCATTTTAAGATTCTTTGTATAAAGAGAAAATACATAGATGTCTCTCATCACGAAAATATAAAACGGGACCCGCGGCATTGAAAACGCACATTAAAAAATGTATCTGCCTTCATTCGATTAGGGTCCCGCCACTGTTCCAAACTGGACTTTTGTAGTCCCCTATCGCCACTGCACCCTCTGCTCTCCCTCCGCAACCATCCTGGCCAGCAGTCACCCCTGCAAGTGTTGCGTTGTCGCATGCTGGCAACGCAGTGGAAATTGTTTTGATAATTTATAATCGCTTCATTCTTGTTAACTGCGCTCGTGGCAGATAAGTGCGCACAAGCTAGCTCGACTGCAGCCGCGTCCGACCCCGTCCGACCAACCCGGTTCGCCAGCCCTCCCACCTGCGTCCGGGCCCAACGACTCCCATGCTCACCCTCACACCATACCCTAACAGGTTCCCAAACATTCGTTTGTCCTTCCGCCGTTTGTCCTTCTCTGAGTCTCAAAGCTACGCATTTGTAGGCTGGGCTTTTTAACGTACTGCAATTCTTTCGAACACACGAACCACTTCGCCATTGTTCCAGTATCTTCGAAAGGAAACCTTTATTCCCTAACAGAAAGAAAATTAACTGGAGTAGATGTTTTCCAACTCATGTTGCCTGAAATATCGGCAAAGGTCTACAGCTAAGGTGGTCTACCCTTCCTTCCCTCCAACCCCCTTTTTTCTCGCACTGCTTCTTCGAGCGCCTGCTCACAGAGGGGAAAGCGGCCCTGGCATAATTTCTTTTCCAGTTGGAAATCGCTGGTAAAAAGGTTTAAAGAGATAATATTGGCAGACCAATCTCAGAATACTGAAGTCAGAAACGCAAAATTTGTTAACATTGTTGGTAATTTAGTAAATACTTAATAAATAGGCTAAATTTTCAAGGATCTCCATTCTCTGGATGACCATTTAAAAGATGAATGTTCTTCATTGTGTGTATTTAGAGGGAAAGTACTACAGGGATTTGGGAGAGATACTGTGGTAGAAAGGCTGTGAAACTGGGATGCCCAAACTAGCTTGTCTCTCACAGCCGTTTACATCAGGACGCGAGGAAGTTTAAAAATCTAAATCGTACTTTATACATAAATTTATATACTGTTGAAAACAGTAATGTGTGAAGTAAATAGTTTGCAATAAGTTCATAGTTTGGGGAAATTTTTCAATATACTTTGGTATCCGGTGGAACTCGGAGAAAAATCTGTCAAATTTCTTAATATTTCACTTTTGCATTATCCTTGACGAGTATTTATGATTATATCGTTTATGATAAGTCATTTACTTGTAGTACGAGCTAAAAATATAAAGAAGTGTGTATTTCCATTTTACGTTCAGAACGATGTGCAACTTCAGAACTTGAAGTAAAGCATGGCATTAGGTTTAATGAATTTATTAATTTTTTCACATGTAGATAAATTTTATATTGTAGCGAGAAGAAAAGTGAATAGTCTTTAAACGAACCGAATGTACCGCCTCCCAGGTAAAGAAATAATAAATTAATGATTAATAAAGTAATTATAAGACTAGAAACAGCAAAACGATAGAACGATAGAAAATTGGCGACACATACTTTGCTCTCAACAGGTTAAGAATGAATTTAATCGGCATTTCATAAAGCCTCTAAGGTAAAAACGTTACCGTCTACCAGCCGCGCGGCGGCTAAACCATGTACAATCGGTCAGTGATTGTCGATATCACTTCAAAAATCGGCTTCTCGCGTAACCAACCTCTAGGAGCGCCTCAAGGTTCATTTTGTGAACCCCTGCTTAGGTTCGCACTCGCGAGCGAAAGCAGTTGCGCCCTTGCCTGCTCTAGCGCGTCTGACGAATGGCGGTCGGCGCTGGCCCTGTACTCTGGCGGCTAATTACAGAACTGCACCGCGGCCCCGCGCCGTCGCCTGCAAGCTGGCTTTGCGTCTTGGCTGGCAATGAATGGGAGGGCTGTTTTGAAAGCATTTCCCTCTCGGTAGAGAGTTACGAAATTCGCCTTTTTCTCCAGTCCAAAGAAACTGCCCATTTATTTTGTACGTTATGCAATCCATTCGCGTGCAATCCAAATTTAAAGAAAGGTTTTTTCTCAATAATTGATGGTAAAGTGATCAGAGTGAACAAAAATCTATGAAGTTCTTAATCAGAGTGTGTGGAAAGTATATAAGTACTAGTCTACAAATGAAGCTTTGTTCTACATTTGCTAGGTTCTAAATTCGAAGGGTTTCGAATGATGCTGCTGTTTGAATGAGAATTCAGGTAGGTTATTATGATGCTATATTCCCATGTTTTCTTTCGATGCATTTTGGAGGATGCAGAAAATCTCCGTAATGACGTTCATGGAGCGCCATCGTGTCTCCAACTTCAATGTTAGCACTGGATATCCTTTATGATTCTTTCTCCATGATCAATAAAAGTTCATGCAATACGAGCTTGACGGTGTCACGCCGACACTGAAATTAGGCTCTGAGTTTCAGAAAATGTTGCTTCCTAGCTGTCTTCATATGGCTGAGCAATCTTTGAGCTATACTTTCTGCGTTTTCGTCGTTATTCTAGAATAATTGGGATATGTGACAGACATGTTTTTTTACATATCTACTCTGTGAATGATTATTGTCACTGAATAAAGGTGGATTTATGTTTGATTTTATTCAGAGTTTAGTTTGTACTCAGGTTCGTGTGAAGTAGAAATCCCATACATAACTTGTATTCATTCTAATCACTCAATAGCTTTTATTTACATGATTGAATTCAGAGACGACAGTTTAGTTTCTCGTAAACGCATAACCACATGGCCAAAGTAAGCCAACAGAATAATGAAATTCTTTATCTGAAGATTTTGTAAAACTGCATGTTTTTAAGTTCTGAAAATTTGTTAATCGCATCAGATACATATTACAATTAATTATCGTTGTAAAACAATACATAATTATTTAACATTTAAGCTTTAAAATTAGAATAATTGCGTCGAGAACTGCAATAGTTTCTATCGCAGTGAGGTAATGAGACAAAAAGTCATTGTCTTTAGAAATATGATGTATCAGTTTAAATTGATAAAATAACGTAAATTTTGCTGAAAAAATTCTACAAAACTCAGACATTGTTATCTTCTGTTGAAAATAATAATATGATAACAGAATAAAAAAATTCGAAATTTAATTTAATGGGTTATATTTCGCTTTTAGCATAACACACTTACTTTTTCCTCTAAAAACGTTGAGAAATCTGTATGCATTAAATTCAGCTAATTTAATCTGTCAACTTCAGATTCCGAGATGTACTAAGAAACTAATTTAAAGATATGAGAAACGACCAATAATACTCCAATATTGCGACATTCTGTAAGTTCTCCTATGTAGGTATTTCTTTGAATTTTTTAGCACTAACGGAATTCAATGGTAACAACTCTTAATATAGAAGTTAATGAGTCTTTCAATTTCTGATCTTGCATGAAAATCTTTTGCCGAAAATTGCAGAACAAAGAACATTTATCGGGAGTGGAATACCATCCAACAAAAAGGTTTTGAAACGGAATAAACCACCAACTTTTTCCACCACTAAAAAATAAACACAAAAAGATTCTTACACGAGATCATCAGCCGTCCAACGAATATAATTAGAACGCAGTACGTATTGTTAGGTGCGGTGTACATTCATGCTCACAAAAGGTTTCCGATATTTCTTTCTTCCATTCGTCTCTTGATTCTCTTGTGAAGGAAAACAAAGATGGCGATGAAAAATTAATACGCTGCAGGCAAAGTAGTGCACAATGAAACATGGCCAGAATAATGGCGGGCAGGCGGGCGCGTTGAGGGATGTGATACGGCCGTAGGGAAAAGGTGTTGATGGAAATGGAATGAGATGGGAGTGAGAGAGCCAAAAACTGGAGATGGTAACAGCCAGTAGAATCCAACAATAATGCAATCACACATCCACGCTAGCATATACTGATTATAGGCTCTGGTTGTAGTACAATTGAGCACCTAGTGGTGTGCTCTGGGCAGCGTGCTCTGGGAAGCGTGCTCCGAGTAACATAGAGAAATGTAAATTGAACCAATAGTGGGAATAGAAGGGAAAAATCATATAGAAAACTAGTTTTTTATCGTTCTGTTAGCATATATTTTCTTCTTTAGCAATGACACATCTAATATTTCAAGAGTTCAATCCCCTCTAAGAACAGTTTCTGAAGTGCAGGGATCTCAAAACCTTCTTCAATCCTCCCTATTGCCTTCCGCAGGCATCTCTTGGAATCTGGAGCATGTGCGTCACCCCCGCCGCTTAGTGTTCAACCCTGGAATGGAGCAGCAGGTAGCTACATTTCCAGGAAAAGTGACGCAGGGAGAGAGGTGGTGCTGTTCGATGTAAGGGCGCAGGCGGAGGTAGCAGGGGATGAGGAATCGTGTCGGGGAAAAGTGGGAGGGGAAGGGAGGGGGCGGGGTTGCGCGCACGGCAGCGTGCGGGCGCTCGCTCGCTTTTGTCAGCGGCTCGCTAGCGCGCTCCGTCGACGAAGCCACCAATTACGTGCGGCCCGTCTCGAAACTTTGCGTTCGCGCGCGCGTTGGCGCAGCCGCTCACCCGCGATCGTATCTCGCATTCATTAGGCGCCATTGTGCGGTATCGGTGCGGCCGCCGCCGCCACCACCGTCGCGCCGGCGGCGGGGAAATAGGGCTGCGAGTGAGGAGCGGGGCGGAGCTAGGAGGGATGGGATGATGCGAGAAGGATAGAGCCCGAGAGGGTCAGAGCTGGGCGGACAGAAGGTACAGAGGCCAGGTGGATTGGAGGGGCGCGGGGCGTGGTGGAGGAAGGCGGAGCGAGGATATGCGTAGGTGCGAAGTTGGGCGGGGCCGAGGGAACCGGGGAAGGCCAGTTGAAGTTGGATGGGGCGTGGCGGAGAGGGACGAAGTGATGAGGAGCGGGGTGATGTAAAGTGGAGGAGCGGAGCGGGGAGGGTAAGAACGGAGTGGGTCAGAGCTGGGCGAGACGAAGGGTGCAGGGGAATGTGGGTTGGGGAAGCGGGACGTGGCTAAAGAAGACGGAGGGGGACGGAGCGAGGAGGGGAGGGATGTAGTACAGCGGCGGGATGCAACGAGTCGCGGCGGGGTGGAGCTGGAGTCAGTGAGGTGGAGCGGGGCGGTGCGGGACGAGGAGGAGCTATGTGAAGGGGCAGGGCTGAGCCATGCAGAGCGGAGGGTCAGAGCCAGTCGGGGCGGGAAGTGGCGGAGTGGGATGAGACGCTGTGTGGCGCCGGCAGGGGCGGGGAAGGGAGAGGAAAGGTGAATGGTGATAAGAGGGGGAATGACTGGACTGGACCGTGCGAGGGCGATGGGGGCGAGGACGAAGGGGGTGGGGCGCGCCCGGGCGGCAGCGGAAGGTGAGGGTGGGAGCGGGCCGGGGAAACTTTGCAAGTCTACCTGCTGGCCCGCCATTGTACGAGTAGACTAAACAGCATCAAATGAACAGGCTGCCTAAGGTGGGGCGAGAGGATGTGAGGAATGTACTTCAAGGAATTGTGTGTAGTTCATGTTGGAGTTAATTTTTAAAAGGGGTGTAATGATTCAGTGGAGTTCATATTATGAGCATCGAGCAATAATGACTGATGGATTAGATATTTCCTTCAATAAACGACACGATGGCCAGTAACAATTCGTCAGTGATTGTATGGGACAAGACACCGGTTTTGGGAAATTATTTCATAAGCGGTGTAATAAAAATATAATTTGTTGTATTTAGGAATGTAATTTTCCAAGAGAGCATTTGATTTAATTTTATTTGATAAATGTTTGCTCAGGAAGGAGTAGCACATAAAAGATAATCCATAATAAGAAATAAGTTTTCCTGAAGCAAGAAAAGGAATAAATTATTTTAAAAAAATGTTCTAAGATATTCCTTCCATTTTGGTTCCACGTCATTGTCAATATAGCCCGAGCGATGTAAAACAGGCAAAGTTTTTCCGACAAAATTTCTTTTCCAGGTATTAGTGAGACGAGTACACAAGATATCAGTTTATTTAAGCAGATTCCCTCGAGGGTCACCTACAAGACCAAACTGTATACTCAATTACACTGTTCACAAACCTCAATATGATAATATATCAATGAAATATCAATCGTACAAAATTTGTTTTTTTTTAATTCACCGATTAGTAGTATTTTCTGCCTTGATACGTCACGCGCCGCAACATGGATACATAATTTTCCTTCTGATATTCCATTTAATGCGATTTAAATTATCTCCATTCCTCTGCTGACCACGGCACGGTGCAGATCGCGCTCCGCTCAGTAGTCTTGGTTCAGTTACAACTGCGGTGACCGAGGTGACTGTGCGATGTGATTCAACAGTGTTTCTCAGCAGTGATATTGAGTGATATTCTGTATTGTTCTACAAGTAAAGCAACAACCAACAAATAGTGCAACGATTCATCCGTTAAAATGAGTGTGGAAAGTGCCCCCACTGGGGGGCTACTTGAAACCTCAGGGTTAATTGTGCAGTCAATGGAAGTGATCAATGAAAATCAAAACGGCGGTGAATTCTACGGACAGGCGTTCCCATCGCCATCAGTGGGCGTCTTTTCACCACCACCGCCACCACCATCACCACCTCCACAAACAGTGGGTGAACATCAGGAAAACGCATCACAGAACGTGAGTTCAAACGGAAATGCGTGCTCCGACTCAAACAAGAGAAAAAGGTTTGGCATTGACCATGGTTCAGATGAGAATATTAGATACAACGTACCAGTAAGTTCACGCTATGATTTGCTTCGAAATTTAGACAATAGTGATAATTTTGTAAGTGATAAAACTGTAAAAATTCCACCAATATTCATTCATAATGTTAACAACTATGGATATCTACTTCTAGTTAATGACCTTAAAAAAGTAGCCAAAAACGAGTTTACTATTAAACACCAAAAGATTTTTACCAAGTGAACTTTGTAACAATTGAAGACTACAGAGGTTATAGAAAATTTTGTGATGGAAATAATATACAATATCATTCCTTCAGAGACCCCTATCATTCTAAGCTCTCAGTTATAATTCATGGTATACCTGTAGCCTACTCTCAGAAAGAAATATTTGACGAATTAGCAAGGCTTACGTATCCAGTAACTGGCGTAACAAGGCTATATAGTAAAAATAGAGAACCTCTATGGTCCTGTGCAGTAGATTTAATGAATACTGAACATGCTAAATCAATATTTAATGAAACTAAACTATTCCATTCTGTAATTAAAGTACGGATGCGAAGCGCTCCAAACAAGGTAATACAGTGTAAGCGTTGCCAGAGATTCAAACACACCCAAGCTAACTGTAAACTAAATCCAAGATGTGTTCGTTGTGATGGATCACATCATTATTCGCAATGTAATAGATCAAAACGAGAACAACCTATTTGTTGTAACTGTGGTGAAAACCACACAGCGAATTATCGTGGCTGCAAAAAATTCAAAGAGGCAGAAAGAGGACGAAAGCAGTGGCAAGACCATTACAACGCTCAAACTTCTGATAAAACCACTGGGAGTAGGCAACCTTCAGTGAGGCCGCCACCAGTTGATAACATTCAAACCTTCCCCCCGCTGAGTAATGTAAATATGCCTTTGCCTTCTCAAAGTTACGTAAATCCAAATTCAAATTGGAGAAACCAAAGCCCCAATAATGCTAATAATTGCAATTTAATTAGCACAATAGTAAATCAAATATTAGCAATAATTGTTCCTCAGTTACAAACAATGATTCAATCGTTAGTTCCTGCTCTTATTAATGGCATTAAATAATAATAATGATGATATGAGGTTATTAAACTGGAATGCCAATGGCATAAAACGCCAAACAAACTCATTCATTCACTTCTTAAATGAAAATAAAATAAAAATTGCCTGCATAACCGAAACCCATTTATTGCCTGGGGAAAAATTTAAAGTTAATGGATATGCAATATACAGAAACGATAGATTAACGCACTGTGCTTCGGGAGGAGTGGCAATCTTAATTCACAAAAGTACGAAACATTTTCAAATAGACATTCCATCTGACAAAATGCTAGAGACCGTAGCAATTGTAACTTACGTAAATAATGAGGAAACAGTGATTGTGTGTGCATATAAACCACCTAACTACCCATTCCCTCAAGACATCTATAAAAATATTTTCCAGAAGCATTCGAAAGTTCTTATAATAGGGGACTTAAATAGTAAAAATATAGCTTGGAAATGCAATTCTACCTCCTCACATGGTAGAAAGCTGTTACAACTAATAACTAATAACAATCTAGATATACACGCACCCATTGAACCAACTCACTACCCTTACAACAATAGAATCACCCCAGATATCTTAGATATAATAATCTCTCAAGGAATAAACTTCCCAATCTACCAAACAGTTGTCCCGGATCTAGATTCGGACCATAATCCAGTGATTTGCTCCTTTCAAGGGAAAATTTCAATACAAGACAACGTAAATAAAACAATAAACAAAAACATCAACTGGAGTAAATTCCGTGATCTAATATCTCAAAACCTAGAATTTCCAAATTCAATTAAAAATGATAATCAACTTGAATTAGAGATAAACAGACTAAATAATGCAATTCAAACAAGTTTAGATGAAAGCATTATTCCATCCCCTCCAGCACGAAGACCTTGTAGTAAATTGCCAAACCAACTACTGAATCTCATTCATGAAAAACGAAAACTAAGAAGGGAATGGCAAATAAATAGAAACGCAAATTCCAAAAGAAAAATAAACAAATTAGCGAGGATAATTAAAATCGAATTAGACAACTTAAGATATTCTAACTTCCAAACTCATTTATCCCAAATACATCCTAATTCAAAACGACTGTGGACAACAATAAAAAGTATATCAGGGGAAAAAACAAATATCCCCCCTCTGAACTCTCAAACAGGAAATAATATACACACAGACCAAGAAAAGGCTGATTACATCGCCGAAACTTTTGAAAATACTTTTACACCTAACCCCATGATTGATGTTAAACATAATAAAGAAATTGAGGAGTGTATGACAGACATAAATTACAGAGTCCCCACGCAAATTAAATTTATTAGCCCCCACGAAATAGCTTTAATTATAAATAAGCTCAAAATTAGAAAGGCTCCTGGCCATGACCGTATAACAAACAGAGTCTTGAAAGAATTACCAAGAAGTTCGATTGCAACCCTGGCAGCAATATATAACTCTGCACTTAGAATTGGGTATTATCCAAAATCATGGAAACAGGCCATTGTCCTTCCAATCAGTAAACCAGGCAAAAATCCGAAAGAAGTAACGAGCTATAGACCAATTAGCTTATTATCATCTTTGTCCAAAGTATTTGAGAAACTGATACAAAAAAGACTTACCAAATACCTCTTAGAAATAAGGGCATTACCAGACGAGCAGTTCGGGTTCAGGCAAAATTACTGTACAACTCATCAGCTCATCCGCCTAGTAGAACAAATTGCAAATGGTTTCCATAACAAACAGCATACAATTGGACTGTTCCTAGACGTAGAGAAAGCCTTTGATAAAGTCTGGCATACTGGTTTACTGTTCAAACTGAAACATCTGGGAGTACCTTTCTACTTACAGGACATTATAAATAGTTTTATTTCAGACAGAACGTACAGAGTTAAAGTAAACAGCGCACTCTCACAAACTAGAACAATAAGAGCAGGGGTACCGCAAGGTTCCGCGCTATCGCCGCTCCTCTTCAATGTTTATTTTTCAGACATCCCCAAATTAGGTGACTCAAATCTTGCATTATTCGCAGACGATACTGCAATATACACAACGCATGCAGATATAAATGTAGCGAAGGATAACATAGAAGCAGATGTCTCATGCTTTCTAAAGTGGGCTCATCAGTGGAGAATAAAAATAAACCCAACTAAAACACAGGCCAAAATCTTTACTCTCTGTAAACCAAAGTTTCCGCGCCCACTAGTAGTAAATAATACTATCATCCCATGGCTAGCATCTGATACACCAGTAAAATATCTTGGGGTTAACATTGACAGCAGGTTAACTTGGAAAAAGCACATTGAAGTAATAACCAGTGCAACATATGCCAAAATATCGAAACTGTATCCGTTAATTAACTTTCGCTCAGCCTTAAATTTGGAATGTGCTATGTTAATATTTAAATCGATTATTAGGCCATCGCTCACATATGCCTGTCCAGTCTGGAATAACACAGCAAATAGCAACATTGAAAAACTGCAGAAAATACAGAATAAATTTTTAAGAAAATGTGCAAAGGCTCCTTGGTTCATCTCAAATTCACAAATTCAAAGAGAACTTCAAATTGAGCCCCTAATCGACCATATAAGAAAGAACTGTGATAAATTTTTTACACTTCTTCCGTCCTCTCCTTGCTGTACAAAATTTACAATGGGAAAAACATTGAATAATCACAAGAGAATACGTTCAAGATACCCGAAGGACATGTATAAACCCCCATGAAAAAAAAAAAAAAAAAAAAAAAAAAAAAAAAAAAATAAGTATCCTCAATAATTTTGTATGTTTAAAAATAAATTTTCTTTTCAATGTTTATAGAAATATCTAGATTTAAGAATGTTTAATGATAAAAATTGAGTATTGTATGTAAATTGATTACATGTGATAGAAATATAATCATGAAAACTTGTAAAATAGCTAGTAGTAAAATACAATAATAAGAGGTTGTTTGCCCAAAATGTTATGTAAGTAATGTTATGTAAAATTTAAAACCCCTGAAAGGCAAAACTGCCGAACAGGAAGAAAATAAATTAAAAAAAAAAAAAAAAAAAAATTAAATTATCTGATTTAGTTCCTGAATGTAGGGTGCAGAGATCATCGAGCCATTGTCCAGTTCTACTTAAGATTTCTTCCGTTGTATTGATGTGAAGTGATCCGCTAAGTACAGAAATAATATTTAAATCTTGAAACAAGACTTTCGCACAACACATCATGTGTCGAGCGTTATCCTGTTGAAATATTCCTGAAGTAAAAGACGTTGAGAGGGAAGATATACAAGATGCAAAAGATCGATTTTGCACCTAAAAGATACGTAGAATGATAGAATTGTGCTATAACTGCTGGTCAGAAAGGAGTTCCTTCACAGATATATTCCGTGGAAAACTCATCTAAGTCTGAACTGGAGAACTCACAATAATTTAGAAATCTTATACAAATTATTCTGACGTAATTTTAATGGCATATCAACTATAGGGTAAGTTTTCTCCTGTCTCCACATTCTGTCGCAAAACATATTCAAAATCGGTTGGGCCGAGGGAATGACTTGGTAAACTTCCAGTGTAGTAAAGCTACATGTAACGCAAAAATCCTTTACTAATGTTACTTACTTTGTTGCAACAGTACTGCAAACATTCCTTTGATTGGTCATGTTGCATGCGGAATAAAGCCATTAATCCATCACTCATGTGTCATGTGAGCAGTTTGGGACGTTGTAGAGCAACGCTCCAAATATTCTGAATACATAAAGTATTCAGAGGTAAATTTAGCTTTGCGTGTTGTATTCACAGATCAGGCTCGACAGTACGTGTGTTGATCCGAACTGAAGAGATCGCATTTGAGCAAGTACGATTACCCAATTAGAACATAAGACACTAATACCTGTAACATAAGTTCAGAATATGCTTGTAATGCGTGAGTAATGATATTTTTGTATGTGTATATTTTCAGGTAATTTCTGTACTCTAGATTTTTTGTGTGTTCAGATAGAGTAAGAGAAAATAAAGTGTCATTCCGTGACAGCGTTTTAGGAATTTCTACTTCATTCTCCTCACATTGACATCAGCCATATATTAGCATTTCTGTGCCTATCATTCTCTTACGTTACACCAACCTCGCATGGTTCGAACTTGTTACTGACTTAAGCGTGAATATAACAATGAAAGCTATATCTTGTGATAAAACATCGTATATTACAAGGATATGGATGGAAAGTCTACCAATCATTTCACAAACTGCCGTTCTTTTAAAAGCTTTTTATAGCCTCTTATCGTCCATCTTATCGTAAATATTGTTGCGATCCCGTATGATTAAGTGGCTCATAAAAGAAACGAACAAAAATGATATATCCTGTCGAATTTAAAAATTGTGTTTCGGTTCACAAAATGAAAGCGGGGAATGTTCGCGGCAACACCGCATAAGTTCCGCGCTCAGCGTTCGAACTTTTTATTAACGGCAGCGGAGGTTTCACCCGATCCTCCAGGCTAAATCATAGTGAATGAGACATTATTGCGCAGTGGCGGTGGCGGTGCTACGGCGGTGCCGCGGATATTGCTGTTTTCAATACCGGGACCATCGCAGCACATTTTATTAAAAATCGATGCCGGATAACGCGTTCTGATTGGGACGATCCACCGTTGCCACTCCCCTCAACCTCTTCCCCCCTCCCCCGTGCCCCTTCCGGGTTGCATCCGTCACATCCCGTTCCTTCCCCGTCTTTCCATTCATGTTAACGCCTCGATACTTGCACAGGTGTAGCCTGCAACATGGCTATATTAATTTTTATTATTTATTAGTGTACCCGGCAATGCTTCGCTACTGCAATGTAATACACTTTACACGCTACTGGTCATGTGATTGTTAATCAAGCTTTTCGGTACGTTCTGCAAAAATTGTAATAAATGAAAGATTTTCTGGTGAGTATGAGTTTGTTCTATGTCGTGGTTTGGACATGGTTGTCAAGTATCCAATTATTTAAACGTCCTTCCTCAAGTTTGGGAATGTATTCGGTATGACATTGTCTTGGAGAACTTTGATTTACTTGTCCGAGATGACGTTTAAGTAAAAATTGCGGCCGTTTTTTCAGAATCATAGGGGAAGAGTATGCAGCGAAGACGGGTTTAATAGGGTCGCGTAGTGTTGCGGCGGGTCGCGTACAAGCTTCTGTTCAGGGGCGCTTGAGTCATAAACGCGTAAGTTATCAACAATGCCCCCATTTTGCATGTATATGCGGAAGACATACGCACATTACCATTGTACTTTGCCTAGATTCTTTATGCCAATGTAAGCAATCATTTGACAAATTTTTGTCGCAATCGGAACAACCTATTACAATAACTATTCTAGTAATTCTGATTAATATTCTAAAGTATTTTTATTAGTAGTAGTATTTGTTATTAATATTATTAATATTTATCATTATTATGACTTACATTGCTAATTTAGATAAACGAATAAATTGAAGGGGAAAGTAAGCAACCTTTGACCAAGGGACTGGTGTCAATGGTTTTAGTAGACGCGTCTAGATTAGAAAAATACCCAATGATACAGTTTTGATTATGACTGAAAATACAAATAGTTGATTAAATTTAGTTATTTCTTATACCTGATGTTACGACATCATACTTCAGGAGCCACTGCCTAAGACACAGCTGACCTCATGCAACGAGGAAAAGAAGCTATAATTCATATGTTCTGATTCAGAACAATCAATTTGTTTTCTACGGAGACGTCAGTAGCTTTTTTGCTGTTGTAGGACTCTTACTATTATTCTCTGTCTATTCACTTATTTCTGAAAAGAATTAATTTATCGGATTCTATAAGTTGTGTAAAACAAATTACTATAGAATGAAAGAAGACAGTAGATTTCTGAATTTATTGACGAATTCACGACTTCTCTGGCTACTAACGATGTAATAGGTGTTATTGGTTTACACTTGGCATGCTATTTTAAAGGAAAAGGTCTTAGTGGAGAGTATTTGGCAGGGAATGTCGACAAGAGCGGCATAGCTGGAGAATGGGTTAGTCTTTCCACACGCATACATCTCGCGCAAGAGCGGATGAAACGGTTTTTCACACAAAGCGACATTCGCCCATTCACACATTCGCCTACTCTTTGATCTCCCCATTCGTGCTCCAATTCAACTCATGGCGAACGCACATTCTTTTGCCCCGCTGACAGAGCCCAGTGACAACGTACATTGTACTCTGCAGCGTCGTTGACGCGAGGTTCTAGGATTCTAGTCCCGACGGGGGCAGAGATTGAAGAGTAGCTGTAGAGATGGTTCCAATTAACACCGGCGGGGGGGGGGATTCTAGCGGTTGACTGCTCTGAGTGGTTGTTTTTCGTAGATTCTCCGATCAATACTAGGCAAATGCGAGAGCAGTGCTTCAACGAACTAGCCTTGGTCCGCGCGTGTTCTTTCCTTCCTCATTCTTGATCCTTCCTCTCCCCTTACAAATATGCTTCTTGAACGCAGTACACAACGACACACATCAAGAGCTCAGTTGGTAGCTTAGAGTTAGTTTCGCCGAGGGCAGTGCTCCGCTTTGAGAGATATCTGAAGGGGAAAACTCCAAAAATCGGCAGGTGTAGGTCGGCACTGCATTTCACATCCCAGCGGAAAAGTAACACTGCCATCTTGGGCGGGTGGATCACATTTACGGTCTAATGATCTGACTTTTAGATGCGCTCAGAAGCAAAATTCACACGCACATCCCACTCACCCCTTCATCCCCCCGCAGGGGGGATCTTGACTACCTAGGTGAGCAGGGTCTTTGGTGAAGAATATTAGACGATCACCAGTACCCTGAATCTCACGGCCCAACTCAGGTCGTTAACCTAGCGTGTAGTGACTTAAGCGGGCGATGCTAAGTTCCTGTTTGTCGGTTCAACCCGGCCACTCACCAGTTGGGCCCTGGCGCGTCGGTCTCATGGCAGGATTGGGTGAAGGAGACCCCTCGGGGTGCTCTGGATTCCACAAATAGGAGTCCGGCGGTTAAATGACCATCCGCCAGGTTGCCCTGGTCACGGCCCCTCACCCAGGTCGGTAGCCTCACGGAGGCAATGGGAAGATGGGTTGGGGGCCCCGAGCTGCCCGGGCTTCGGTCCGGGTGGCTCCCAGTTGGGCACTTGGCTTCGTCGTGGCAATGGCCCGATACTCGGGGAAAGAGGAGGGACTCGGCGTCCCAGCGCACGTGAGTGGCGAGTTACCATACACGTGATACTGACACCGGCACTAGCCTAGATAGCTAGTAGTTCTGAGCTAGCAGGGTGGCCCCACCTAGGCATTGAATGGGGAGATTGCCGTGAGGGCATACTGGGTACCGGCCGGATCCCGTTATCTGCTCGTCGGCGTCCTTGTACGTCGTCGGGGGATGATGATTAGAAATAACCATGTCCAAGACGCCCATCCCGGAGAATTTCCCCCAGGTAGAACAAGTACCAGCGGAAGAGGTAGAACATGAGACTCACCCCTTCATCCACACTCTATTTTGCTCACCTGCTTTCTCGAACTTTCATTCATCGTCTCAATTTTTTTCCTTCATTCTTGCATACTTGCCCAACTGTTTGTTCTGTCTCCCACATTTACTTACCTTGTATTCTGCCTTAACGTTCTCGACGTTCATGTGGCTATAGCTATTTTGCTACTGCAAATCCGTCACTTCAAACCCTCTGGCCATTTGGTTTTTGTGTCACTTCAAACCTACCGGCTCGACGTCAGGCGCTCGCCCTCTCAATCGCGTGAAATGTTCGTGCACCAACCTAATCACTCGACTTGTTGCCCAGTCTCTCTCTCGATCAATGTTTCATTTTTCAGTCCTTCCGTCATCCCTCGTCTCGTCTTTCATTTCCTCTGTTTCTTCTGCTAATGTCTCTGAAGCGTATATTGGGCTGAATATATAATTTATTCTCACCTCATCTGTCTCTAGATTAAATAATTCGTTTTTCCGTGCCCATCAACTGCTATAGTAATTAGTCTGAATTGTAGAGCGTGTCTTATCACGGAAAAGACCGTGATCTTCCTCCTACTGGGTGCTAAGATTCGGCACCAACCTAAGCGTCTGGCGTTTCTCCCAACGAAGTATCTCGCACCTGCGGGGCCCCGCACCAGCCGAAACAAGCTCTATGCTCCCGTCGGATCTCCCAATATGTGTGGAAGAGTAGTACATGTAAGAGTAAGTGTATGTAAGTAAGGGACGAGGATAAGACAAAAAAGGAGAAAGAAAAACTGTGCGCGGTCTGTGACCCATTTGTTAGGGTTATGCTTCGGCATTCGCGTGGTTTTGATCAGAGAAACTAAGAAAAGCTGCCGATCAGAATCGGTCACTAGAATTCTACCTCAAAAAACGACAGACTTCAACCTAGCTACCTAGGTAGTATCGAAAGTTCTGCCATCGTCGGGACTAGAACCCTAGAGCCTCCCGGTGAGACGCCTTGCAGTGGTAACCCTGACCCACGTCAGCCAGTTCTTTCACTAGAGTCAACGTCTTCCACCTGTTGTTCATCGTTTCAGAGGCTCATCATCATCATCATCGCGCGAGTGCAAATCTCCTCACAGGCAATGCATCGTCAGCTCCATTCCGCCATTCACTCGCACTCTCCTGCGCCCAACCACCGACCTGTCCTCCCTCCGCCGCGCCGGCTCGGCCACTCATGCGCGCGCCCCGCGCCTCCCGCCCCAGTGCCCGCGCGCGCCCGGCCTGTCCCGCTCGGGGGCTGAAGCGTCGAACCCGCGCACTCTGCGACCGATTGCGCTAATGCGACACACGCGCAATTGGACGGGCGCGCGCGCGGGCTGTATACGCACGGCAATGCACGTGCAGGTGCGTGGAAAACGCACGCGGCGACCGGCGGCGGCGGCGGCGGCGGCCGGCCTCGCAGAGCAACGCGGGACGGCAGGGCACGCGCGCTGCGCCCTCGTCCGAGTGAGCGCGCGCTCACTCGCCGGCGACGCGCTGCTCACACGCGCGATCACCCGGCGCGGAGCGGCGCAATTGACCGCCACCTCACCGAGCTTGGCGCGGCGCGGTGTGTCGCGGGGCGGCTCCCCGGCTGGCCGACGCAGGACGCATGGTGTTGTCGTCTTCTGAATGCCTCGAAACTCTTCATTCAAGTTTATTCTGTTGGATTTTCCACAGAATGTTACGAACTCCTCTCTCCCGTGCTGGGACGCGGAATTATACTTCGGTTTTTCTTTCTTGTCGCGTGGGGGGGGGGTGTCATCAAAATGGAATATCTCACGATATTTCGCGTCGTTCTCGGTTGTGCCGCTAGGATTCGCATGATCACGACTGTATGGAGCAATGCTGGCGATCATGCGACTTCTAGCGGCGCAACCGAGAACGACGCAAAATACCGTGAAATATTCCATTTTGATGATAACCCCCCCCCCCCACGTGCCTAGCAAGAAAAACCGAAGTATAGGTGTGTGGTTAGTAGGGTGACCGGTTATTTCGTTTAGGAAAGATGAGTTATTTAGTAAGGGGGCTAGGCGATGGGAAGGGAGAGGGAAGGATGTTGGAAGGGAATAGGATGAGATGCGGGTTGGGAAGGGCCGACGCGGGTGGGCCGTCGGCGCAGGGCCGCTCGCTGCGCGCAGTGGATGACAATTTTAGTGGGATCAATGAGTTTCTCAAATGATGGAGAAGGAATTAAGTTTGCGATTTCTGTTCTTAACAATTTTTCTTCTCATTTTGTCCTTTTCTACTTTTATTTTTATCTGCTTTTCCCATGTTTTATTACCATAATATTGTTGTAGCTACATCAGTCTTTCATTCCATTTTATTTCTTTTCCATATTATTTCCTCTGTCCTCTCTATGTGATACTCTTTGTCTTCTCCACGCCATATCCTGTCTTCTTGTATTGCATGCGTCTTCACATTTTGCACACATCTTCATCATTCTTTGCGTTAGTTTTCAGTTTTTAAAAGTAGTTTATCTTCATGTTTTGCTCTCTACCTTCTCCATTTTGTACCCTATGTCTTCTTCGTCTTTTAACCTATGTTCTCTCCATCTTTTGCCCTGTGACTTCTCCCCACCAGGCCGTTATTCTTCCCCATGTTGTCAATCTTTTTTTTCCTACTCACTATGTCCTTTTATTTTTCCCTTTGTTTATTTTTCTTTTATGTATTTTATACTTTTCTTAATTCTTAGAACTATATTTTTTTAGGCCATCTCACATTCTTTGAAAACCAACGCATATCACGCAAAACAGAACCAGTCACAGAACAAAAGTTAAATCTCATTTAAAATTGTTTCATTAATTTTGACAAATAAAAAGAACCTTCTGAAAATTATCCTTCAAAAAGAAGACTTGTAAATGCAAAATAATATTTTAACACGATGCAAAAAAATTATGAAAAGAAAGAGAACATTCTAAAAGGCCAGGAACAGTCTTCGGGCTAACCTAGGCAGAGGAACGGGACCGTTTGTCATAAATACCTGTGCAACGTTTGAGAATCAGATAATAGTAAGTAATTTATCGCACACGACGAACGGATTTTTATCCACTTTTTCTAAAACCTGATTTATTGGACTGATTTTAAATTTTCATCAAATAATTAAATT
The DNA here is from genome assembly GCA_031308135.1 of Acheta domesticus. Classification (NCBI taxonomy): domain Eukaryota; kingdom Metazoa; phylum Arthropoda; class Insecta; order Orthoptera; family Gryllidae; genus Acheta; species Acheta domesticus. The sequence continues at coordinate 142,096,589 of JAHLJT010009419.1, read as the reverse complement.
TATTTTACATTTTGTATTCAGAATAGGTCCAATTACTTTCTCAGCATACGAACATTTGCGTAGCGCCCGCTTCAACACTTTACACATTGCCCCATATTTAGAAGTTTGTGCGAGCGGGGCGTGATGATGGGTTGGTGATCACCAGCCGCGCGCAATCACCGCTCAGCCCCCGCCCTCTCAACTCACCCTCCAGCCCCCACCCTCCCGCCACCCTCTCGCGCGCGCGTGTCCGCTCAAACAAAACCGGGGTGGGTGGTCTGCAGGCCTCGCAAACGGCTTTCAGGCGATTCTGATGCGCCTATTATGACGTCATAGTTGATGATTCTCTCGTTAAAGTCCAATCCGGTGCGCCGTGTAGCTAATTTTAGGGACAGCGTGGCATGACAGCGAGTGGTTACGACCCGATTTGTTCCCGTACCTTTCGGGTTTGCTGATATCCTTCTGCTAGCTTCGCTTTCCCGTTATCGGTGACATTTTTAATCGAAATGCGGTGGAACAAATCCATTAGTCTTCAATTTGTTTGGATTATATCACAAACTTTTTAAAATTCCTCTGAAAGGGGTGAATTAAAAAAAATACTTTTGTCCTGAATTTGCCCCCACAAAGATTTTATTTCTGGAATAAGAACCGCCCTTTCTACTAACTACAATGCTATAAATAGATTTACGTAAGTTTCGTGCGCAGAGAGGAAATCCTCTAATCATATGTCCTCTATTTTTATTGAATAACGGTATCCATTTTGAATATGGCACCAACGAAGTCGAGGGCCAACTCCGCACGACTAGGCAAGTTCATCGCAGGAGAGAAATGAAGGCGCGTACCCAACTCGATTGTTCGCGACCCGTTTCTAGGGTTCGTCACTTGCCGTGCGCTCTCACTTTTTGCCCATCGCTAACCAGACATCGCGTTTTGTTCATTGACCGCTATTCCGTATCGCTCCGTAGCACTCAGCATCGCTTCTTGTAGCTCCGTATCACTTCGTCGACTACTGACAAGTCGTTTTTTCACGTCTTGTTAGCCACCAGCCGTTCATTCGCTCCCCACCTCGAGGTAACCCCACCTCTCCCATTCGGTTGTTGCCCATCGTTTTTCATTCATGCTGTCTTTCGTCATCTGTCGCCCATCGGCCAAAGATTTTCATCCTTGCCGGTCGTTCTTCGGCCGACATCTATCGTCCGCTGCCCGCCGGCTATCCGTTTTCAGCCCCGTTCATGGTGTGTTGTTTTTCATTCGCCGTCTGATTATTGTCGCCTTGTAACAGCCACTCGACGTTCTTCACCCCCTCGCCCGTCGCTCGTCATCCTCGTCCATCCTCAAGCGAGCTCTTGGAAGCGACATTCATCTCTCCATCCACTGAAGCAGTGGCGGCTCCTAAACTTCAGGCCAGGTAGGGCACAAAACAAAAAGCTAGAAAATAACTAATAAAAATTTTATTTTGAAGTTTAAGCGCTGTAAACTGAAAAACACTTGAAATTCCTCGTTGGTTTCTCACGTATTAACCAGGCTGAATGAAAAGAGAGAACAATTCAATTTAAACAACAAACGCTCACGCTCAAGAAAAAAAAACTCGCACAGAATTCACAGCTGCTGATATTATGAAGATTAAGCGGGTTCTGAGCTAATCAGCATTTCATTTCTCAGACACTATGAGCGTTGTTTGTACATCTGTAAAGTGGCGCTTGCGGTGGCAGTCACAAAAAACTTGTGACTGTGAAGGGCCTTAAGGGAGCATTACCCCCTCCCTTTTTTCCTCGCGCTATGAGGAAAAGCTTTGCTGAACGGGAGGGAGCTGGTCACACGAAGCTTGCGGACTTCGCCCTGTTGCCACAACTACCTCGTTATGTGCGCTGTGAAATAGTATCGATATCGCCCGTGACAACCTTAACGTAAATACTCTAGAATTATTACTCGATAATATGACACGCATTTCAGTCCACTATTAATATTTTCCTTTACAAGTGGGAGGGCACGTGACCATGTGACCTTATGGTAGAGCCGCCACTGCACTGAAGTATGCTACTTGCTCTTCGCCCTCAGGTTTCGCAAGGAATTGGTAAGGGTCGTGGAGAGCGGAGGGGGGGGGGAGAGGACAGCCCAGCTGCCCGCAGCGATATGGGGGAGAAGCAATAGAACAGAGAAATCCATGAAGAGCAATATTTGCCGTTACATATAGTGTATGAGGTTCCCCAAGGCGTGTGAAACGGTATTGGCAACGCTAAAACTCAGCGAAAAGGAATAATGAGTGTTGTATCTGTAACGGTTTTCCATTCATGAAGATTGTTTGCAAATCTAAAGTATTAATACTAAAAATCTTGCATACATACATGTAACGTGATACATACAATGTATGTAGCGTGATTATATGTGTAAAATCGAGTAAATAGAGAATAAAAAATATTATTATTAAATTTTCTCCAAGAAATATCGTACCGCATGGAATGTTTACTCATTATTTTCGAACTATTTATAATTTGCGAATTCGACCATGTATAGAAATGTCATGATTCAAATGTAGTATTATTTGACAAAAATATAAAATTATATACTAAACTACGTTACCAATTTTTATCAACACTAAATTGAATGGTTTGAAATATGATATGATAAATTCAAGAGTTTGTTCATTCATTAGACAACGATTCCTTCTTTCGATTATTTCTTTTTAATTTTATCATTGACAATATTTTCCATTCTATATTTTTAGAACAAAAAGTATTTCAAAATTATTATTCTGACTCGTTTATTAGTAGTATTGTTATTGTATATCAATGCTTCTGTTATAAAATTAAATTCTCATCTACTGCTTTCTATTATTTTGCATTTATTTTGAGGCAAGAAAGCGACAACAAAAACACAACAGGCGAGTTTCGTGGGCGGGGCTGGGCGAAGTGGCGAGGGTGGATGTCCATCGTGACGTCACACACTGGCCTGGGGACACGCCCTCTCTTGCGATGTTCATATGCACGCGAGTGTATATACGCACGTCAGAGCTCGCGTGCTTTTTTTTTCGTTGCAAATCCCAGACGCACGGGGTCGCCTCGCCGCCGGCACTTGTTTGCGGTCCGACAAAAAAGAAGAGCATCGCTGTGCGCGCTCATTCGCTGGTTTGTGGACCGTCGCGCAGTGTGCAGTTTGCCTCGACTGAGCGGACGAAGCCTTTTTTTTATAGTAGTTCTGTATTTTTGGACATTAGCTGCAGTAAGATAAACGATTAAAATCTAAGTTCAAAGAACTCCAAAACCCTGCGCTTATTTGATTTTCTCTGTTTTAAGGGATAACTACATGTTCGACGGCATTGTACTGTAGGTATCATCTTGGTATCAGGTGCTTGGAAAAAAGAAATTTGCTACAGAAGAAGCAAATTTCATTTCTTAAAAATCATTGAACATCTGCTGTGAATAATATAAATGCTAAGGCTCTGTTCACCAGTCACCTTCGATGATATTTTTAATGTCTATCATACTGTTACGATATCTACAGAGGGGAGCACAAACAATCATAATTTAACTTTTTATCTTTACTTTTATTCCGGCACCTTCTCTAAAATGTGACTTCTAGCAACGACACATAGTTTTTTTTAAATTATCATAGTTTTTATTATTTACGTGGGTATAAAAATGTTTACGCATTTGTGTCCGACACTATTTGCATCTTATTATTATTATTATTATTATTATTATTATTATTATTATTATTATTATTATTATTATGGTAATTATGGTGCTGACAATAAGTGACAATGTAATAATGTATGTTCCTTTAGCCCTACCTTATATATATTAAAAAATTAGAAATTCCTTACTCTTCGGATCATCAGAATATAGATCCAGGAATGGATTGAAATTTGCACCCTCAGTATCGTAGAACTGATTCGGTAACGTGATGAAGACATGTAACCCCGTTCATCTCCCAAGAAACAGTTTCTCTCTTTCCACCTCATTGTACTTGAGACAGGTTTTGTCCCAGGGAACCGCGCCCTTTTCCCAGTGCGCGCCGTTCGGGAGCACCTCGCTCCGGCTCGCTCGAACACCGGGCCCCGGGGGTGTTGCGCCCGTGTGTTCGTCTGGCGTAGGAATTCTGGCGGGAAACACGATAGTCCGCCGTCCGCGGCCACTGGCGCGTGCTCTCCAGGGCCACCTGCCTCCACGCGCCCCCGCGACAGGGATGTTCAATTTCGCCGTAAACATTGGTGAATGCATCATCTTCGTTGGACATTTTTCGTCTGTTTAATTTTTTGGATATAGCTGACGCTCTCTATTCTCAGTTAAATCATTACGCTGTCCTTTTACACACTAGGTAACCTTGATCCTAGCTTCCACTCCTTAACTTTGCCTCCACGCGCTCCCGCGATAGGGATGCTCAATTTCGCGCTTTCACCATAAACCTTGGTAAATGCATCATCTTCATTGAACATTTTTGGTCTGTTTAATTTCTGGGTTATCAGCTGACGCTCTCTATTCTCAGTTAAATCATTACGCTGTCCTTTTACACCCTAGGCAACCTTGATCCTAGCTTCTACTCCTTAATTCTGTCGTAGCTCGTGAGCCCGTTGTGGCGGGAAAACAATTTCTGCCGCGTGACTCTTGAGTCCCAAGTTGCGCGTGATCCTCGATATCGGTAGGATAGTTTGAGGCCGTTTGGTGCTCACGTTGTCGTTCGTAGGTTGATTATAGAGTTTTCTTCCCCAGGCACACAGACAGTGGCACAAGTTAATTTTACAGACTGTTTTGGGCAGGGAGAAGAATGGGAAGGAATGAGAGTTGCGAAGCCGCCACTTAGTGACTGAGATGGGTCCCACCACGCCACAACAATAACATGAACATCAATACTGACAGTGGAATTTGATCCAGCTTGCTACTGCCACTGTGACCACTATGCTATGAAACCCGGCTGATTTGTGATAGAAATTCATCAAGATGGGATTTTCACTGATTCATTTTTATAACAATAATGTTGATCTTTCACCGTTCCATAGCAATTGTAGATTTCTCATTTAAGGATTTGAAGATGTAAGATCTGGGTATGATTTTCATTTTTATGTATAGTAAAATGCTTTCTTTGAATCTAATATTTTTTAAACATTTGTCTTGCTCACCAATTCCAACCGACTCAAATAATTTCTTGTTATAAAAAAATTAAGTTTTAAAATACCAATGCAGATAAAATATCTGCTGCAAAACATGATCACTATATCGATTCTATTTGAATAAAATGGTGAACTCAAAATATGGGATGAAAAATACTTTGTAACCAATGATGCATGAAAACTAGTACTAATCCGCGGTAAACTGATTGCAAAGTGTTATTTCGCGGTTCGCGGACAGAAATTCGCAGCTTTGGCGTCATCACATCACGAATGTCATGATTAGGAGGCGGATTTTGATGAAATGCCATTTTTTTTCTTTTCATTTTAGAACAATTCCGTTTAGTATAGAAATTGTTTTTATGTGTTTATGAAAGGAATTGACCCATTTTTATACGTTATGTTTTTGCCGGTTTTATCGATTTCGACTGATAAGTCATTTGTAACTTTTTCCTTCATTATATTGCAATTTTCGCTCATTTCATAAAGTTTAATATCATTTTAACCGTCAACGGGTGACGTGCCTTCGAACTTTTGTTATCGGTGACGTGCGATCACTGAGGCCGGGAAAGTTTTAGACGGGTTATATTCGTTATTTCATTACATATCGAATTCACATTTTTTCACGTTAATAGAAGAATAATAAAGAAACAAATCGAAGAGTTTGTAGTTTATATAATAAACAGAAAATAATATAATTTTTAATTTACTCACTGAGAGAATTGCATGTCGTATATTACTCCATATTTTTTCATCACAGTTGTCTATTGAAATACGCATAGAAGGGCTTTGAAAGGATATTGACCTCATAAAAACCTTTATTTTATTAAGAAAATTCACTGTTAAATGAAAATTATTTATTAAGTATAAACGTGCTTTACCAAATATAAACTTCTACTGCAGGTGAGGTACGGTCATCGAGACCTATCCGTGAATTCAACTGATTATCAGAAGCGAGCGGTTGCAAGATAAACTAGCACACGCCTGAACATTGTCTAGAAGGAGATAAGAAGGTACTGTGAACCAAAACTTCGTGCGTTGCACCGATCGAGAGAACAGCGATTTTATTTTTCTTCGCCGGTCACTGGGACCGCACGTCACCAGTTAACGGTTTGGTAATTGTTTCAAATAATATTTACTAGATATATGCAACAAATGTTTTCGACATAATTGCTGATTAGCTTATTTAATTTTTTTGCTCAGAAATTTTAATGTCAGCTGTTGTATGTAATTCCTGTAACGCTTACCAGCATCATTGTCGGTTCGGCCAATTTCGGGATACCGAAAGACAAAGATTTCCTGGTAAAGAATAGTCCAAACCGAAAGTTTGAAAGCTGAGTTCACTTATACGAATAGGAGTAGCCTCGATTACATGAACACTTTTAGAGAAAATCGGCTGAATGATTTAGCCGCTAGCGTTGTTCAGAAGCAGATTACGAACAGATGGACCGACAGACGGACGGACGTTTTGCCGTTAATAGAGTTTTCGGTATCAAGGATCCATAAAACATAGGTTCTGACTACACCATTTGTTTGAGTATTTTTTTATCTCTAAATTTAGCAAATGGATTTTTCCCCTTTTTCGTTATCAGGGCCCGCCAATAAGAGTTTTTCTTTCAAAAATTTGACAGTTTTTTTTCGCGCAACATTACATAACTCTCTCTCTCTACGTCGTAGCGAGAAAGTAATCGCGAATGCGACTCCTGCGAAATTGTCTTTGGCGTACTAGTTTCAAAATGTATACATCACATTCGTACGCAAAAGATTTGCTTTCTCTACTAATTAAGTAAATATTTTATTTTGTACATTAGCAGAACATTCACAAATGTAAAATTAAATTTCATGTTCTATTTGTTTGGTTTAATAAATGGTAATATAATTGGGGGAAGTGGTTAAAAAAAGAATGATGGTAATTATCATTTTGATTCATGGCAGTATGAATTTGTTTTTAGAAGAGTGATCTCTGAAAACAAGACTCGTTCATTACAACATTTGTAATGCATCGCTTGAAATACGAGGTGGCGTTGGGCCCTTAGTTGGACAGCCCTGGCGCCCAACCGGCGCAGGGACGGGGGCGGACCCAGATGGGAGGGGGTGCATAAAATATCGGCCACCTCGCGCCGGAGCGTTTAGCTGACGTCTTTTCACTTTCGGACCGCCCGCCCGCCCGTCCGCCTCCGCGCCCGCCCGCCCGTCCGCCTCCGCGCCCGCCCCTGCCTCCGTCCGCCCCTCTCACAACCGCCCTTTCGACCTCAAGCACAAAAAAGGCGAACTTTCATCCTTTAATTCTTTTCGCTCGCGTCGGAACTTTTGGACAACGCCGCAAAGTCGCCACCCGCCGAAACAATTAAGAGTCGATTTCTCCCTCCATTCGCCTTGCCATCCCCCATCCCTCTTCGCCTTGCCGCTCCCCCTCCCCCTTTCGTTCTGCCGGCGCCACCTCGCTCGGCACAATCCCTTTCTAACCACTTCTCACAATTAAGTACGCAACTTTTCGCAGTCTTTTTAAAGCTGCGGTGACCAGCCAACAAGCCCTCGTCACGAGACCTTGCAGCGTTGCCCACCGATGTGAAAAAAGTGGTCAGTGGTTGGTGCCGGTTCTTTGAAAGTTGAATGTTATTTCGTTGTTAAAACCAGTGTTTTCGATTAGGCAAATGTTTCAGGAACTTCATACTAGTGGATGCAAGAGGCCTACCGTTCTTCAGTCTGCGCGATATTTTGAATCCATATATCAAAAGATCGGGCCTAATATTTGTAGTGTCGACTCCTCCAATAGCATTATATTTACTGTATGTCAGTAAGAACTTTGCTAGATTCATTTTCTATTATAGAAATTCACAATTTCGTAGGGATTAGAATAAACAATTATCTATTAGAATTGTGATGTAGATAAACGTAAGTATCGTCTACCGATACGTATGTCAATCTGCATTAACTGACCTCTGATCTAAAACATCAATTACTTATTAATTGATGTTTGTAATATAACATTTCTTATATACATCTTTAAGTAAAATTGTGCAATGTGTAGCTTCTTCACTATGCCATCTGTTATAACACTTTTTTGAATTCTCTTGGTACTGAATGGGAGATTTCATTAGTGCATCTTCGGATTGTTTATAGGAAGTATCCCTTACTACCCATAGGATGCTAGTGAGTTGCACGCCACTGGAAGTCATAATTTATTGTCATATTTTCTCATTTTCTTTCCCTCTTTTCCCCTCCCTCCACTCTCTTTTTCTCTTTTCCACTCACTCTTCTCTCTTTGTAATTATAATAATGCAACTCTGAATAAATAATGCTGGTGAACATGCTAATTATTTCGTACATAAATTATGATGCTCAGGATAGTGATGAAGTCAAATGGCCAACAATTATTCGTGAATCTATAATTATGAAATATTGCTTTGCGTAAAACATTTGAAGGGAAACGTAGGGTTTATGGAGAGTTTATTCTGATCAATAAATCGAGCGGCTCTTGCACGTTCGATCATAGAAATCTGATTACAGTTTTAAAAGAAACAGGATAATGTCAGATGAAAATGTATAGACTAATTTCCGACAATTAAAAGTAAATTTTGTATTGGTAAAAATATTTATCCACTATATTATGGTTAGTGAAAAATTCCTTTGAATAAAATGCGAATGCTCTCGGCTGTTAGTGCCGGCATGTCGAAGTCTATCGCCAGGTAAGGCATTTGGGGACGTTATGACATACGTAAGGTTCGGCAATTGGTATTTTCTTCAAAAATTGATTTTGTGTTCAGTAAAATAGCGTAGATATCGATACAAGGAAAAGAAAACATTTTATTGATGCTACCATTTTCGTGATTCGAGCAACCCGAAATAAAAAAAATTTACCCTGAATCTAATTATTGCTCCATTGAGATGAATTATGTCATCCGGAACTTTGGTTGTCAACTGGGAAAGGACATGTTACTGGTTTTTATAAGGATTAAGAAGTTGTTTTCTGGCAGAGAAAGACGCAAGACACTTGGTTGAGAATTGATGGGTAATGGACGTGTGTCCGCGAATTTTTGGAGTTATGAATTTTGTGAAACAATCAACTGTATTGCATTGGGTGTTAAATGAAGAGAAAAATAATTTAGAAAAATTAGTAATTAAAAATATCCCATCCCACTTACTTTCTCGCTAAGGAGGAGAGAGACAGACAGATAGAGAGAGACAGACAGACAGATAGAGAGAGACAGACAGACAGACAGATAGAGAGAGACAGACAGACAGATAGAGAGAGACAGACAGACAGATAGAGAGAGACAGACAGACAGATAGAGAGAGACAGACAGACAGATAGAGAGAGACAGACAGACAGATAGAGAGAGACAGACAGACAGATAGAGAGAGACAGACAGACAGATAGAGAGAGACAGACAGACAGATAGAGAGAGACAGACAGACAGATAGAGAGAGACAGACAGACAGATAGAGAGAGACAGACAGACAGATAGAGAGAGACAGACAGACAGATAGAGAGAGACAGACAGACAGATAGAGAGAGACAGACAGACAGATAGAGAGAGACAGACAGACAGATAGAGAGAGACAGACAGACAGATAGAGAGAGACAGACAGACAGATAGAGAGAGACAGACAGACAGATAGAGAGAGACAGACAGACAGATAGAGAGAGACAGACAGACAGATAGAGAGAGACAGACAGACAGATAGAGAGAGACAGACAGACAGATAGAGAGAGACAGACAGACAGATAGAGAGAGACAGACAGACAGATAGAGAGAGACAGACA